>CM062297.1:705150855-705484325 GCA_031216915.1 Pictodentalium vernedei
TTGGGTTTGGGCATTTCAATGGCGACACCTTGATTTTCGTTGCAATATTCCTGATGTTTTGCTAACGATTTTTTGCTCTGAAACATGTTCATGCAGTTGCAACATAAACATATCTTATGTTCATGTTTATTGTTTTGTCTCAACAGTAATCGGCTCGGATTTTTAACCCAACAATAATGACGATTGTCACCATTCAAAATCAATAATAAAATAATTTATCTTTTCTCTTTCGAGATACGAAGTCTGTCTGAGAGGATAGTTCGTTCATTTTTCATCGTCGTATCCCAAGACGTTCACCGCTATGGTGGGATTTTGAGCCTCGAAACGTTCGATGTGTTTTAACTGCGTTGGAAAAGGCACTCCGGTCCAATCGAGATTTTTAGAAGTCTCATCGTAACAAGAAACTCTCTCAGGATGGATTTTGACAGGGTATAAAGCAGAAGTGACTGCCCATTTAAAACACTGATCATCTTTATTTCTCACGTTGACCACGGAGTGTTTTTTAGCTAAGAAATATGGTAATTCCATGTAGGAAGATCCTTTCAACGAATCGTTTTTAGTTATATGAATTTCGAGTTTCAACACCTCATCGAACTACCTTCATGTTGATAATTCGCGAGAGACGTCAACATCATGTCTTTCATCTTTTCGAAAACATCCGATAAATCTGAACCTCAAAGTACGGGTTCGACATTAGATCTGAAATATGCATTTTTCATGATGCTCTCGCCAAACTTCACGTCGATTCTATTCATCACGCAATGGAGTATCATCTTAATTTTTTGTCCCATGTTCATGTGTTCGCGAAACAAATCCAATACTTTTTTCTTCACCCGTTCCATGAACAATTTCGGATCGATTTTCTTGAACGAGGGAACCACGTCGAAAGTTTTAAAAACACCTTTGATCACACTCTCCTGTTCTACAGGCTTCCATTGGAATAGTTCCATGACGAGTCGTGCTACATATTCTTCTCCTTTCCCTTCGTCGATTGCTCGTTGAATTTCGCTCAATATATCTCGTTTGTCTAGAATCTCAAGTGCATCACTCGTTTTCATTTTAGTTTTTCTTTTCTTTTCTTTTGAAACTTGAAGTTCTTCAATGGCTCTTCGTTTAGTCATCTTCTCCTTTTTCACAATCGATGCATTTTTTAACTGTTTAAGTTTATCCACTTCCGATCTTTTGATTTTTTTCTTTCCACAGTTTCGCAAACAATATTCCCGTATGACTTCAATTTTTTTTGATTTAGTTCTATGATTTCTGAAATGTGGAATTTTTAATACTTTACAAATCTCGTTTAACTGAGGTACTGTTTTCTCATTTAAATTTTCTATTTTTTTATTTGTTTGCTCCATCAGTAAGAATATTTTTTTTTTCGAATTTTGTATTTAAATAATTTGTTAAAAAAGTTTGTTTTTTTTACTCTTTATAAATATAAAAAAGATTTCTTTTTTAATCTTAAATTTTCTTTAATGTGAAAAAAAAATTTTTTTGATGAAATTAATCTATTTTCATGTTCCTTAACGTGAAAAAAAAGTGAATTAATATGAGAAAAAAGGATGTTAAAATTTAACTTTTTATTTATATATAAAGAGAAAAAAACTTTTACAAAAAAAATTTTTACATTAAAGAAAATTGAAAATTAAAAAAACGAACTTTTTTTATATATATATATAAAGAGTAAAAAAAAAAAAACTTTTTTAACAAATTATTATTTAAATACAAAATTTAAAAATATATATTATTTGCAATAATTCATAAACAAAAAAAACAAATAATCGATCATGACAACAACACCTAAAAGATGCGAATTGAAATTGAAACGAGTCGAAATGTGTAAGAAATTCTAAAATCTATAGATTACAACGACACGACTCCATTGAATTGAACGAGGTCGAGACGAAGGGCTTAGAGCATAAACATGACAAATATAGCATGCCTTTGAAATTGGACGAAGCCACACTCGATTTGTTTTACGAGTACTAAAATGATTTACAGAAAATCGTCATCGCCAAAAGATAGAGAATTCGACAAGGATGATTTGTCGTTGCCCTATGGAAGTTACATATATCCAAAAATCTCTCTCGAAGTCGTGAACAAATCGGGTGGTGAGAGCGCGTTCACTGATGTAAAAAAACTTAAAAAAGTAAAGATAAACATTCAACACATTTTCGAAAAAGGAGAAGACACGAGTGTCAACATGCTAATAACAGACTTGGAAATATAAACAATAGAGAGACTGATTTTTAGTGAAGAAGAAGAAAAAAAGTAATGAGATCTAGAGAGGTTGATCATCTCCAGATCTCATTACTTTTTTTTTGTTTTTTTTATTTTTTTTGTTTTCCTTCTTCACTATTGCCCATATATTATAATAACGTTTCCTTTTTTCTTAAATTTCAGCGTCGATTCTTCTTTTCTTTTTTTTGTGATATGTTACATTTTTTTTATAAGAACACAATTGTTTATCCGAATCATAATTATGAACGAATGTTGTGCATCTCTCGGTAACACTCGCATCATTACCATTTTCTTCAGCAGGTAGTGGTAACGGTGGAAAACGTCTCATTCTTTTAAATTCCAACCGCCTATCCCGATCTTTATTTAACTCTTTTATCAGTTCTTTCCTAAGATATCCATCATTAGCGTCTAATCGTTTTTCCACATCTTTCTCACACTCTATCTCACGATATTCATCATTATCGTCTAATTGTTTTTCCACCTTTTTATCCATTTTATATTATTTTATACTTTCTATGATTTATATTTTATATAATTATATAATTTTTTACATTATAATAACATATTCAAAATCGGTATATTCTTAAATGGCGAATTCTCACCAAACAACAAACCCTTGCCGAGTGGCTCAACATTCCGACCAATCTTCAGATAGAGACCGTTTCCACTCAAAGAGTTGTCACCTCTAATGGGTTCTAGATACAATCCTTTACCGCTGTCATCTACGCGGACGCGACACACGGCTCCTCCCTTCTTCACAAACAGTCCGCTGCCACCCATTAATTTCTCAACTGCCGAACTTGCGTGTCCCATGAGAGCTCCCACGCCGAGAGTCTTTCAGAGAAAGGGTAATGCCTTTGCGGCAAAGGGTAATGCTTTTGCGGCGATTCCTGCCAATAGCAGTAGGAAACTGCCTTTCATTCTCAAATTGTATCTCAATTGAGCGGGACTCAATCTCACCGTCAACCCTCTTCCATCACGAATCGCTTTCTCCATCCTTTTGATTTGACTTCTGGTCCAGGCGATCGAATCCTGACCGCCACTCATCAGATCTTCATGAGTGAATTTGAATCTCACCGCCTCGCCTCGAGTTGTTAACGCTCTCTTAAGTTTGTTCCTCTGTCCTGCGGATATGTTCACGTTTTTAACCACGTATTGTGTCATAATTCTTTTTTTAAAATATATTTTCTTCAATTGTTTTTTTTTGTTTTAATGATAATTATATATATTAAATAATTTTTGTAAAATTAATATTGCGTTTATTTTATTTGTTATTTATATATATACACAATATTTTTTTTTTTTGCTTTTATATTTCTCTTATGTGAAATCATATCGTCACCCTCTCTCCGAGAAGATCTAACAGTTCACCATTTTGATCCATCAACGTGGTTTTGAGACTATACAACGTGTCTCAAATTACTGGTAGATAAACTAAATTTCGAGGTCGTTCCACGATCTTATAACCCAGCGACACATTTGGAAAGAAGGAATAGATCGTTGGTTGAGAACTACCATTCACGTAGCTTCCAAAAATCACATCCACATTCACCAGAATGCTATTGACTGTGAGAATGTCGACCATATTTTCAGATGCCGCATGGCCTCGATACATCTTTCGATCGAATCCCAGCATCTTGCCTATAGAATCGTCCATATTGAAATCCACTCGAAAATTATCTTCCAAATCCAACATCGTCTGTAAGGTATTAGGGTTGGGAGTGAGTCTGATCTTGTTGCTTCCCTTTCCATCCGTCTTCATTCACGTTTGAATGTAATTGTTCAAATCGTCTATGTCGTAACTTCCTTTGGGAATTTGAATCTCCAACCAATCCACTCTGTCGGAATACTTGAACGAGTTATTCTTTTCGGTGACATTGGGAAAGGAATAATAAGTCTCCAGATTCACCAACGCCATCTCGTATCTTTTCTCTCTATTCAATTCGATGGAAGGTTCGAATTTCATCGCGAATTGTTTTGCAGCCGTATTCTCAGCTATCCATTCTAACAATTCTCCTTGTTCGAACATTATATATTTAATTTTATTTTTATTTTTTCAAAAACTAATTATTTGAAGATTTATTATTTTCTAATTTTTTTTATTTTCACGCTCTATCTTATTATCATCAGAAACATAAAACTTGTCGAATCCGCACCGATATTTTCCGCGATTAAATTCGCTAGTCAAATCGATCATGACGAAATTGTAAAGTCTTCCATCCCAAACCCTCTTACAGAATCTCCTGAATTCCGCCGTGCTCATGTCGTTTGCGACGTGATCGCTGTAGATGTGATTGAGATTCTTGAGATCTTGGCGAAAGAGACATAGAAAATTAGCGTTCTCCCTTATCGTCTGTCTGGGCAATCGAAAATAATTCTGCGACAGGTAGAAACAGTCTACGTTGCTGTGTCGACCCCTAACGTAATACAATTCACATCGGTTCTGTCTCTCCAAAAGCAGATCGTCAAAAATCATGAGATTCTTATCTTCCGATTTCAATTCTCTAGGATCCGGAACGTTGCTAGCGTTCTCATAAAATCGACACTCGATGTTCGAAGATGCATTTCTCTTCATCAATTCCATCGCTGCACCGTCCAAAATGGTCGAAAGAGGAGCTTCACTTTTGTCGAATTCCTCCCTACTGTCAAAGATTCTGGCTATGACGTCCTTAGGCAATCTACGATCCATGAACTCTCGAAGCAATCTGTATTCGGGTTGAAACAAGCTCTTGCCAAACACAAACAATCTGTCGTAATCCAACCAGTCGGGTCGTGACAAAAGATTCATCAACAGATTGGTCTTTCCACAATTCGATTTTCCCACTATCAAGCCTCTTATGCTTTTGGGAAAGAACTCGTTATTCGACCTCTTGGTCGCGGCGTCATTCCAAGACATATCTTTAATGTTCATCTTTGTTTTTTTTGTTTTTTTGTTTGTTATTTTAGATTTTTTCAAACACAATTTTTTTATGTTTTTTCAAACTCGGTTTATGAATATTATTATTATTTATTTATATTACACCGTCGCGAGTTCTCTTCAATCCGGATCCACTCGTCATTTTGGCTAAATCTTGTATGGGTACCACAGCATCCTTAAAATCTTTCCAACTTTTCGGCGTTCGCTCTAACGTAGCTCGCTTCACCGGTGGACTGGTCAACTTGTCGATGAACGCGTCGGCTGCTCTCTTGCCAACCACAGAAGCTTTCCTACCACTGGCTTCGGAAGAAGCGGCTTTCTTACCAGCATCCAAAGCCGTCTTCTTACCGACCTCAAACGCGGTCGATGCGAGTTTTCTACCTGCATCGCTCGTGAACGCTCGCATTATAGAATCGACGATGCCAGAACCGCCTTGAATGTAAGTTCTGACGTATCCCCTGTTCTTTATCACCAACATATTTTTTATTTTATAATATATATTTTGTTTTCACTGGTAAATCGTTTGTTGTTTAAATACTTTTATTATTCTAGTGTAAAATTTACTATTTTTTTTTTATTTTATATTTTGTTTGTTTCTCTCTACTTATTATATACATCAATCCTTCAATTCGTTCATCAGCCTTTTATAATGGTTTTTATTCAAAACCTTCTGTCTTAACAATTCGTCAGATATAGTAACTATTTCATTATCTAATCCCCTGTTACCAGCACGTCTACTTGCCATCAACAAACTCAATCTCTGAGACAGAGCGTCAGAATCGCTCGGAAGAAAAGTGCTTTTCACCCCTTTGCCAGTCTTCGATTCGTCATACTTCTTATTCATATCCCATATGGGTTTCACCACTTTCGTCCACTTGTAACCTCTGTTGGCTTTGGGTCTCGTCTCTCCGGCATCGTTATTTCTCTTCATGGCATTGGTCTGAACCAGAATGTCGCCGTAATTGTCGAAATCCTCTTCCGTGTAATCTTTAGGCTTGTCAAACCAAAGCAATTCGCGCAGTTCAGGGGTTAAATCATACCAATGCGGACCGACGTATATATCATAATCACTTAGCTGCACGTGGGTGTCGCCCACGTAACTCCTACCATCCGATCCTTTGCGAATTCCTTACGACAGATCTCTCTTACCACCATCATCGGACGACGCGACGCTACTAGTAGTAATAGTCGAAGCTGTACCATCGCTCTCGCTCAAATCGGTTTCGATTCTCGTGGGAACGTAATCCGGTGTAGATTGAAAGGAATACTGATTTGTAAAACTACCGGGCAACGAAACCATTCTCAAAGAACTCTCTTTTATGGGTCTCAATTCTTCAACTATCTCCTTCTTGCTTCGCTCTTAAACCTCCGTCACGGGTTTAAATATTTTTGTGGCCTCGCGTTTGAGTTCAATCTCTCCAAGACGTCTGCTTCTGTCAGCCGATTGAATGCCCTTCTTGGCATGTTCATATTCATTTAAAAGCCGATCTCGGCGTTTAGCATCCATCTGTAAAAACATTTTTTTTTCGTTTTCTAAATTATTAATATTTCCTTTAGAGTATGCTAACTTGAGTTATTTATTATTTTCAAAATTAAATGTATAATTATTTTTATGTTTTATGTTTTAAGTAAATAAAAATCTTCTGTCTTTAATATTATAACTAAAAAACCAGTTGAGGAAAAACATTTTACATGATAAACCTCTATAAATGCGTTTTGCCTCTGAACGCGTTAAAATTGCATCACAGATTATTTCACTCAATGACGAACTGGAGAACTTTGAAAAGTTTGAAAATTTTAGTACATAAGAAACCTGTTTCTAATTTAACGCGTTTGAGAATAATTACATCTGTTAAAAGGATTCATTCATATCTCAAATTATTCACTAAGTGACAAACTGTAGAACTTTTGAAAAAAGTTTAAAAGTTTTAGTGTCTACGAAGCCAGTTTCTGATTTAACGCGGTTGAGAATAATTACATCTGTTAAAAAGGGTTCTTTCATGTCTCCGAACATTATCACGAATATATTAAAAATTATTTACCACTAAAACCTAATTAAGTGGAAAATGCGTTTTTATTATCTATTATTAAAACGATCCATTAAACGAAAAACCTTCATTCACACCAGAATAAACATGAGTGTCAGGCGTTCTCGGTAAGTTTATACAGTAGGGATTTTCCAAAAAAAACTTAGTTTTTTTTCTGTTGAGTTTTGGAAAATCCCACTATGGGTATTCCCCCCACTTACGTCAGAAATGAGAGCGCCCAATAGTAGTCTGTTAAGTTTGGAAAAATCCGGGTATTCCCCCCACTTACGTCAGAAATGGGAGCGTCCAATAGTAGTCTGTTAAGTTTGGAAAAATCCACTATGGGTATTCCCCCACTTACGTCAGAAATGAGAGCGCCCAATAGTAGTCTGTTAAGTTTGGAAAAATCCGGGTATTCCCCCCACTTACGTCAGAAATGGGAGCGTCCAATAGTAGTCTGTTAAGTTTGGAAAAATCCACTATGGGTATTCCCCCACTTACGTCAGAAATGAGAGCGCCCAATAGTAGTCTGTTAAGTTTGGAAAAATCCGGGTATTCCCCCCACTTACGTCAGAAATGGGAGCGTCCAATAGTAGTCTGTTGAGTTTGGAAAAATCCACTATGGGTATTCCCCCACTTACGTCAGAAATGAGAGCGCTCAATAGTAGTCTGTTAAGTTTGGGAAAAATCCCCGCCTCAAAAGCCGTTTGCCGATTCTGAGACACTGTCCCAGAATCGGCAAACCACCTTTTTGATGCTGTCTTAGAATCGGCAAAGCGTTTTTTTTTCGCGTTCACCAACGATAGATTGAAGGTCTAATCCACGATGGGAACGTAAACAAAGATTTTTATGTAAAATAAAATGTATAATTTCGTACATTTTTCACTTTTTTACATTCGACACGTTCGCCAACGGGTATTTGAACGTTAAAAGTGCGATCTAGGAGTCTCAAAATAACAGCCGATTCTGGGACATCATAAAAACGACATTTGTTTGCGAACAAGCATGCGATTTAACACTGAATCCTATGGTGGTAAACGCACCATCTACCATGTACCGTACAGTACTTGTACAACGTGTCCCAGAAACGGCCTTTATTACCTACTGGCCTCATTTAAGGCTTCATAATCGCCCTGCGTATACAGCCATACTTTTCCTCTTAAAAGATGGGGGATGTGGTTTCAAAAAGTCGATGTCCATGAATATTGGGCAGTATCATGTCTGGGATAATTGGTTCTAGGACATCACAAGCCTTCATGTCCACTGAGTCGCTCACATCAAAGAGATCTATCAGAGAGGTTGGCCTTTCAGTGAAATTTTTGGCTCATTGACAAGCTGTCGCAAATTGAAGACATTTCTTATTTCAAAAAAACACGTATTGAAGGAAGAAGTTGGTTATCATTAAAGTCTCCAGTGACAATTAAATGGTCAATTGGCGTGTCTCTGGCTTTTTCTATGGAAGCTGATATGCTATGCCATGTTTGTGAGGGGCTGTTTGGTGGGCGGTAGAAGACCCCCCCCCCCCCCCAACAATAATGTTTACTATGTTTGATATATATTTCGACCCATAAACACTCTGTGTTCGGTATCTCCAGGTCTGGCCGCTGTCGAAAAGAAATGTGGTCTTTAATATAAACGGCAGTTTCACCACCTCTTGTGGGTCTGTCTTGACGTAACGGTTCATGGAACCCGCCGATTGAAATAAGAAGTGGGGTTGCTGTCCTGCAGCCATGTCTCCGATAGTGCTAAGACAACTAAAGGGTGCTTCACATTTAACAGCTTCTATTTTTGGTCTTAGACTCTGTATATTCATGTAGAAAATTTTCAGATTGTATGAGTTGATAGAGCTTGGCCCAGGGTTGAGTTCGATGTCGCCCGCCAGTAGTAAGATTTTACTTAGACTTAAATTAATGATTACGACTGAGATTAATATTCCCGAAGAGGTTAGAAAGAACGGGACGTGGCAACTGCTGGGTCTGCGTATGTGTCTAACAATGGGCGCTGTTGTATTTGAGATACTTGTTTTGGTATATAACTACCAAAACAAATTTACCATAGCTGTGAAGCTTTCGTGGATTTTGCTACCACCGAGTCGCAGGTGTAGAAAGCATAGAGCAACAACTGACTGATTTTTTGAAAGTTTGTGCTTTAAGCTGCGAACATAAACCAAGAAATTAAAGGTACCTATCCGAGCACGGTATGATTCTATGCCACACATTTATGTAATATAGTATGTTATTTGAATATAACAACCATTGCTAATTGCTCGGAGTGCGATATTGGTCAAAACTACATGAAAACAATCAAAACTGTTTTGAAACCCAAAATGTAGTCAAGCTGGCTGAAAGAAAGATATTTATTTGAGTGAAAAGTATTCAAAAGGAGACAGTTAAGCATGTATAGGGAAGGAGCACAGGATATGAAGCAGAGGAAAAAGTGAAAAATATAGACATGAAAACTATAGAATATTTTAAAACAAGGGTAAAATCTGCATTATCGAAGTCTCGAAGTACTCTTTACTTGGAGATGGGTAATCGTCCTCGCGTTGCAATAAACGGACTGTTGGAGTTATCAGCATCCGAATATTGGCCTCAGCAATATTTGAATTTTCTATGGAGTAGGGGAAAGATGATCGATAATTAATATTCAATTTTCGATGGAATTCCTTAGCATCATAATCTCAAAGTTTGGGTACGCCATGTTAGGTCCTGTGCTATGTAATTAGGTGGAGCACAAAAACTCCACTCCAAATTCGGCTGGCCCAAGAACCAACCCAAATCAGCTGGGCCGAGCGAACACGAACCCAACTGAGTTTCACTCAACTCAGCCAACTCGGGTCGCCCCTCAACCCAATCCAATCAAGAGTGTCGAGGAGAGTTATAGGTTACATGACCCGCAGCACAGATATCCACCACCAGAAGGATCTGTAGGGACGAAATTTATCGTCTACTTTATACTTATGATTATCTCCACCAACTCCCTCCACCGGTGCACAATCCCATGACACATTGATGTCAGGGCGCCTCAATGCTCAGTGTATGTGTGTTAGGGGAGAATTATAGGGCGAAATAAGGAAGTTTAGGTAATAGGTTTTCCCGATTTTGAATTTGTTTACGTTAGTTGCCTTTTTTCGCGTGTGTTGTGTTTTGCCGATTTCGGTCATTAGGCCCCACATATATTTGTAAACATGAATGGTAAGTGTTCGTTGGATGTCCAGACGGAGGTAAGTATGGGTACTAAAGGGGGTCAGTGGGAGGAGAGTCGGGGGTGCAGGTTTAGGTGGGGGAGATTGAGGATACACGGGCGTGCAGCAGTGTGATATGAGGTATGGTGGTGGTCGGCCAATGGACAGTATTGGGGTGTGTGCCAACTGCAGGGATATTTTACAGTTGTTAGAGAAGTGTGTTGGATTCGAGCGTGAAATTGCGGAGCTCAAGGGGAGGTTGGGGAAGGCTGGTGTATCTGGAGTCACACCGTTGAAGGTTACCTATGATAATAAGGCGGAAGGTGGAAAGAATGTCTTTATAAACTCAAGGAGGAAACTGGGAGGCAGAAAACGTGGGAGGAGAACGGTTGATGTGGTGGATGTAACCGAGGGGTGGGGATTCAGTCGGAAAATTCGGAAGGTTGAGTCAGGACAGGGCCGCGTAGAGCCAGGAGGCCAGAGTCGGCGTAAGGCTCTCAAGGCGGCTAAGCGGTGTCTAGAGAACAGGTTCAGTGTTTTAGATTCAATACTCCTGGGGATGAGAGTGAGGGGGTGGGGGTGAGAGTGAGGGGGACATTGAGGGGAGGGGAGAGGTGGTTGCTGAAGTTGATAGGACAGATGGGGTAAGGAGGACGGTGAAGAGAGGCATGAGGCATGCAAGACTAGGCGTGTTGCAGATGATATAGGAACTGGTGGGAGAATAAGAAAATTAGTTGTAGCGGGTAGCAGCAATGTACGTGGGATTGACAATGTGGTTTGTGGTCCTGATGCTTCTAATTGAACAGTCCTGTGCTTTCCTGGAGCGAAGGTGGAGGATCTTTGGGACGAGTGGCGAGTGGGTAGCGTGTGAATCTAAGTGGAGAGTTAATATGCTAATCGGAGAGATTGGGGAAAATGGGGCAAAGGAAGTCATCAAGCAGTTCGGCTCCGAGCGTAGGGAGGAGAGAAGAAGCGTGGGAATAGGGAGGCAGTTGGGTGCACAGGGAAGCCAAGGCCTTCTCATCCGAGAACCGCGACAAATAAGCGGCCGACCAAAGTATTATTATTATAGTGGTGGTCCATGTGGGGACCAAAAATATCAGGGAAAGAAGGCCAGTAAGAGATTTAGTAAGCAAATTGCTCAGTAGGAATGCAAGAGTAGTTGTGTCCGGGGTCCTTCCTGTCCTAGGAGGTGGGGACGAACGGAACTCAAGGATTTTGGCACTGAATGAGGAGTTGGAGGACTACTGTGTTGACCTGGGAGTCGTATAGCACGTATGAATCGTGCCTTATTACTCGGAGCTTTGCCGGAGCAACTAGTGTTAAATTCCCATAGGAACAGGAGCCGTTCGCCGGAGCAACCTTTTCCTTTGGAAAAGTACAGCTCCTTGCAGCTAGTTCTGACAAGTGGTGTAGGTACTGTATATATAGTATGCCATAGCATGTATAGTGATATATGTACGCATGGGGCTATAGGTATATATTATGGGTAAGTGGTGGAAAGATGATGGGAAAACTGGGTTTTCTTGAAAGTTTTTCCCGCGAAACGGTTGACGTTGCTATTGACGTCGTGACGTCATGATACGCACGATACGTCATAGAGATGCTGACCACTGTTATTGTCCACTATACAATCTGACATAACGTTATTCGGGTCAGGGGGTGTTGGACTTCTCGTAAGTGGGGGGGGGGGGGTGATATGGTAGTGGTGGTATATATCCATGTTGGTATCCTATTAGCCCTTGGGTCTTCATATTATCCTATATCTGATATAGCTAGGTCAAGCAGTACTGGGCGAATGGGGGTAATGCATGGTCGCCCGGTGTGGTTTTGGCGAGATAGTCATTGGTGGTTTAGATTGGCAGTATAGGATGAATGGTCTGCTGACCTATTACCCCTTAGTACTATTTACCTACCGAATCCTTTGTATTATCTTATGGCTGGTATTGGTAGTTCGTAATACTAGGTCAGGCAGTATTATAATCGTTTGTTTAGAAGTGGGGCTTAGGAGGTATTGAATGTACTGCTGTAGGTCCCCTGTTAGTCCTCGGTATTGTTAACCAACCAATTGCTTTGTATTATTCTATGACTGGTATAGGTAGTATGTTATGGCAGGACAAGTGGTATTGTGAAGTGGGGGTGGGGGTAATGGCAGTATAGAACAGCAGTATAGTATGGACGATATATACCTCTGTGGGCCCCTGCATGTCCCATGTTAGCACTTAGTACTATTAATCCACCTGATGCTTCATCCTATGACTGGTATAGGTAGTATGCAATGCTAGGCATAGGGGTATTGTGGGTAGGGGTACTGCCTGGTAGTTTAGAACGGTACTATAGTATGGCGGTATATACACCTATAGGCCCCCTGTTAGTGCTTGGTACTATTAACCAACCGATTGCTTTGTTTTATTATATGACTGGTATATGTAGTACGTTATGGTAAACCTAGTGATTTTGTGGGTGTGGGGGTAAAGCTTGGTAGTTTAGATCGGTAGTATAGCATAGGCTGTACATATCCCTGTAGGTCTCTTGCTGGCCCTTAGTACTATTAATCCACCTGATGCTTCATGTTATCCTATGACTGGTATAGGTAGTATGCAATGCTAGGCATAGGGGTATTGTGGGTAGGGGTACTGCCTGGTAGTTTAGAACGGTACTATAGTATGGCGGTATATACACCTATAGGCCCCTGTTAGTGCTTGGTACTATTAACCAACCGATTGCTTTGTTTTATTATATGACTGGTATATGTAGTACGTTTTGGTAGACCTAGTGATTTTGTGGGGGTGGGGGTGGGGGTGGGGGTAACGCTTGGTAGTTTAGAACGGTAGTATAGCATAGGCTGTACATATCCCTGTAGGTCTCTTGTTGGCCCTTAGTACTATTAATCTACCTGATGCTTCATGTTATCCTATGACTGGTATAGGTAGTATGCAATGCTAAGCATAGGGGTATTGTGGGTAGGGGTACTGCCTGGTAGTTTAGAACGGTACTATAGTATGGCGGTATATACACCTATAGGCCCCCTGTTAGTGCTTGATACTATTAACCAACCGGTTGCTTTGTTTTATTATATGGCTGGTATATGTAGTACGTTATGGTAGACCTAGTGATTTTGTGGGGAGGGGGGTAATGCTTGGTAGTTTAGAACGGTAGTATAGCATAGGCTGTACATATCCATGTAGGTCTCTTGCTGGCCCTTGGTACTACTGATCCACCAGGTGCTTCATATTACTGAGCGGTATTCTGGGGTGGGGTCAGTGCCTGGTAATACAGAACGACCGCAGAGTATGGTTGGCATATTCCCCTGTAGGTCCCATCCTAACCGTTGATAGTATTAACCTACCAAATGCCCTATACTGAGTACTCTTGTTGTTTCATTTATCTAGATCACCCAATCACTTCACTTCCTGACACTAACTAACCAATCAGATTGCTTGATTTCCCACAACCTGTACGTAATCGTACAGAGTTATCTCCCTTCTGTATAATAAAAGCCGATATCAATGGCAATATCTTCGGCACTTCAATTTCGGAATCCCTTTTAACGAGCAATTACCCGTTAGCTCATTTGCTCGATGGGATTCGAGTCATTCGAGCAGTATGTCGAGTCACTCGAGGTAAGACGGAATCCCACTCTCTTTTGTGGAATCCCATTTGTGAAGTCCCTTTTTCGAAAACGCCTGTGGCTATGGAATCCCTTTTTTCTGAAATGAGTCGTCGAGTCGTTCGAGGAGTCACTCGATCGAGCATTGCATACTACCTATACCAGTCATAGGATAACACGAAGCATCAGGTGGATTAATAGTACTAAGAGCTAACATGGGACCTTCAGGGGCCCACAGAGATATATATCGGCCATACTATACTGTTGTTCTATACTGCCAGGCATTACCCCCCACCCCCACTCCACAATACCACTTGACCTGCCATAACATACTACCTATACCAGTCATAGAATAATACAAAGCAATTGGTTGGTTAATAATATCGAGGACTAACAGAGGACCTACAGCGGTACATTCAATACCTCCTAAGCCCCACTTCTAAACAAACGATTATAATACTGCCTGACCTAGTATTACGAACTACCAATACCAGCCATAAGATAATACAAAGGATTCGGTAGGTAAATAGTACTAAGGGGTAATAGGACAGCAGACTATTCATCCTATACTGCCAATCTAAACCACCAAGGACTATCTCACCAAAACCACACCGGGCGACCATGCATTACCCCCATTCCTACAGTACTGCTTGACCTAGCTATATCAGATATAGGATAATATGAAGACCCAAGGGCTAATAGGATACCAACATGGATATATACCACCACTACCATATCACTCCACCCCCCCCCCCCCCATTTACGAGAAGTCCGACACCTCCTGACCCGAATAACGTTATGTCAGATTGTATAGTGGACAATAACAGTGGTCAGCATCTCTATGACGTCTCGTGCGTATCATGACGTCACGACGTCAATAGCAGCGTCAACCGTTTCGCGGGAAAAACTTTCAAGGAAACCCAATTTTCCCATCATCTTTCCACACTTACCCATAATATATACCTATAGCCCCATGCGTACATATTTCACTATACATGCCATAGCATACTATATATACAGTACCTACACCACTTGTCAGAACTAGCTGCAAGGAACCGTACTTTTCCAAAGGAAAAAGTTGCTCCGGCGAACGGCTCCGGTTCCTATGGGAATTTAACACTAGTTGCTCCGACAAAGCTCCGGCTAATAAGGCACGATTCATACGTGCTATACTACTCCTGAGAATACCCTTCATCGACCATTGGAACACGTTTTGGGGCAACGCGAGCATGTACGGGCGTGACGTGACGGGCTGCATCTTAGCAAGATGGGGCACGGATATTGGGGGGGGGGGTAGAGGCAAGTATAGCAAGAGTGGACGCAGGTGGGGTAAACAAGATCGAGAGGGCAGAATGAGTTTACCAAGGCTAGCGTCAGAAAACAATGGGATCAGTAGGTGGAAGCCAATGAATCTCGGTACCCTGAACGTGGGTTATAGCAACATCCATCGGAAAGTAAGTGAAATTGCTACATTGATCGACGCAGACGACTTTGATGTCATGGGCTTAAGCAAGATGTGGTTACGAGGAATGGATAGACCAAGTAATGGGGTGCGTGTGAATAGTTGTAGGGCGAACGGAAGGCCAGAAAATGGGGGTGGGGGGGGGGGGGGTGGTAGGCATGTACTTTAAAGAGGATTTAAAACCGTCGCTGATCACAGACCTGGAAGATATCAACACCTCGGCTGAGGTATCGAAAGAAATTGGATGGGAAAAGATCAATCTAAAAAACAAAAGTATTGCCCTTGGGATTGCGTACTGTGCGATGGATGAAAGCAAACCCGAGTGGAATGACTCGATATACTCAACACTAAGGTCCAATATCACAGAACTGGAAAACAGGGGGCCCGGTATAAGTTTGATGGATGACTTTAATGGACACATTGGTGATAAGGAAGAAGGCATAGAGGACGGGGATAAGAAAGTCAACATGAATGGAAGGAAGCTGTTGAACTTCACAAATGAGCTCGGCCTGAAGATTCTGAACAGGGACGCGAGGTGTAAGGGGAAATGGACCTGGGAGAGGAACGACAGAACATCAATAATCGACTATATCCTCAGATATTAATTTATGGAGGGAGGTGATAGGGGTAGATGTGGATGATGAAGGTAAAAGCGAGTTGGATAGTGATCACAACTTGATTACAGTGACAATCAGGGCAAAAAACCTTGTGAGAAACAAAGGTGGATTTAAGATTTGGAAACTCAAAAAGGATGCTGACTGGGCGAAGTTCGAAGAAAAATTGAAACCAAAGCTTGCAAATGTACACAAGGGGGCCGGTGTCCAGAAAATGCCCGACGCCATAGTTGCGAGCCTAGTAGAGGCAGGAAAGGAGAGTGTAGGAAAGATTAGGGTGCATACACAAGAACTTGGGTACAGAGTGAACGAAGAACTGAAAAGGGCCATAAAGAGTAGAAAAGCCAAATATGCTGCATATAGGAGAAGTAGAAAACTCAAGGAGGCGGAAAGCAACGAGACCATGGTAGCAAAGGAAGAATACCAACAGGCACGAAATAAAGTGAATAAGATTAAAGACGATAATCGGAGAGTGCGAAATAGTAGTCTTATTAGGACGACAAGAACGAAAGGGGTGGTCGAGTTCGAACGTATTTTGGAAATGGGTGAATGAACGTAACACAG
Organism: Pictodentalium vernedei; assembly: GCA_031216915.1. Lineage (NCBI taxonomy): Eukaryota > Metazoa > Mollusca > Scaphopoda > Dentaliida > Dentaliidae > Pictodentalium > Pictodentalium vernedei. The sequence goes on from CM062297.1 coordinate 705,167,472, forward strand.
GAAGTCACCCACAGAGTATTAAAATAGATGACAGAGATACAGACCGTCAAGATAAAATCGCATGAGAACTAGTCAAGCACTGGGAAAAGGTAAACGATAAGCGATGGGGCATGAGGAACCCACCGGAGTGTCCGAACCAGGTCGAGGAAAATCTATCGAAATTCGTGTGCAGCGAAACTAAAACTGAGGAGGTGCGAAAGGTGATCTCAAAATTAAGGAATGGAAAAGCGGGAGGGGTAGCCAAAATTCCTAACGAGTTTTCAAGAAAGGGGGAGAGGACCTCTGTGAAAGCTTAACTGCCCTATTCAATTTAGCCATAGAAAAACAAGAGGTTCCAAAAGAGTGGAGAGATGGCAAAGTGACATTTATTCACAAACAGGGGGAAAAAGACGTTTTGGACAATTATCGGGGATCTCTGTCAGTAGCAACATTGGAAAAGGTTTCTGTAAAGTCCTGTATGGGAGATTAGAGGAGGTGATTGAGGAGAACAGTTTTTTGGGAGAGATTCAGAATGGCTTCAGGAAGGGAAGGAGAGTCACTGACCATCTTCTCATGCTATCCCAAATGATAGAACCCGTGAAAGCAAAAAAGAAAAAGATGTTTATGGCCTTTTTGGAAGTTAAAAAGGCATACGATAGAGTATGGAGGGGGGATGTGGCGAAAACTTGAGGCTCTGGGCTTGGGAAGCGAGTTTGTTGGAATTTTGAAAGCATAATATAAAGATGTACAAAGAGCCTGGGTAAAATAACAACAAAACGTGTGCCTATGGAGATAGGCCTAAAACAAACAGCGGTGTATCATTTCGCCAATTCTTTCCGCACTGTACATGAAAGGTTTGGGAGATGTACTCCTGCATAGCGACGAGGGGGTAGCAGTTGGGGATTTATATATATAAATGGGAATTGTTGGGAAATATGGGAACAAATGGAGACTTGAACTAAATGAAAGCAAAAGCAAAGTTATACCCGTGGACCGTAAAGTTGACCCCACTCGGAGGTGGAGAGTTCCGCATACTGGAAAGTGGCAGCAAATTCCTTAGCGTAGGAGAGACAGGTCACTACGAGTATCTGGGGGTAAATATAAACATCACAGGATGAGACATCAACCGAAACGACACAAATAAATTGATTCTGGAGGGGAGGCGAATCCTTAACCAAATGAAACTTATAGGGAGAAACATTTCAATAAGGTTTTCGTGGGGGAAACCATTTGGGAAATGGTGGGTCTGCCAAGTATAACATATGGTACGGAAATGGTACCCCCTAAATCAAACGGCTGTAAAGAGCTTGGAAACCTTGCAGAACGATGCAGGCTGATGGATAACGGGGTCGAGTAATGCCGCAGCACTAGAAACAATCAGAGACGAGCTTGGGTGGATGAGGATCAAGGACAGGATAGGCTCACTGAAAGTCGGTTATCTTAATTATTTGGTAAATCTCCCCGACAGCCGATGGTGTAAAGTAATGTTCCAGAGTATTTTCACTTCTAATATCAAGACAGGGTGGATGGTCCAAGTGAGTGAGCTAATAGAGAACTACTCTTTGAAGATCTCTGACCTAGACCTAGGGGCAACCCAGGGTCAAAAAATCGTCAGAGAAAGAGTCATGGAGGGTGGTAACCTTAATTAGCGAGAGGGGATTAAATCTAAGAGGTCCCTGGGTGGCCTGCGTGATAAAGAGAAGCCTCGTTTTGAGGAGTACCTTGATGGCACCTTTGGGCGTCACTGTTGTTCAAGCTGAGGTCGCGGTCCCTGGAACTGAGGGGGAATTGGGAAAAAGAGTGAAAAGGAGTGCTAACTCTGTAATTTAGGCGTGGTGGAGACCCTAGACCACTTTCTTCTGGAATGCCCAAAATACCAGTCTGATTCCAGTCGATTCAGAGGGAGTATAATGGGGAAGTGGGATGGGAAAATGAAGGACACGTGTGTAGTGAGTGACTCTAAGGGGGGGGGGGGTGGGGGGGGGGGGGAGGTTAATATGCTAATCGGAGAGATTGGGGAAAATGGGACAAAGGAAGTCATCAAATAGTTCGTCTCCGAATGTGTTGGGGGAAGAGAAGAAGCGTGGGAATGGGGAGGCAGGTGGGAGCACAGGGATAACCAAGGCCTTTTCAACCGAGAACCGCGACAAAATCAGCGGCCGGTCAAAGTGCTATTATTATTATTGCTTGCTTCTAATTTGTGATCGTATAACTGGAGATCGATACTGGGGATTGGTTTTTTCCTTTGCTTCTTGAAGAACGCAACTTTTTAAGTTTTGGCGGCATAGAGTTTGATGGGCCATAGGGCGCACCATCTCTCAAAATCGCGAATGGTATCCTGCAGGCGATTTTTAATTATGTTTCGGGACTTGCTGGCCTTCCACATGCCTTTGTCGCCTGAGACGTGCGATAGTTTAACACAGTTTTTTCTACTTTTTCTATGTCATTCACATATATTACGAAAAGAAGCGGGCTTAGAAACCCACCTTGTAGTGTTCCCTTTTCGAGTATTACTTTCTTTGACACCTCGCGGTTAACCTTTACCTTGATTTTTTGGTCAGTTAGAAATGATGATATGATCCTCAGAATTTTAGTGGGTAATCCCATTTTCGGGAGTTTATATCTCATGCCATTGTGCCATATCGAGTCAAACACTTTTTCTACATCCACGAAAAGCGCTGTTCCGATTTCGTTTTGACTAAATGCTATTTTCGTATAATCGACCAGTCTATATACGTGTTCGATTCCCTCTTTCTGGCTCCTAAACACCCTTTGCCATTTGTTGAAAAAGTTGATTGATTCGAGATAGCTGCGAAGTCTCGTAGTGAGAATTAATTCGATCAAATATTATTCCAACACAGCTAAGCAAGCCAATTGGGCGGTAATTAGAAGGTTTGGTAAGTCTTTGTCGAGTTTAGGGATCATGGCTCCTGTGGCCTCTTTCCAGCATTTTGGGAAGTACCCACAGGAGAGACTGTAGTTTAGGAGTTGTGTAAGTCTACAGTGGAAGACGTTGGGGCACTGTTTCATTATTTTGTAAGAGGCTTCGTCTTCTCCTGGGGACGAAGATGACTTGCATTTTCTGATTATACCCATGACCTCTTCTGTGCTTATTGGTTCGGTTAATTCATAGTCGTCCCCGTCTTCGTGCCTTTGGTCGAAGTTCGATTCACTGAAAATGAGTTGTTATCTTGGACAAATTTATTTCCTTTTAACTTAAAATTGTTGTCATATCTGTCCCCTTCTTGGGGACGAAGCCCTTTCTTTAGAAGTTCGGCAAAAGCGCTGGCTTTTGCTTTGTCGTCCATGGCCATAGTTCCGTCGCTAGTCTTCAGCGCATTATTACTGGCACTTTTGTTCTTTTGGACAGTAAGAGTTTTCAATGTAGCCCAGAACCTCTTCAGTTCTCTCAGCCCATTTAGGTTTTCTGTTGCTGTTTCCCCCATCTCACGCGATTGTCGTTAGCTATGGCTGTTTTAACTTCTCCGTGTTTCGATTGTGCGCGGTTTTAAGTTCTGGTTTTTTTTTTCTTCTTTTCATCATTCTCTGATTGGTAAGCCCGGAAGGCTTTTCTTTTTTGTTTAATTATTTGAAGAGTTGTTTGGTTATTCTGTTTTATCCGCGTCTTTACTGTTTGCTTGGGACAAATTTCATCTATTGTGCTGTTGATAATCTCGTTAAGATGGGTGCAGGCTTTTTCTAGTTCATGAGCATTAAAGGGTCATTTGTCTTTATTTTTACTTCGATAATGTTTCTGAAGAGGTTCCAGTCATTTTTTGACAGGTTCCCCCCTGTTTACGGGAGGATACCTTGTGGACCAGTATTACATTTCAAAGTGGCATGAACTGGCAGGTGATCACTGCCTAGCTCATCATCCCCTGCAAATATGTCTTGCATTTGGCCGGTTAGTGATTTGTTGGTGATAATCAAGTCTGGGATATCTGACTGATGGAGTGGGTTGTTGCTTATGTATGTTATGTCTTGATCGTTATTTACCACGAATAGATCGAGTTCTTCAATGATGTTGAAACGGGCGTCTTATGACAATCGACTACCTGGTGTTTGGAATTGAGATCACCCCTGAATATGCAGTGCTTGTATTTTTGGTAAAGAATTCATTCAAATACCTTACTGTCTACTACTGCTTGAGGCTTGTTATAATATGATATGACGGCCATGTGTTTGTGGTCGAGTTCGCCGCCTTTTTGGACAGGGCGATCTCTTTTGATAATATCAAACACACATAAAGAGAATTTTCTGTTTGGTTTTAGCCATGTACCACTAATTCCAATTATGTCCGTATTTTTTAAATAATGTGACATTTGAACGGTTTTTTCTGATTAACTATTTGAGAGTTTCACTGGACTATTTTTAGTGTATCCATGAATGGTTCTGGAACTCTCCTGAATGAATGAATGAAAAGTTTCAGCGCGCCGAAGGCGCACGGGGACGATGTGGGATTTAAATCCCTTGTGACTCGAATAACTGTATTTGCTTTATAACTTTATTTTCTTACGAATCCACCAGAGTCGGAAGCGAGAACCAATAATCTTATTTGGTTTGAGTGTGCGCACTGGCAGTAGGATAGTGGGTGCAGATCTCCGAGAACCTCGAACTGGAATATGACTAGAAATTGTGCATAACTACAAGAATTTTCCTCTGTGTATGTTTAGAGACGTGGGCATATTTATGATAATACTGAAACCGCGGTTTGTTGGTTGTTTTACAAAAGAAAAACAAAAAGAAACCCAAACAGTCGTTGGTTTGAGAGCAGCCCAGCATGTTATCCATAACGGTTACAAAAAGAAAAAAACCCACGAATATGTGTTTTTGAAGCTGGGTGTCATCCATCCGCCTATAAGGAAGGGTGGATACTGAGCCTTTGCCATCTGATCTGCCTTCAGGGCGAACAGATGACGGGGTGATGGGAGGGAAAAAACAAACAAAAAAAACACACACACACCCACGCACAGACAAACACCCGAAAGCCATTAAAAGGGCTGTTAAATCTCTATTGAAATGTTTATTTATTTAAAATGTACACTCGTCCTAGCCAGGCAATCTTGTTTCAATCGTTACCTGGCATTTAGTGGTTTCCAATGAATGTTAACAGAAAGGGAGGTTTCCAATTTCCTCCTACGCTTCGTGTACTATTTCCATGCGTCTTCTTGATAAGGGTTTTGCAAGAAAATTTGAGAATGTTCAATTAGAAAAGTTATAGGTAGAAAGAAAGATAGTATCCGCTATTGTATATTGTACCTGTTCTGTGGTTGTGTTGCTATGGAGGGGTGAGAGGTGGGTTTCTTCGGAGCCAACTCCCCACGTGCAGAGTTGCGAGGCAGTCCTAACTCGACCCTAGAATTCCTGATGATTAACGAGACAATCCACACTGACTCCACGACTCCGTTTCATTATTGGAGAAAGAATAGAACCGCGCTATGGTATATTGAGACTAGTGTGATTGTTGCCATGGATGGGGTGAGGGGTAGGTTTCTTCAGAGCCCACTCTCCCCACACACAGAATTGCGAGGCAATCCTCACAGACTCAATTCTAAAGTTCTCAATGAGAAGCGAGGCAATACTCACTGACTCCACGCAGTTTAATTCTATTGAGTAATTTTGATTTACTGTGACTTATTTTGTTTTTCTGTTAAGGGTTCGGTGTTCGTTCAGCTCTACCATTGATTCACTATCCTGGAGTCTGTGAAGTGTTTTGTTATATAGGTCTTATTAAACGCGTTTCAATCGCGGGGGTTTTTGGTGGTTTTGTTTTGTAGGTCTTTTAATAGCGTATCAATAATTTCTATTTTGCTAGCTCATAAAGTTCCTTTATTGGTGTCCATTTGGGTTTCCATAGTGCCACACGCATGGCATGATGTTGAACCCTTTGTAGCTTCTGAATGTTGGTTTTACTCAGGTCACTTGTAATTATGTCACCGTATTTCTAGTACATCTTTGTTTGCTCCCCAATGTTTACCTTTGATCATCTTCAGAAGATTGATACGTTTAGTAGCTCTAACCGTAATGGAGTTTACGTGAATGTTTAGACTGAGGTTGCTATCAAGTATAAATCCCAGAAATTTGGCCTCGTTGCTTGCTTCTGATTTGTGATCGTATATCTGGAAATCAATACTGGGAACTGTTTTTTTTTTCTTTGCTTCTTGAAGAACGTAACTTTTTGAGTTTTGGCGGTATTGAGCTTGATTCGCCATAGGGCGCACCAGCTCTCAAGATCGCGAATGATATCCTGTAGATGATTTTTTATTATGTTTCGGGAGTTGGTGGCCATCCACATGCTTTTATCGTCTGAGAACTGCGATAGTTCAATATCATTTTCCCTCCTTTTTCTATGTCATTCACATATATTATGAAAAGTAGCGGGCTTAGAACCGACCCTTGTGGTGTTCCCGCTTCGAGAGTAACTTCCTCTGACACCTAGCGGTTAACCCTCACCTCGATTTTTCGGTCAGTTAAAAATGATGATATGATCCTCAGAATTTGAGTGGGTAATCCCATTTACAATAGTTTATATCTCGTGCCATTGTGCCATATCGAGTCGAACGCTTTTTCTACATTCAAGAAAAGAGCTATTCTGCTTTCGTTTTGACTAAATGCTGTTTTCATAAAACCGACCAGTCTATATACGTGTTCGATTCCCTCTTTCTGACTCCTATAGGATCTTTGCCATTTGTTGATAAAGTTGATTGATTCGAGATAGCTGCGATGTCTCGTGGTGAGAATCCACTCAAATATTTTTCCAACACAGCTAAGCAAGATAATTGGGCGGTAGTTAGAAGGGTTGGTACGGTCTTTGTCGGGTTTAGGTATCATGACCCCGTGGTCACTTTCCAGCATTTTGGGAAGTACCTACGGAGAGACAGCGGTTTAGGAGTTGGGTAAGTCTACAGTAGAAAATGTTGGGGCACTATTTCTCTATTTTGTATGAGACTTCGTCTTCTCCTGAGGTCGAAGATGACTTGCGTTTTCTGCTTATACACATGACCTCTTCTACGCTTATTGGTTCATTTAATTCATGGTCGTCCCCGTCTTCATGGCTTTGGTCGAAGTTCGGTTCATTGAAAAGTGAGTTGTTATCTTGGACAGATTGATTTACTTTTACCTTAAAATCGTTGTCATATATGTTCCCTTCTTGGGGACGATGAGCTTTCTTTATAAGTTTGGCATAAGCGCTGGCTTTTTCCTTGTCGTCCAAGACCACAGATCCGTCGCTAGTCGTCAGCGCATTATTATTGGCACCATTGCTCTTTTGGTCAATAAGAGTTTTAAATGTATCCCAGAACCTTTTAGGTTCTCTTCGCTCATTTAGGTTTTCTGTTGCTGTTTCCCATCTCACTCGATTGTCGTTAGCTATGGCTGTTTTTACTTCTCCGTGTAGGCGATTATACGCGGTTTTTAAGTTCTGCTTTTTTGATTTGATCATTCATTCTCTGATTGGTAAGCCTGGAAGGCTTTTCGTTTTTGTTTAATTATTTGAAGAGTTGTTTGGCCTATTCTGTTTATCCGCGTCTTTACTGTTTGCTTGTGACAAATTTCATCTAGTGTACTGTTGATAACCTCGATTAGATGGATGCTGGCTTTTTATAGTTCATGAGCATTTAAGGGGTCATTTGCTTTTATTTTTACTTCGATAATATTTCTGAAGAGGTTCCAATCAATTTTTGATAGGTTCCTTTTGTTCACGGGAGGATACCTTGAGGGATCAGTATTACATTTCAAAGTGGCGTGAACTGGCAGGTGATCACTGCCTAGATCATCATCTCCTGCAAATATGCCTTGCATTTGGCTGGTTAGTGATTTGTTGGTGATAATCAAGTCTGGATATCAGATTGATGGAGTGGGTTGCTGCTTATGTATGTTATGTCTTGATCGTTATTTACCACGAATAGATCGAGTTCTTCAATGATGTTGAAAAGGGCGTCACCGTTAGGCTCAGTCTTATGACAACCGAATATCTGGTGTTTGGAATTGAAATCACCCAAAATTATGCAGTGCTTGTAACTTTTGGTAAAGAATTCAAGTACTTTACTGTCTACTGTTGCTTTAGGCTTGTTATAATATGATATGGCGGCCACGTGCTTGTGGTCAAGTTCAATTTCAGCTGCAATCACTTCAGCATTGTATATAGTATTGTTTTGTGTATTTAATCTCTTGCCTAATTAGCAGAGCGACGCCGCCACCTTTTTTGGACTGGGCAATCTCTTCTAATAATATCAAACCCACATAACGAGGGAGCCCGATGGCTCAGTGGTGGTGGACTGTTGGACTTCTATGCTAGAGGTCCCGAATTCGATCCCCGTCCGGGACGACCTGCGTTGTGTCCTTGGGCAAGGCACTTTATTCCGGTTGCCTGCATGGGGACACGATGACGCCTTGTACTAAGGCGTACTGAACGTTGATGGGACCATCTCTTCAACCGCTGTAACCTTGCTTGAGTGTAGCTTGAACAGAGTTAGAATGTTGAGTAGCTGACAGTTGCTGGTCGATGCTCGGTGGTTCTCTCTGGGTACTCCGGCTTCTCCACCCGTAAAACTGTCACGGTCACGACTAGCCATTGTGCATAAGTATGTGAGCTTAAATACCAATAAATAAATAAATACCCACATAACGAGAATTTTTGGTTTGGTTTAAGCCATGTTTCGCTAATTCCAATTATGGCCATATTTTTTAAATAATGTGACATTTGCAAGTTTTTCGGATTAATGCTTCGAGCGTTTTACTGGACTATTTTAGTGTATCCATGAGTGGTTTAGGAATAACTGTACAAAGTTTATTTAAGTTTATTTACTATTTGTAATATTGTTACCTAATAATATTTTGTTGACGGTCGCTTCTAATAGCGTGTGAGATATTTGAGTTTTATATAACTTAGAGGCTGTTTTACTGATCTCTTTTCATACGTGCGAAAGACTGGTGTCCATATATTTCTTCATTATGCTGAAAATAGAGCCAGCCATTGGGGTACACGTGGAATAAGGGAAGGACGATTTCTCGACATTACTTACATTTAGAGCTTTAAGTTGGATGTTTGTTTTAACTTTTTTGAAGTGGTTACACCCCCTGTAGTTGCTGGGGTGTTGACCCCCGCAATTGGGGCATTTCAGAGCTTTGGCGCTGCATGCCTTCGCGATTTGTTTGTCGCTGCATTTCATATATCGTTGCTCCCCGTTGCATTTGTGTGACAAGTGCCCAAATTTCTGGCATGAATAAAACTATATGTATGATCAAAGCAAGCCCCTTTCGGCCCTCTTTAGCAGTATAATGTTTTTGTTTCCAGCAACATGTCCGGACGCGTTAAAGGAAGAAAGTGTCGAGGTAGTTAGCGGCATTTGTGTTTCTTCTTTTTTTTTACTTTTTCGTTGGAGGTGGCTTTTTCTTTTTTCTCTTTCAACCATTGGTGGAATGCCGGATTGCGAATTTTGAAGGCCTCTAGTTTATCAGGATTTAGTGTATCGAAGACTTCGATGGTCGTTTCTGAGAAGCTCCCGTGATTATGGGCGAAATCAATAAATTCTTCGTTGGTGCCTTCGAAATCACTGCCGATGAATGCAGATGTTGTCTATCCGTTCTATGAAATCTCCTAGTGATTCTTTTTGCCATGGTGTTTTCTTCTCTTGTATTGGATCCTGACTGTCTGATTTCGTAGCCGAAGTAAGTTCGAAGTTCTGGTCCAACTGGTCCAGGCCTGAAGGAGTGCCAGGGTTGGATTGATTGACCTCAGCCTCCAGAGCCTCCCACTGCTACTCCTCCCAACCTTCCGACTTCCTTGGGGAAGAACGACTAGGTGTGGGTGGGGTTGGTGGTGGAGGTGAGTTGACTTCAGTCTTTCGCTCCTTCTCTAGTTTCTCCTTTTCAGCCTTTCTACGAGCAAACCATGCCTCAATTCGCCTGGCAATGGCGTTTGGTAGATAGTGACTTGGTCTTCTCTTTTCTATAAAAGTTCCCGTGGATTCTGTGGTTCACTTCTTGTGACCCTTCCTTTGGTGTGGACCAGTGCTGCGAGGCCCGCAAAAAGGTACTACCACTCCTAGAGGTGAGTCCGTGCTTGAACCTGATAGTTAGCTGAACGTTGTCATTATCAACTTTGATGTCCCAGTTGATCAGTGGACCAGCATTCAGAACCATCAAAGTATCCTTCATCTGGCGTGTGAGGAAATCCATTACGAGCAGTTGATTGCGTTGTTCACACTCTGCGAATGATGGCGATGAAAGTGGGAAAAAACTATCTACAAGTGATCCTTCTTTTTTTCATTTGGAGAATAAAGGGCCGGATTAAAAATATTTACTGGTCATTCTTCTGATAACATTAAGTTTTGAGAGAGGTGTGACTTTCTAATCCAGTTGCACTCGAATAATGATATATAATCTCCAAAATAAACATTTTTGTCTGTGTATAAACAAGGTTTTCACAATTAGGGGTTGCTAGCTCGGAGAAACCCAGCAGGTATAATAACACTTTGGCCGGCCGCTGATTTGTCGCAGTTCTTGGGCGGAAAGGCCTTGGTTATCACTGTGCCCCCAACTGTCTTCCTATTCCCGCACTTCTTCTCTCCTCCCAACACTCGGAGGCGAACTGCTTGATGACATCCCTTGTCCCATTCTTCCCAATATCTCCGATTAGTATATTACCCTCTTCTTTGAGTCGCTCACTAACCACATGTCCTTCATTCTCCCATCCCACTTCCCCATTATACTTCCAGTGAATATTATTCTTTTAGACTGGTATTTTCGGCATTCTAAAAGAAAGTGTTCCAGGGTCTCCACCACGCCTAACTTACACATCTGGCACTCCTTTGCACTGTTTTTCCCAATTTTTCCCCAAGCTCCAGGGGACGCGACCTCAGCTTGAACAACAGTGACCACCCAAAGGTGCCATCAAGGTACTCTTCAAAACCAGGTTTCTCTTTCGCACGCAGACCTCTTTGATTTGACCCCCTCCCTCCAATTAAGGTTACCATCCTCCATGATCCTTTCCCTGACGATTTTTTTACCCTGGTTTGCACAACGTCTAGGTCCGAGATCTCCAATAAGTAGTTCTCTATTAGCCCCCTTACTTGGACCATCCGCCCTGTCTTGATATTTGAGATGAAAATACTCTGGAACATTGCTGTACACCATCGGTTGTCGGAGAGATTTACCAAATAATTAAGATAACCTAGTTTCAATAAGTCTATCCTGTTCTTGATCCTCATCCGCCAAAGGTGTTAAGGTATTAAATGAGTAATTAATTGTAAGGTGGAAATTGTTTGTATAAACAAGGTAACTGCAGGCTCGTCTCCCCTTATTATTGCCCCCCCCCCCCCCAACTCACATGCTTGGGGTTCTCCTTCCAAATGAATGAAATCTAATTTAGTGCTTGCTTGCTTGCGAACGATCCGACTGCCATACTACCTCATTTGGGAGAGTGGAACATGACAAACTTTCGGCAATAGATTAGTGAACATACTGAGACAGAGGTCTGGCTGCTACTGTCACATTCTGGAGAGTGAAACATGACAAACTTTCGACAAGAGATTCGTGAAAATACTATGACAGAGCAGAAATCCGACAATCACTACTACCTCATTTGGGGAGATTGGAACTTGACAAACATTCGGCAAGAGATTTGTGAACACTCCGAGATAGAGAGATCCCACTTCTTCCACCACGACATTTCTGGGGAGTGGAATATGACAAACTTTTGGCAACAGTTTCGTGAACATACTGAGACAGAGATCAGGCTACCACCATGACACTTCGGGAGAGTGAAACATGTCAAACTTTCGGTAAGAGTTTCGTAAACGTACTGCAACAGAGCAGAGATCTGACTATTATTACTACCACATTTCAGGAGAGTGGAACGTGATAAACATTCGGCAAGAGATTCGTGAACATACTGAGATCCGACTTCTACTACCACAACATTTCTGGAGAATGGAATATGTGGCAAACTTTTAGCAAGAGATTCGTGATGGTACTGTGACAGAGATCCGACTACCATTACTACCACATTTCAAGTGAGTGGGACATGGCAAACTTTCAGCAAGAGATTCCTGATGGTACTGTGACCGAGATCTGCCTACTACTACTTCCTCATTTTGAGAGAGTGGAGCATGACAAACTTTCAGCAAGAGATTCATGAACGTACAATGTGACAAAGATCTAACCACTACTACTTCCACATTTTTGGGAGACTGAAACATGACAATCTTTCGTCAATTGATTCGAGAACTTTCTGTGACAGAGTGGAGATCTGACTATTACTACCACATTTCAGGAGAGTGGAACATGGAAAACTTTCAGGCAAGAGATTCGTGAATGTACTGCGACAGAGTAGAGATCTGACTACTGTTACTACCACATTTTGCTGGAGAGGAACATGACAAACTTTCTGGCAAGAGATTCGTGAACGTACACTTACGGAGTGGAGATCTGACTACCATTAATACCCCATTTCAGGGGAGTGGAACATGACAAACTTTCGGCAGGAGATCCATGAACATACTGACACAGAGATCCGACTACTACCACATTTCTGGAAAGTGGAACATGACAAACGTTTGGTAGGAGATTCGTGATATACTCTGACACGCATCCCACCCCTCGGCTAGGGTTGATCAGCTCATTTTTAACTCTACGCGCCGAGACCTTTCATTTGATGCATTACATAACTACCTTCATAATACGTACATTTTTTTCAGAATATCTAAAAACATAATAATAAAGGAAACAAATAAATCAAAATTAAACAAAAAACATTTCAAAATATTCATTTCTCGGGATTTTTTTCGTTAAGGGCCTATATAAGTAATGAAATTTTGTTTATTTTGAATATTCTCACCTCTGATATTCCTTCAATTCAAATTAAATATACACAAAATGTACATCAAAATGAAGGTTGGGATGTATAGAACACGAAACACATGTGTAATCAACTCATAGAGTCGACTGTAGGCACCACTGGTTCCTGGAAGTCTGCTGCCGTATTCGCACCAGAACTGATAATTTAATAATATTTAACGAAAACAACTTGTGGCCAAATGTGCGTTACATATCCAAGAACAAAGCTAGGGGATAAAAATTCTTCAAAACACGGCGACAGAGCTGCATTGGGGAAAATTCCAACGCTTTTGCTTTTGTTTACGTATGAGTATACTTTCGATTTCCGGTCGACGTCATCGGACAGAAAAGGCACGTAAAAACAACGCCGTCTAAAATCAAATAATGAAAAAGATCGCCTTCATACAGTATACTGTTATTAGATAGAGATTGCACAGTTGCCATATTCAATGCAAGGTATCATGATACCTGTTGAAATTTCTTAGAATTACGATTTTGTTTTTTGATGGAAATTCGTGGTAACGAGTGATTTGCGCATGTCTGTTGAGCATGGAAACCATCTTCAATAAAAAATGCAGACAGTGTTGTCTTTTTCCAAAATGCAGACCTATCGCTGTATTCGAAGGTGTTTTGAATGCCTAGCTTTGTTCTTGGATATATGAAGCACATTTGACCACAAGTTGTTCTGATGAAATATTGTTTTATTATCAGTTCTGGTGCGAATACGGTAGCAGAGTTCCAGGAACCAGTGGTGCCTACAGTCGACTCTACGAGTTGATTACATATGTGTTTCGTGTTCTATACATCCCAACCTTCATTTTGATGTATAATTTGTGTATATTTAATCTGAATTTAAGGAATATGAGAGGTGAGAATTTCAAAATAAACAAAATTCCATTACTTATATAGGCCCTTAAAGGATAAGTGATCTCTCCAAAAATAAACATCGATTTACTCTATATAATATATTATACACCAGTAGAAAAAATATCGTTTAAAAAAAAAAAAATTCATTCTCCCGAATAATTACTCTGTCAAGATTCAAAATTTGTCAGGGTATTTTCATTAAAGGGTAAGTGATCTTACTCAAAAACCTCGAATCCTCTATATTATATTGTACTCCAGCAAAAAAATTTCTAAATTTTTTTTTTCTCTTCAATCGTTATAGTGAATAAATACTGTGTGTATGTTTGGCTCATATTGATAGAAAATTTTGGGCTGCTGTGAATTTTCTCGAATAAATGACTATCAAATGTATTAGTCATTTGGACGCTACCTGCTTGATGTTTCGTGGTCGTTTACGAAAGGTGTGGATGAGAGACAGCACCTAATGAATTAGGATCCAACACCGCATATGTTAGACGGTTCGATATGGTAGAAAAGTCGAATTAAAGTTGGTAACAACCTTAAAGGGCGCCTCCATTTTGTTTCATCACCGGTTAATATAATTTTAAAAACATTCACTATTGTGACTAATATAAAAGGTCGAACAGCAAAAGACATTTCCAATGCAGTATTTCATCTTCGGTGTGAACATTTGCGGGTGTGTCAGGTGAATGGCGCTGTGTCCATAGCAAAAACACTGCAGTTTTTCATATTGCTCGTGTGTGTTTTTCATAAGTTTTCTATGGTGGTAGACGGATCTCTGTCACAGTACATTCACGAATCTCTTGCCTGAAAGTTTGTCATGTTTCCTTTCCTGAAATGTGGTAGTAACAGTAGTCAGATCTCTACTCTGTCACAGTAGGTCATGGAATAGAAGAATAAACCAAAAAATAGATCGGAATGGGCAGAAAAACGATGATTCTTCAGGAATCAGAACCAGTAAAATTAAAAATTAATCTTATACAAAGGAACGCGCCTTACAGAACAACTATTATGAGCCCCAGATGGTGGTTTCGCTAAGTCCGTTTCGGTGATTTTGGGTGTTTTGTGATGTGGAGTGATTGTCGGGTCTATGTGGGTAATTCGACGAAGTATCCGAGGATTCTGAGAAATTAGATTGATTCTTATCCAATCGAACATATTCACTGAGCATATCCCCGTGCTTTAAGAAGTCTTCCAGGCTCATAGCAACCACGTCCTACAATAGAATCCACGATGGCGGCCTCCATTGTACAAGGTGGACGACGGAAGCAGGTGTCACCCTAACAACACGCGGTGCGCATGTGCACTAAGACCACGTATCACGAAGGGGATGACGACACAAGGTGACCGATCACCCGGTCTACCAGGACAAATAAACCTGACGTGACTATGGCGTTACTTCCCCCTCCGACTCTCCCTCCTACTACCAATTCAAAATTGAAAATCTGAGTTTTGGGCTATAATTTGGGCATATCGTGTTCGCCAACCACGCTGTTGACAACCAGTTAGGTTTGTTCTGATATGTGTTTTTCAGTAATTTTCTGAAAACTGATATCACCATAATGTACTACTTTATAGCGATAAAAAAATCGACATTGCTCGACCTGAAACTCAACATGAGACAGAAAGGTGATCTGGGGGAGATACAAAATCTCTCTGCATTTGAACAACTGAAAAGGGCTGCTTCGACAAATATTCTCGTTTAGGGATGTGGGCCGCAGTCGGACGAAACCACCTACGGTCCAAGAAATATGTGGCCCGGTCTCGTCCGGTCCTGTCCTTTACATGAAAGTGGACCGGCACTAGTGTGTAGCATATGTCATAAAATGTGTGCGCAATAACCAAATCCCCTGTTTAGTTGGCAAATTTAAGGTTAAATTTTAATAATTAAATTTTGATTAAAAATCAAGTATGGATAAATTTGATTTAATCAAAAGTGTCAATGTTCCCCCTCCACTGTCGTAGACTGAATTTCGGGAAGTGTTTTCATTTTTTGTGAATTTATTGGGTGGTGGGAAATCGCGCAGAACTTTCTGATTTGACTGTATACTGTCAATAACAGTGAGCTAAAAGAAGGTTATTTTTCAAATGAACATTTCATTACACAGTTGAAAAACTATGGCAACTTATCAGTTTGGTCGATGTGTTTTATGTTAAATTGTTATAACAAATTAACACGGTCGATGTATTTTATGTTTAATTGTTATAACAATTTACTTAAATTGTTACCGGTATAACAATTTAGCACATCGATGTATTTTATGTTAAACTGTTATAACAATTTTCTTAAATTGTTATAACAATTTAGCACCATCGATGTATTTTATGTAAAATTGTTGTATTTTTTTTAGGGAAACCTGGCATTCATCTCATCTGGCCATACCGTCTGAAGGCGTGAGAAAGGCAACCAATGAGCGTCTGGTGAAATCTTGCGTGGTTCCGTGGACTGCACGTCACGTTGGGAGATTTTATGCGCTCTGCTGGTGGTTGTTTTTTTCTCTTTTTTCATTTTCTTTTCTCGAGCGGCGATTCTCGGCCATTGTAGTCATTTGCATTACTTGTGTCATGATCTTTCATGCCTTCGCCTGTGGATTACTGTTTTGATATGAGCAGTTTACAGGGTCTCTGTTTGACAGTGTGATGGCAACAAAAGTTCAAACTTGTCACTTTTGGACTCGAAATAAGTTTTATTTATTTATTTATTTATTTATTTATTTATTTATTTATTTTTATTTATTTATCAAGTGTCACATGCACATAGTCACATCTCGTTATTTTAAGGTTCCAGGAACGGCAGGGGCCACCTGGTCTTCTACCCCCTTTGCATCCGTTTGGGCCTGACCCACCCTTTGTCGTATTGCTTATGTCCCTACGTGCCTATCTCCCCTGTATCTGGCTACTGTGCAAACCTATCGTATGTGCCCTACAGTCATCTTCAGGCGCACCCCGCTTACATTTGCTCTCCCATAATGGCATTTATACAAGAACGGGTCTTGTATAAATGCCATTACGGGAGACGTGATTGGTCGAACTAAACTGTTATAACAATTTACTAAAATTGTTATAACATTTTAGTCAAATTGTTAGAACAATTCTGGTAAATTGTTACAATTTAACGTAAAGTACATCGACGATGCTAAATTGCTCTAACAATTTAGGTAAATAAAAAATTTAAATTAAACTACATCGACGGTGCTAAATTGTTATACCAATTTAACTTAAAAGACATCGACCAGGCTATTACCAGTAAAAAACGGAGCATGGATGTGCTTTTCACATTTTCGCGTAGTCTGTCCAAATACATGCCAGCTGTGAATCAAGGGAGGTAAACCCCTTCATCGGATTGACGAATTGAAACTGGTGCATTCATTGAAATCTGTGTCCTGGTAAAGTTTATTGTGAATGGATGGATTTGGAAGAGTACGATGTCGTAGTGGTTGGAGCTGGCCTCTCTGGCCTTTCAGCCGCGTATTTCATGTTGCGAAGAACTCATCATCTGAGAGTCATAGTGCTTGAAGCTAAAGGTTATGTATTACTGTGCACAATTCTCACTCATTCGAGGATTTTCTTCATGTCATGCGTAACATTTTCTCCCAATAATTTCTCGCCTGGGTATTTTGAGGCCTTTTTTGAAACTGAGATTTGGTGACGGGCAAAGTATCCACCAGGAGATACGAAATTGGAAACGTCTGTCTTGGAAGTTGAAAAACTCGAGCCACGGACGTTTGTTGATGCAAACTTCACATAATTTTTAATCAACATATGCGTTCGTGATCGACCACACGTTTTTATTTTTAGTTTCCTCTGTGTGTGTATTAACGAACCGACTGAAGTTTATCTGGTACGGATTACCCGTCATTTTGATTTGAGAACATTAGCGTGTTTTCAAGAAGTAAGCTTAACTAAAACTAGAAAAAAAGGTTTTCACTTGTTGAATAATAGTTCTCTCTCTGGTATTGGTTTGAAGTGGGGGAGCATTTCACGAGAATAAATTTCAGCGAGCGACAGGACAGTGTTATTCGTTAAGAGCTAAAGAATTGAGTATGTCTATGATTCACATCTGTAAAATAGTATTTGTGTGTGTGTGTGTGTAGGGGGGGGGGGTAAAGGGGGGGGGGGGGTAAAGGGGGGGGTTAAAGGCGGGGCGCTAGGCAACCTACTCTGTTGACATGCGCGATTATATGGCTTGACCGGGTACGACGAAATCTCCCCCCCCCCCCCCCATCCTCCCCGAGAAAAGAGTAAATATGTAAAGTGCAGTTTCATCGCTTCTCAGCTCAGGACTCATAAGTGTTTTACGGGTTTTTTTTTTTTTAAAGTTCATTTAATTTGAAAGTCGCATGTTAGGCTGTCTACAATATCCGGAAGAACAACTCGCCAAGCCTAATGTGGAAATGATATGTTAAACTATACCATATGACTTACATACAGACTACATGTAGGCCGGGTTTAAAAAGAAACGAAGTTAAGTTACCATTGTTGACGCAAACAACATCGGCCGGCCCTCAACGCAAGAGGCAAGTGATCTCGCGTGTGTCTTAATTCTCTCTTAAATGTGTTTTTTTTTTGTTTGTTTGTTTTGTTTTGTTTTTTTTGTTTTTTTATGTTTTTTTGGGGGGGGGGGGGGCGGGGGTTGGCTAATGCAGCCATATGATAAGTGACAAGTAGTCCAAAAACTATAGGCGACTGGCAGCGCGTTGGATCACTGGTCACGGCATTGGACTTCAAACCGAAAGCCGCATCATGGTTCGATTCCACAGTAGTAGGAGATGTGGAGATCGTCCCTCATTGGCAGGATCTCATATGACGTCACAGTCACGTGACCTGGTGGCGCCATGTTTGGATGTCATGGTTGCCCGCGTGAGCAGCCATCTTGTGACATCATCCTCATAGTGATATGTGGTGTTAGTGTGCATGCGCAGCGTTAGGGTGATACGTGTTTTCGTCGTCCATTTTGTATAATTGGGGCCGCCATCTTAGTTTCTAAGGTAGCACATGGTTGCTATGTTACCCAAAGGCTTCTTATAGGATAGGAGTATGTTCGGAGGGCGTGTTCGATTGAACAGGAGAAAATCTAATTACCACAAACAACCCGACAATCCCTCCAAATCATCAAAACGACCTTATTTGATACGGATTTCCGCCAGAATCCTTTTAGGACCCTAATCACCGTAGATTTTACTAGTAACACGTAGTGGTATAGGACGGATTCGACTGAATTGGAGTATACTCCAGTAGAGTAGAAGAGCCTGTCAGCTGGAATAGCTTTGCTTATTGTTACTATATTTAGCTTTTCTGGTTTGTTCTTGTTAGTTCTCGAGTACTCTTGTTGTTTCATTTATCTAGATCACCCAATCAGTTCACTTTACTGACGCTAACTAACCAATTAGATTGCTTGATTTTCCGTAATCTGTATGCCATCGAGCAAATAAGCCATAGAGTATTTACTCGAACGATTGACTCGCACATACGACTCTTAGCCTCATTTCGGTATATGAGGATACCCATGACCTGGTATTGTATTATTTGAGGATAACCATCGAGGATATCTTCTGGAGAATCCCTTTTTTGTCGTATGAGGCCATGAGGGCCATGCCATGAGAAAATCCCCCAGTGATGTCTAATTTACTATCCCTCTTAGCCTCATTTCGTTTGAGTCCATGAGGGCCATGGAAAAATCCACCAGTGAGGTCTAATTTACTATCCCTCTTAGCCTCGTTTCGTTATTTGAGGATACCTATGACCTGGTATTGTATTATTTGAGGATACCTTTCGAGGATACCTTCTGGAGAATCCCTTTTTTGTCTTATGAAGCCAGGAGTGCCATGAAAAAAATCCCCCAATGAGGGACGATCTTCACATCTACTACTTTCCACCCAGGGATAACTACGTTTTGACCTTGGTCAGTCCCTTTTGCTCACGTAAGGGAACGGGGGCGCTGTCTTCCCGTAAAACTGTCCGTTATGAGGTGACGAAAGTGTCTTTAAACGCCAATAAAAAAAACTAGGACGCTCCATTTGTTACCCCGAGAAGGGAAAGCAGCCGGAGGATTCTAGTTAGGATTAAAGTGAAAGAGACAACAAGCACGATGCTGGCAAGTTCTGCGAGTCCTGGTCTAAGTACTGCGGTATTTTAATATACTACTCAAAGTTTGCTAAGCACCAAGTATATCCAACTACCTGTTTTACGTTTTAGTTAAAATATTGTTATGAAAAGTGTATACATTTTATATTTAATTATATCTTTAATGATTTAAATACAGAAATTGAGATTTTGTTTGTGTTTGACATTATTTTTTAGCTTTTGAATACGATAACCATGGAAAATGGATATTATTGGTAAAAGAGGAAATTTTTCAAGTTTGCCAAAAAGTTGACGGAGCGAACTGGTATGGGTTCAATATCGAGTATGAGACCCATTATTGTGAATTACAGCTTGACAACGCCTTCTCATACTCCCAGTCAGGTTCCAGATGGTACTTTGTGGTATGTTGTTCCATTCTTGGACCAGCATGGCACCAAACTCCTCTACACTTCTTGGTTGGACTGAACGGACTGAAATTGCAAGCTGCAACTCATTCCAGACATGTTCGATTGGATTGAGGTCAGGGGATCTTGCTGGCCAGTCCATACGCTCAATCCCCTCCCTCTGTTGGTACTCCTGGACAGCATGGGCAACATGAGGACGGGCATTATCGTCCACCAGAATGAATCTATCACCTACTGCACCTGTATACAATCTGACGTGGGCATCCAGGATCTCATCAATATACCGCTGTGCAGTCAATGTACCACGGTCAAGGATACAGAGCTCTGTATGTCCATCCCAGCTGATGCCGTCACAGACCATTATTGACCCTCCACCATAGCGGTCATGCTCAGCAATGTTGGCTGCATGGAATCGCCCCCTGGTCTTCTCCATACCCTAGAACGCCTATCTGTGTTGTCTAGGCAGTACCTTGACTCGTCTGTGAAAAGGACAGGTCGTCAGTCTTCTCTGGTCCATCCAACGTGATCCATGGCCCATTCATGTCGTGCCTGGCGGTGGTTCAGGGACAGCTGAATGCGAATACATGGTCTTCGAATCCCACCTGCGGCAACCGCGTTGTGTCCTTGGGCAAGACACTTCATCTCCATTGCCCGCGTGGGGGCACGATGACGCCGTGTACTAAGGCGTACTGCACGTCGATGGTGCGCATGTCTTCAACCAATCTAACCCTGCCTTTGCTGCAGTGCGGAGTAACGATGTTGGGGAGCTGGCAGCTGCTCGTCGTTGCTCGGTGGTTCTCTCCGGGTACTCCGGCTTCCTCCACCCGTAAAACTGTCACGGTCATGATTAGCCTTTGTGCATAAATATGTGACCTTAAACACCAATAAATAAATAAATAATAGAATACATGGTCTTCTCGATCGAAGACCACCTTCGTGCAACCTTGCCCGGATAGTCTGCATCGAAACATTTACCCCGGATGCATTCTGAAGGTCACTGCAAAGCTGGGTTGCTGTGTCAAAGCGGTTCCTACGGGCCTATGATCAAAAAACGGTCTTCAGCTGCAGATGTTGCCCTGTCTCTGCCACCACCATGTCGTCTGACTGGTGTGCAACACTGCTGAAATCTCGCCCAGGCTCTGGTGATCACCGTATGGTGCACACCAAGGGCTTCACCAACCTGACGATGGGTAGCCCCTTGTTCCACCATCCCTAAAGCCCACCACATTTCTGCTTCAGACAAATGTCTTCTTACATTTGCATTCGCCATATTCAATCATTAATTCACAAGGGTTTGTGTCGAAATGAAGACTGAATGCCCTACACATCTCATGTACATGTAGACAGTACATGAAAACATCATGGAAATCAAGGGGTACATGCTTTCCATGACTGTCACGAAAGGCCTGCCTGTCAAGAGAGAAATGTAAACACTGGAGACCATCTCAATACATTCCGCAATCATATCCACCAAAAATATCGCAAATGAAAATTTCACAATGATGTGTCAAATATGTGGTGCTTAGCAAACTTTGAGTAGTATAGATGTGATACACAGTTCGGTTATTTTAACTCGACTGGCAGACGACACTTTTTAACCTAAAAGCATATCTTATGATCCATCATTGGAACAAAGTGAGTGAAAGCGTTCCAATGAGTGGTCATAAAGTATATTTTGGAAGTGAACATTGAAAAAGTAATGAAATTTGAGTGGCGATTGTTTGAAAAGCATCGGCCAGATTTTACCTGCACGGTGAAAGGTTAACACAGGTACATGGCCAACAACGGACATGCAGGCTGACGGCGATATTCACTGAGTTGAACTCATTGACTACCTGTGCAGGTCTGCTAGTCTTCTAGGCCCATTGGGCAAAGGCTTCCATGTTCCGTCATCGACGCGTTTATTGGAAATGGAACATCCAAACATCTAAGCTTGAGCTACTCCCGGCTACATTATCTTTCCCTAAACCATAGTTTATCTCCTGGTTATGACATCATATGTAATACTCATCATTCAGTCCCAAACAAAATCGTTACACTAGACTTTAATTCAACCTAATGCCACAGGTACTCGGAACAAGCTCTGAAATCGAAAGAAAAATGATATTTGATAGCATTTTTGAATCGATGCTGACGTGTCCCCATAATGGTATATAAATATTAACATGGTACCCAACTCGCTTTTCGAAAACTATAGCACTCATCTTCATTATACCCCCCCCCCCCCCCTCAAATTTTATTCACATAACGTATCCAGCAGTACCCGGTGCCAACGGAAAGGGGAATGAATAAGCTTTACAGTGGTGTATTACACGACCGTTGGATGTTCTTGGGTTGTTCATAATAACTGATAAGTCACAGAAAAGGCCGTTCAGTGGAAAGTGGGTTACGATGGACGATTCTCCGATTTATTATGTACTAGCGGGTGATACCCGGCGTTGCACGGGAGAAGATGGTTATATCAGCCGTTTTCGAAATAAAATGTCAAGGTCACCAATTTGAAGGTCAAGGACACCCCGCGCGAGCACCCCGATAAAGTTCATATGATCGATGGGTCAATATGCCCGCACATATCAAATTTTAGACCGATCGGCCCAGCCGTTTTCGAAATAAAAGGTCAAGGTCACCAATTTCAAGGTCAAGGTCACCCCGCACGGGCACCCCGATAAAGTCAAAATGATCGATGGGTCAGTATACCCGCACATAAGAAATTTTAGCCCGATCAGCACAGCCGTTTTCCAAATAAAAGGTCAAAGTCATCAATTTTAAGGTCAAGGTCACCCCTCACGGGCACGGCACCCATCCCATGTTATTCGCAGGGACGAATTACCCCCGTGCAGAAAATTTGAGATCGATCAGTCGAGAAACGGGTGAGTTCACCCGGAACAAAGATAGAGAGAGAGAGAGAGATAGAGATATAAATACAGACATTCGCATTTATATATTAGACTAGCGGGTGTTACCCGGCATTACACGGGAGAAGATGGTTATATCAATATACCCTCAGATATGATCGGCTCCGCCATTTTCGAAATAGAAGGTCAAGATCACCAATTTCAAAGTCAAAGTCACCCCGCACGGTCACCCTGATAACGTCAAAATGATCGATGGGTCAATATACCTGCACATATGAAATTTTAGCCCGACCGGCCCAGCTGTTTTCAAAATAAAATGTCAAGGTCACCAATTTCAAGGTCAAGGTCACCCCTCACGGGCACGGCACCCATCCCATGTTATTCGCAGGGACGAATTACCCCCGTGTAGAAAATTTGAGATCGATCAGTCGAGAAACGGGTGAGTTCACCCGGAACAAAGATAGAGAGAGAGAGAGAGATAGAGATATAAATACAGACATTCGCATTTATATATTAGACTAGCGGGTGTTACCCGGCATTACACGGGAGAAGATGGTTATATCAATATACCCTCAGATATGATCGGCTCCGCCATTTTCGAAATAGAAGGTCAAGATCACCAATTTCAAAGTCAAAGTCACCCCGCACGGTCACCCTGATAACGTCAAAATGATCGATGGGTCAATATACCTGCACATATGAAATTTTAGCCCGACCGGCCCAGCTGTTTTCAAAATAAAATGTCAAGGTCACCAATTTCAAGGTCAAGGTCACCCCGCACGGGCACCCCGATAAATCAAAAAGATCGATGGGTCAATATACCCGCACATATGAAATTTTAGCCCGATCGGCGGAACCGTTTTCTAAATAAAAGGTCAAGGTCATCAATTTCAAAGTCAGGGTCACCATGCACGGGCACGGCACCTATCCCATGTTACTCGCAGGGACGAATTACCCCCGAGTAGAAAATTTGAGATCGATATTAGCCGTTTTCGAAATAGAAGGTCAAGTTCATCAATTTCAAGGTCATCGTCACCCCGCGCGGGCACCCGATAAAGTCAAAATGATCGATGTGTCAATATACCCGCACATATGAAATTTTAGCCCGATCGGCCCAGTCGTTTTCAAAATAAAAGGTCAAGGTCACAATTTCAAGGTCAAGGTCACGCGCACGGGCACCCCGATAAATCGAAAAGATCGATGGGTCAATATACCCGCACATATGAAATTTTAGCCCGATCGGCCCAACCGTTTTCGAAATAAAAGGTCAAGGTCGTCAATTTCAAGGCCAAGGTCACCCCGCACGGGCGCGACACCCGTCCCATGTTACTCGCATGGACGAATTACCACCGTGTAGAAAATTTGAGATCGATATCAGCCATTTTCGAAATAGGTCAAGGTCACCAATTTCAATGTCAAGGTCACCCCGCGTGGGCACCCCGATAAAGTCAAAATGATCGATGGGTCAATATACCCGCACATATGAAATTTTAACTCGATCGGCCCCGCCTTTTTCGAAATAAAAGGTCAAGGTTACCAATTTCAAGGTAAAGGTCACCCCGCACGGGCACCCCGATAAAGTCAAAATGATCGATGGGCCAATATACCCCCCCCCCCCCCCCCCGATTTATTATGTATATTATTTATAAGGGTATCCTCATTAAACTCAACGACAAAGGAGAAATGTCATTGAAGCTATTGCAAACTTATGGGGAGACCATGGAAAGTCTAGATTGGGATTGGATTTCCAGTGACGGCGAGAATTTCGTTCGGTGTGTGTTGAAAGATGCCATGAATTTCTGAGTTTTGCCGCCCCGCTAAACTCCGTTAATATACCTGAAAGCTCCCACGAAAGTGGTAATAATACAAGTTAACACTCTAAATTAAATTATAATATCTGAAATAAATTATCTGTTGCTTTATTGGAGTGTGAATGTGGGATGTACGTGTTAAGTTTTGTATGAAGCGCTACGCCACCCCTTTTAATACACCAGTTTGGCGACAGATAATTCATTTCATTTCATATTTATTAGAACAAGACAGCTTTCATTAACCCTTCTGTTGTATATATGGGCGGGCATTGTTTAATATTATTTTTCTGCAAAGATCAGTTATTTGATGCCCGTAAGGGTGTCTGGTTAGCTCGGCCCTATCAGAATAATAACTTCAGCATAGCTCCGTTATATTGACCATTGTGCAGATTCAGCTTAGATTATTTCAAATTCTTTTTAATTAATTATTTCATTGTATTTTGAAAGTGTTCCAGGAATATATCTTATGTTCTTATTTTTGTATTTATATTTTTTGACATCCCTGTTGCCCATAGGTGTTGTGTTGGACCATTATAACACTGCCATGAACCTTTCAGGTGGGTTTATGGGCAATATTTGAATGAATGAATGAATCTTTATTTAGCAGTATACAGCAAAAAAAAATTATACATGCATCATTATAGAACAAAAATATACATACATAATTATTGAACAAGAATAATCTAATAAACCTGTCTACCGCAGGGAGACGGCATAGCCAGATTGGCTGTCTACTTGTCTCCTGGGAATTATATCGTGCAACATTGGAATCGGACTGCCCAACAACCGTTCATCTATTGAGTTTAGAGACGAGAAATGAGTTAAGAGACGAGATTATTTTTATACCCCAAATCAAGAATGTCTGTTCAGCTCAGTTTTATTGTGCATTATGGTAATTTATATTGCTCACGGGTGTCGTTGCAGACCTTCGCAACCCCCATTAACCATTCATTTTCTCAATTTTTTTAAAAAACATGTTTCTGCCTCAAATAGTCAGTTTAGTTCCGGGTTGTAAGAATGAATGTTTACCACCGTAAGAATTTGTGAGAAGCTTTGATTATGTCAGACAATGAGTAGATTCAAGTTATATTTATTTCCACTTTTTGTTTTTGTATTTTTCTGTCTGAACCCGTTTCGGTCCCCGATCTATAAAGTTTGCAAAGCACCACATTTTTGACACATCATTGTGAAATTTTCTTGTGACACATTTGCGATATTTTTGGTGGATATGATTGAGGAATGTATTGAGATGAACCTCAGTGTTTACATTAGCTCTCTTGACAGGCAGACTTTTCGTGACAGTCATGGAAAGCATGTACCCCTTGATTTCCATGATATTTTCGTGCACTGTCTACATGTACATGAGATGTGTAGGGCATTCAGTCTTCATTTCGACACAAACCCTTGTGAATTAATGATTGAATATGGCGAATGCAAATGTAAGAAGACATTTGTCTGAAGCAGAAATGTGGTGGGCTTTAGGGATGGTGGAACAAGGGGCTACCCATCGTCAGGTTGGTGAAGCCCTTGATGTGCACCATACGGTGATCACCAGAGCCTGGGCAAGATTTCAGCAGTATGGCACACCAGTAAGACGACATGGTGGTGGCAGAGACAGGGCAACATCTGCAGCTGAAGACTGTTTTTTGATCATTCAGACCCGTAGGAACCGCTTTGCCACAACAACCAAGCTTTGCAGTGACCTTCAGAATGCATCCGGGGTAAATGTTTCGATGCAGACAATCCGGGCAAGGTTGCACGAAGGTGGTCTCCGATCGAGAAGACCATGTATTCGCATTCCGCTGTCCCAGAACCACCGTCAGGCACAATATGAATGGGCCATGGGTCACGTTGGTTGGACCAGAGAAGATTGAAGACCTGTCCTTTTTACAGATGCAGCCAACATTGCTGAGCATGACCGCTATGGTGGAGGGTCAATAATGGACTGTGGCGGCACCAGCTGGGTTGGACGTACAGGGCTCTGTGTCATTGACCGTGGTACATTGACTGCATCCCGGTATATTGACGAGATCCTGGATGCCCACGTCATACTGTATGCAGGTGCAGTGGGTGATAGATTCATTCTGATGGACGATAATGCTCGTCCTCATGTTGCCCATGCTGTCCGGGAGTACCGATAGAGGGAGGGGATTGAGCGTATGGACTGGCCAGCAAGATCCTCTGACCTCAATCCAACTGAACCTGTCAGGAATGAGTTGCAGCTTGCAATTTCAGTTCGTCCAGTCCAACCAAGAAGTGTCCAGGAGCTTGGTGCCATGCTGGTCCCCGAATGGAACAACACCCCACAAAGGACCATCTGGAACCTGACTGGGAGCATGAGAAGGCGTTGCCAAGCTGTAATTAACAATAATGGGCCTCATATTCGATATTGAAGCCATACAAGTTCTCTCCGTCAACTTTTTGGCAAATTTGAAAAATTTCCTGTTTTACCAATAACATCTATTTTCCATGGTTATCGTATTTAAAAGCTAAAAAATAATGTCAAACGCAAACAAAATCTTAATTTCTGTACTTAAATCATAAGAGATATAATTAAATATAAAATATATACACTTTTCATAACAATATTTCAACTAAAACGTAAAACAGGTAGTTTGATATTCTTGGTGCTCAAACTTTGAGTAGTATATTTTTATTACAATATTTTTTTGTTATCTCATACATCATGTGTGCTCATGGAGTTCCTGGGACGACATGTCACTTGCCAGTCGTCATTCGCCAATCGCAATTCGCTAAACGGCGATTGACGAATGGCGAGTAGCGAATGGCGTGTGACAATTGACGAATGGCGAATGATGATTGGCAATTCACGATGGGCGAATGGCGTTTCACAATAATTATTTGACGATTGGGGATTGGTTAATGACGAGTGGGGGTGCGGTGGCGTTGTGGTAACCGGTACTCGTCAGGTCACCTAAGTTAAGCAACGTCGAGTCCGGTTAGTCCTTGGATGGGTGACCGTCTGAGCGATCGATTCGGACTAACGCGTTGTGTCCTTAGGCAAGACACTTAACCCCCTGATTGTCCACATGGGAGCACGATGGCGCCGTGTACTAAGGCGTACTGCACGTCGTTGGTGTCTTCAGCCAACTCTGCCTGTGTTGCAGTGCGGAGTTACGATGTTGGGGAGCTGGCATCTGTTCGCCGTTGCTCGGTGGTTCTCTCCGGGTACTCCAGCGTCCTCCACCCATAAAACATGTCTTTGGCTGTTAAAGTGTCGTTAAACCTTAATAAATAAACAAATATAAATGACGAGTGTCTTGGCGATATATATATCGCGACGATACTCACGATAGCAGAGAAAAAAATATGCCAGATTGTGACAGATACTGATAATTGAATATTTCGGCAAGGGATAAAATACTTTTACTAACTGAGGCAGCGACGGTTCCGATCGTTTTCAGTAGCCTGCTGGAAGGGGTAAAACTATTTGGTCGGTGGTTTCGCTGCGTAATGGGCAGTGGCGGCCTAGGAGGAGGGAAGGGCGACCGCCCCGAGCGGCATTTCTCTTGGGAGCGGCAAAACAAGGTTAGCCCCGGGTGGCAATCTACGCTTGTATGTCACTGTAAAGGGACGCGCGTATATATGAGTGCTCGATGTTTCACCATTGACATGGAAGTGGTAGAGCATTTGGTCTACGGAGGTCGGGAAACGCAGTGACCCAGTGGTTACGAGATTGGACTTCACACCGAAAGGTTCGCGGTTCGCCCCCCTGTGTTGTGTCCTTGGATAACGCGCTTCATCCCGGTTGCTCACGTGTCGCTACGGTGGCGCTGTGTACTAAGTCTTACTGAACGCCGATGGTGCACCTGCGCTCGGTCAGTGCTAACTCTGCTTGTGCGGAGTTAGTACGTTGGGGGGTTGTCAGTTGCTCGTCTCTGCATGGTGGTTCTCTCCGGGTACTCCGTCTTCCTCCACCCCAAAAATTCTACGACACGAAGTGACCCTGGCTGTCGAAGGTGTCGTAAAAACCCAATAAAAATACGGAGGTCCAGAAGGACAATGTATTTCTTGGGTTAAATAGTAGAACGGATCCTGTCTTGTTACGTTTTCAACTTTCAACTTCAACGTTTTCAAGCGTATAGCTTGATTGCGCTACGAAAAAATCTGTTGTTAAAACACACGATGACGTTTCGCTTGGCTTGGTTTGTATGTGTTCCTTTTTGGATCATTGTCTGTTGTGGATGTTGTTGCTTCGAGATTAAGATGGAGAAAACCGCGGCGGGTGGAGTTGAAATGGGGCGGCAAGTCATTATTTTTAAGGGGTCGAATAGTTTAAATTGATCAGTTGAGTTCTATTTGGGGACAATGCATTGGGTAAAATTGCGTCTCTTTTATAGGGTTAAACTCCTCCTAGTTGTTCAGATTGGTGCCTCGTGGGAGGCCAGAGGACCGGATCTTTGGGACATTACTGCTTAGAGAGTGTACCTTAGGTTTGTCACCGTAGACGAGATGGAAAGTCATGAAGGGGTAATAAATGGGGAGCCTTCTGTGAGCATCGGGTATTATAAAAGCCCATTTTCCATTTCATTGAAATGTGGGTTAGCGGTGTGTATATTTCTTCTGTATTTTATTGAAAAAAGGTTTTTCGATAGCTTTCTTGTGAACACCATTTTTCGGATTGCTTTGTTTGTAATTCCCCCGACAGGTACATCCTAAATGAAAACTATGACTGTAGCCAGAACCTGTTAACGCCGCCGATCATTTTGGGGAATTGCCTGCTCTCTGGTTTTATTAGCTCACCGAAGGGAGCTTAACTCATCACTTGCCGTCCGTCGTCCGTCGTGAACTTTACATTATCGACTTCTTCTCACAAACTACTCTACCAAATTGAACCAAATTTTGTGTGCATGTTCCTTATCATATGTTAATTCAAGTTTGTACAAATAAACATGCCGCACCCACAGGGGGCACCAAAAGGGGCATAACTCTGATAGCACCCATAATTTTTTTCAAAAATTCAAAAAATCTTCTTCAGATCCACCAGTCGGAATCTTTTCATATTTGTTATACAACATCTTTAGGGGGTCAGATTCAAGTTTGTTCAAATCGAGTCCCTGGGTTAAGATTTGAGCTCTCTTTTGGAGCCCAAAGTTTAACTTGGTGCAATTTGAGGAAATTTAATTAAAAATCTTCATCTTCAGATCCACCAGTCAGAATCCTTTCATGTTTGGTATACAACATATGTAGGGGGTCAGATTCATGTTTGTTCTAATCCAGTTCCTGGCTTAATAATTGGGCTCCCTGTAGGAGCCCAAATTTTAACTTTCTGAAATATGAGGAAATTTCTTTTAAAATCTTTTTTAGATCCACCAGTCAGAATGCTTTCATATTTGGTATACAAGATCTCTAGGGGAGTCAGATTCAAGTTTGATCAAATCGGGTCCCTGAGTTAGTATTTGGGATCTCTATTGGAGCCCAAAGTTTAACTTGGTGCAATTTGAGGAAGTTTCTTTAAAAATCTTCTTCTTCAGATCGGCCACTCAGAATCTTTTCATGTTTGGTAAACAACATCTATAGGGGGATCTGATTCAAGTTTGTTCAAATTGAGTCACTGGGTTAATATTTGGGCTCCCTATGGGAGCCTAAATTTTAACTTTGTGCAATGCGTGGAATATTCTCCTTCAGATTCACCAGTCAGAATCCTCTCATATTTAGTATACATCATCTCTAGGAGGACCAGATTCAATTTTGTTCAAATCGAGTTTCTCTGTTAATATTTGGGTTTCCTATTTGAGAGCAAAGTTTAACTTAGTGCAATGTGAGGTGATTTCTTTAAAAACCTTCTTCATATCCACCAGACAGAATTCTTTCCTATTTGGTATATGACATCTCAAGGGGGATCAGATTCAAGTTTGTTCAATTTGAGTCCTTGGTTAAATATTTTGGCTCTATGGGCAGGGGTGGTATGGGGGAGGGGGGCATGTTACGTTCAGGTTTGTTCAAATCCATTCCTTAGTGTTTTTCCATAGAATTTGCCTCTCATGACTTCATTCCTTTGTAGTGTTGACGAAGCATGTCTAACTGAATCTGACCCCAAATACTTCTTTGTACCATTTGACGGTGAGCGATTAAGGCCCCTTGGGGCCTCTTGTTTATTTAACTTTCAGCCAGTAAAAGTGTGAAATTTTAAATACAGCATAAGTTGTAGACACCAATCGCAACTCGCCAATCGTAAGCGTCATTCGCCAGTCCTCATTCACCATTCGCCAATCGTAATTTTCCAATCCCTATTCCCCAGTGGCCATTCACCAATTGCTGTTGGTGTCCATTTAATAGCTTGATGTCGGTGTCACGAACTTCGCGACGTACCGGATTGGCAAGTTACTCGACCTATAAATTATGACCAAACTACTTTTAAAAGTAAATTCTAATTAATAAACACGGTGATTTCTGAACGTTAACTATAAAACGAACAAAACGATGTGCAAAATATGAATTCAAACACTAAGTACTGGCCAGTACATGAACGAATGTACACAAAACACTGGTAAAATCAGATATATATAAAGAGTCACTGTCGATCCTCCGTACGTTGCATTGTCGCAAACTGTCAAACAACACAGAACCCATGTAATTAAAAATGGCAGATATTGGAACAGTCAGTATCACAGCATTGGGTTAACGATATAACAAATACAGTACATTACGTATCAGGTGGGCTTTCATTGAATACAAAACCTGAACCACGACACAGCTTAATAGCTACACGTAATCAGTTCAACACGCCATACAGTCTACATCTGGTGTGAAGCACTGCTCCGCTTGGATTTATGGTTGTACTCT
Organism: Pictodentalium vernedei; assembly: GCA_031216915.1. Lineage (NCBI taxonomy): Eukaryota > Metazoa > Mollusca > Scaphopoda > Dentaliida > Dentaliidae > Pictodentalium > Pictodentalium vernedei. The sequence continues at coordinate 705,199,116 of CM062297.1, forward strand.
ACATAACGTCGCACAATGGAACCTGAAGGTTAAAACCTATTTACTACTACTATGTCGAATTGGAGTTTTAAACGGATAGCTTTACGGGTTAGAGTCACAAAGTTAAAGTATCACACAGGTATGTGCATTGTCACGTACATATGAACAGATGTGCTGGAACCACATCTCAAAACAATAATTACATTACTTTTGCACAACAGAATTGAGAATATTCACGTACCAGTACAGGTACAACATAAACTATACATTTTGGCTAAACACGTACTTTAATGCACATCTGACAAGAAGGCCATTAATTAGTTACAAAAAGTTAAATCACGTACCAAAAATATGGCACAATACGTGTGTAAGCTTAAAAATATTACACGAAATTATGCTGAATTATAGTGCTAACTCTTTCTGAGCAATAAATTTAAGAAATTACAGTTATTTGATTGAAGAATTTACTTTTTAATTTAATACCAAGCAGCAGTATTGAATTACACAAACCTCTGATCTGCAACCCAAGACCAGCTACATACCTGCAAGTCCTCCTTAAGGGACATTAAACACAGCAGCACTCCAGCAGTCCAGCCACAAACGTTATTGCCAGTCTCACAACATCACAAACAATACCCGACCTGGTCTAACATCAAGCAATAACTGACCTTGACATGTAAACGCATGTTTTTCCTGTCTTAATACCCTGCACACTTTAGACACGATCCACCGCGTTATTACATGATTATAATAGCCTGATACATGTACCCAGAGCTTGACCATGCAACTCTGACGAGAAAACACTTAATTAACATTTCGCTATCCGAGACCTGCTGAACTATGAACATTTAAAACCACCGAAATAGAAAATATATCCAATACGAATATTATAACGTGACAGTCAGGACCTGCGAATCTCTGATTTCGGCTCGAATCGAATCTCTGCTAAGGTTTGGAATGGAATCGAATCTCGAACCCTGATATGAGTCAGTGAATAGAGTGATAGTGTGATAGGTTCACGTACTCCAGCATACGCGTGGCGTTATAGGTTTGACGAGTCCAAAACTGTTGGATAGAAAATTTTACGCTTGAGCCCCGTGGATCCGCGCCGGACGGAAGTGGCACGGAATTACTTGAACGTTATTTTCTATCATGGAAGCGGCGGGTATTTCAAACGTATTAACTTCTTGCAGGCTGCTGGCAGATATTCCTGCCCAGGACAGGATTTCCCTTGCCACTGATATAAGTATAATTTGGGCACATTTAATCAAATTATCCCTCTGTAAATGGCATGAATTTTTTTCACAATGATTTCTTGAGTTAAATGTAGTTGAAATTTTCATCAAATCTATTCCATTTGATGCAAAATATTTTGGACATACTCAGGAGGCTAAGAGTTAACATTATTCATGTCAAATATGACGGCCGTACACGTCTTTTAATTGGATGTAGGCTTCAGTTTGACATGTCGAACCTCAGTGACTGGTTTCGAGCTTAATCGAATCATCGCCGCGGTTTCGAGCCGAATCGAATCTCGGACCATTCGCAGACCCTTACCTTGATGGTAATTTGGCGATTACGCCAAATAACAACATGCCAACACATGAAAAAAAACAAGCAAAGTGCAGAATCATTTCTTGTACATGCATAAACATGCATAAACAATCAATACGCAGCACCCCCTAGCCCCACCGGTTGACAAGATGTATGTACCTGTATGGTATCAGTAACAATACGAGGTCGTCCTCTCCCATGAAACCATATGGAAAGAAGGGGAATTTGTGTGTTTGTGGTACCATTTTAACTATGACATAAACAATAATAGACCACCCGTCCCAAGAAGAAAAACTCCCGTATACCAATGCCCATCATCACATAACCAGTGGTGGCGCCAAGGGTGTGGGTAGTGATCAGACCAGCCCGCACGGTCGTGGAGGTCTAGACCTCTCTCACGCCCCGTCTGGAAAACAGCCTCTTTTATTGTGGCCTTGTGACGCAGAATACGCGAGCCTCCTCTGTCTGGGAAATCTTGTTACCATCACTGCACATAAAAATGGTGATGGGCCTTTATCTGTCACCTATAGGACTGGATATGGAAGCACTTCAATGCAGCAAAACCATCGACCGAATAGTTGTTCCCCTTTCCATTGGTTAATTTAGGGCCGATGTGCTGTCGTTACCTACGTTAGTATAGAATATTATAATTTTAACGAGTTTATCAAAAAAAGGGGGTGAGGAACTCTTGGAAAGCCTAACTGTCCTATTCAATTTAGCCATAGAAAAACAAGAGGTCCCAAAGGAGTGGAGGGAAAGTAAAGTGACATTTATTCACAAAAATGGGGGAAAGACGTCTTGGATAACTATCGAGAGATCTCTGTCAGCAGCAACACTGGAAAAGTCTTTTGTAAAGTCCTGTATGGGAGATTAGAGGAGGTGATTGAGGCGAAGGGTTTTTTGGGAGAAGTCCAGAATGGCTTCAGGAAGGGAAGGAGAGTCACTGACCATCTTTTCACGCTATCCCAAATGATAGAATCCGCGAAAGCAAAAAAGAAAAAGATGTTCATGGCCTTTTTGGATGTTAAAAAGGCATACGATAGGGTATGGAGGGAGGGTATGTGGCGCAAGCTGGAGGGTCTGGGCTTGGGGGCGAGTTTGTTGGGATTATGAAAGCATTATATAAAGATGTACAGAGTGAACTTAGCCAGGGTAACATTACAACAAAACGTGTGCCTATGGAGATAGGCCTAAAACATCCTTTCGCCAATTGTTTTTGCATTGTACATCAAAGGTTTAGGAGATGAACTCCTGCATAGCGACGAGGGGGTTGCAGTTGGTGACTTGAAGATCCCAGGGCTTTTTTTGCAGACGATATGGTGCTAGTGTCAGTAAGCGAAGAGGGGTTAGAGAAGATGCTGGGAATTGTTGGGAAATATGGGAGCAAATGGAGACTCGAACTTAATGAAAGCAAGAGCAAAGTTATACCCGTGGGCCGCAAAGTGGACCCCACTCGAAGGTGGAGAGTGGGGGAGTTCTGCATTCCGGAAGGTAGCAGTAGACTTCTTAGTGTAGGAGAGACTAGTGACTATGAATACCTGGGGGTAAATATAAACATCACAGGAAGAGGCATCTACCGAAACCACACAAATAAATTGATTCTGAAGGGGAAGCGAATCCTTAACCAAATGAAACTCATAGGGAGAAACAGTTTCAATAAGGTTTTCGTGGGGAAACCCATTTGGGAAATGGTGGGTCTGCCAAGTATAACATGCGGTACGGAAGTTGTACCCCTAAACCAGACAGCTGTTAAGAGCTTGGAAATCCTGCAGAACGATGCAGGCCGATGGATAACAGGCTCGAGTAATGCCGCAGCATTAGAAGCAATCAGGGGTGAGCTTGGATGGATGAGGATCAAGGACAGGATAGACCTATTGAAACTCGGTTATCTTAATTATTTGGTAAATCTCCCCGATAGCCGATGGTGTAAAGTAATGTTCCTGAGAACTTTCAACTCAAATATCAAGACGGGGTGGATGGTCCAAGTGAGGGAGCTAGTAGAAAACTACTCAATGGAGATCTCGGACCTTGACGTTGGGGCAAACCAGGGCAAAAAGATCGTCAGAGAAAGGGTCATGGAGGATTGTAACCGTAATTGGCGAGAGGGGGTCAAATCAAAGAGATCTGTGGGTGGCCTGCGTGATAGAGAGAAGCTGGTTTTGAAGAGTACCTTGATGGCACCTTTAGGGGGTCACTGTTGTTCAAGCTGAGGTCGCGGTCCCTGGAGCTGAGGGGAAACATTGGGAAAATCAGTGAAAAAGAGTGCCAGATGTGTAACGTGGGCGTGATGGAGACCCTGGAACACTTTCTTATAGAATGCCCAAAATACCAGTCTAAAAGAACAAGATTCACGAGGAGTATAATGGAGAAGTGGGATGGGAGAATGAAGGACATGTGGTTAGGGGGCGACTCAAAGGAGAGGGTTAATATTCTAATCGGAGAGATTGGGAAGAATGGGGCAAGGGATGTCATCAAGCAGTTCGTCTCCGAGTGTTGGGAGCAGAGAAGAAGCGCGGGAATAGGGAGGCAGTTGGTAGAACATGGGTAACCAAGGCCTTCTCATACGAGAACCGCGACAAATCAGCGGCCGGCCGAAGTGTTATTATTATTATATCCTATGTGAAAAAAATAATAATGAATGTCGATCGACCCTTTGCAACCACTAGCTGTTCCACTGGAGGTCTGCTGTCAGGGGAGTCTGAGTATATGGGTACTGGATTATAGGTACTCGGGATAAAGGGCTTTATATGCTCTGGAACTCATAGGCACTGAGGGCCTGGGGAATTATAGGTACTTAGGGTAATCAAATGGGTCCTTTTATAAACATGTTGTTCCATGGTATTTATATTGCTGAATGGTTTTGTTTTTACCATGATAATTTCCATTGACCCTCACATGATTAGAAACTTTTTGTAACTTAAGGGCCTATATAAGTAATGAAATTTTGTTTATTTTGAAAATTCTCACCTCTCATATTCCTTAAATTCAAATTAAATATACACACAGTGTACATCAAAATGAAGGTTGGGATGCATAGAACACGAAACACATATGTAATCCACTCATAGAGTCGACTGTAGGCACCACTGGTTCCTGGAAGTCTGCTACCGTATTCGCACCAGAACTGATAATAAAATAATATTTCATCAGAACAACTTGTGGCCAAATGTGTTTCATATATTCAAGAACAAAGCTAGGCATTCAAAACACTTTCGAATACAGCAATATGACGGCATTTGGGAAAAGGACAACACTGTCTGCATTTTTTTATTGAAGATGGTTTCCATGCTCGACAGACATGCGCAAATCACTTGATATCACGAATTTCCATCGAAAAACAAAATCGTAATTCTAAGAAATTTCAACAGGTATCATGACACCTTGCGTTGAATATTGCAACTGTGCAATCTCTATCTAATAACTACGGTGGCTGATTTAGGACACTCAAATATTTATTTTTATCTCGTTATAACGAGATACGATCTCGTTATAACGAGATACGATCTCGTTATAACGAGAAAACATCTCATTATAACGAGATACTATCTCGTTATAACGAGATACTATCTCGTTATAACGAGAAAACATCTCGTTATAACGAGAAAGTATCTCATTATAACAAGAAAACATCTCGTTATAACGAGAAAACATCTCGTTATAACGAGAAAGTATCTCGTTATAACGAGAAAAGATCTCGTTATAACGAGAAAATATCTCGTTATAACGAGAACACATCTTGTTATCTCGAGATAAAATCACGTGACTCTGATGACATGAAACATATAGCCCCCACCACCAAAACAGTTTATATATCTCGCGGGTGTTTTCAATATTCTGGATGTAATACATGGGAAAACACCTACCCACCCCACCCCCAAGCATCCCAACCATGTCCGTGAAATACCGCTCCTCTCCCTCGCACATGTTGTCAACGATAATTACGATAAGCGCATATAACTCTCATACCAATAAACACAGAAAATGAGATGGAATTCACACAAACAAATGAAACAACTATAGCGTAATAAACTCGCTGCCCCCCCCCCCCCCCCCCCCCCTGCCCCTTCGCCACATCGTATGTGGAACACTTTTTCGACACACGGCACCCAAAACACGACTATAGCCTCAGCCCCAAAACAGTGTACATATCTTACGCGTGTGTTTAATACTGTGGATGTAATACACGGGAAACACTCCTACCCCTATCCTTCCCAAAGCATCCCACCAATGCCCGCGAAATACCTCCCCTCCCCCTCGCACATGTTGCAAAAGATAATTACGACAAGTGTATTTAACGCTCATACTAATAGGACAAGGACAGGGACTGGGAAGGTAAAAATATTGGGAGAGGGGTATCAAGGCGGAGATCCATGCAAAAGGGGCACCCATTGTGCTGACAGTAGCATGATTCTAGTCGCGCAGTGGCGAAGTGGGGGAGAGCACCAGATGTGGTATCCTCTTCTCGTTGGCGGGGTCCGGAGGCCCTTCCCTGGGAAAATTGTGAAAAATATGAGGGCCAAAACTCGCGTTCTCGGTGATTCTGAGGCCGCTGTGACACTACCAATTCGAATTCTCTGCTTGTTTCGTAAGTAGGCAAGCTTCTGAATTTGTCCGTTTGGTCAACCTCTTCGTTTGTGTTTTGTTTTGGACTGACTTCAAACATCTCCACGAGTTTAATCGGGACCATGAGTTAATAATTTTTTGATTTTTTTTTTTTTTTTTTTGGGGGGGGGGGGTGGTAAATATCCCCCTTACCCCCCCCCCCCCCCCCCGGGTTTAACGCCACTGAGAAAGGATGGAAAACAGAAAAATGAGATGGAATTCACACAGACAAATTAAACAACAAACAAAAGCGTAATAAACTTACTGCCACCCCTCCCCACACTCTTCCCTCCACACACAAGGAGCGATCTATTTATTTATCTATTTGTTCATTTATTTATTGATTGGAATTTGACGACTCTTTCGGCAGCCAGGGTCATGTCGTGTAATGTAGTTCTACGGGTGGAGGAAGAACCGAAGAATCGAAGAGAACCACTGAGCAGCGGCGAGCAACCGTCGAACTCTCCAACATACTAACCCGGCAGAATTTGAGTTACATATAGAGTTCTAACGCAAGTTGAAGACGACAGTATATAGCTTCACAAAAGTGACTTTAAACACCAATAAATAATTAAATAATTTCCCTATACCAGTGATGACTATAGTCGTCATGCTTCATATTCCATGTTCAGCTCAATCTGTCAGTGAACAACAAAATGAGAAGTTTATTGAAAAACTTACTGCTGAAGCGGCATGGGGGGGGGGTGGGGGTGGGGGTGGGGGGAGGACACCCCATCCAATAACATTGACCCCCACCCCACCCCCACAAAAATCAAACTGCCACTTATAATTCCCAAACCTTCCTTCTCTCAAGATGCCCGGAATGGGCCCCAGAGCTTTATAATTTGAAAAAAATCACCCCCCCCCCCCCGAACCCCACCAATGGGAGGGCGTACCTCCCAAACTCTCCGTCCCCTGCCTCAAACCTCGAGACATGCCCGTGGTATGTCGTTCTCGACCCTCGCGATATTACTGCCCCCCCCCCCCCCACCCCCAACACACACAATTTGGGATCCTAGCTCTACACAGTAAAAAACAATTTTCTAGGGCTTCAGTATTCATGCATTGCATTATCGTTATATTATTCACACCATTTAATTCTATTTCTAAGAAGTGCACAAGTTATCGGTATATCGTATATATTGGCCTAATCATGATAACCCTTTTACCCACCGCAGCGACACAAACCGTCCGTGTAATATACAAAATTCGCCACTCAAAATTTATGTTCATAATTATTTTCTCCCAAACCGTAGTTTATGATATCGCATCGAAAAGAGCTCGACGAGCTCGTTCAAATGAGTGTCATAAGCCGTTTAGTTTGGAAGAAAAAAATGAATTTCATTTATTTTTTTGTGCAAAAATAATTGTGGGCCTACTGTTGTCTTCAACTTGCGTTTGGTAAAAGGTTAATGACGCCATAATGTGTTCCCACGACAAACATGTACAGCTACCTACTATATAATCATGAGAGCGCGGTAGCTCATTTGTTAGAGTATCGAGCTTGAAACATAGAGATCGACGGTTCGATTCTGACCCTCGTTGTGTCTTTAGGCAAGACACTTAATCCCAATTGTCCACGTGGCCTGACGTGGGGTCACGGTGGCATTATGTGCTAGGGTGTACTGCACGTCGATGGTGCACGTGCCTTCAACCGCTCTAACTAAATTCTGTCGGGTTAGTATGTTGGAGAACTTGACGGTTGCTCGCCGCTGCTCAGTGGTTGTCTCCGGTTCTTCCTCCACCAAGGGAACTACCCTACATGACATGCCCCTGGCTGTTGAAAGCGTCGATAATAAATAAATCTCTCCTTGTGTGTGGTGGTGGGGGGGGTGGGGGGTGGCAGTAAGTTTATAAGGCTACACTCTAAATCGGTTGGGTTAAAAATCAACCCAAATCGACTGGGTTGATTGAATATGAACCCAAATTGGGTTCATATTCACTCAACCCAGTCGATTTGGGTTGATTTTTAACCCAACCGATTTTAGAGTGTATAGTTGTTTAATTTGTCTACGAAAATTCCATCTTATTTTCTGTTTTTCATCCTTTCTCAGTGGTGTTAAAACCGGGTAAGAGGGCGGTAGGGGGTATTTACCACCCCCACCCCACCTCTTCAATAAAAAAAATTATTAACCGATGGTTCCGATTAAACTCGTGGAGATGTTTGAAGTCAGTCCAAAACAAAACACAAACTAAGAAAGTTAACCAAGCGGATAAATTCAGAAGCGCGCCTAATTAAGAAACGAGCAGAGAATTCGAATTCGTAGTGTCACAGCGGTCTCAGAATCACTGAGAACGCGAGTTTTGGCCCTCATATTTTTCAAAATTTTCCCAGGGAAGGGCCTCCGGACCCCGCCAACGAGAAGGGGATAGGCCTACCACATCTGGTGTTCTCCCCCGCTTCGCCACTGCGCGACTCGAATCATGCTACTGTCAGCACAATGGGCGCCCCTTTTGCATGGATCTCCGCCTTGATACCCCTCTCCCAATATTTTTACCTTCTCACGTCCCTGTCCTTGTTCTATTGTCGTAATTATCTTTTACAACATGTGCGAGGGGGAGGGGAGGTATTTCGCGGGCATTGGTGGGGTGCTTTGGGAAGGAGAGGGGTAAGGGTGTTTCCGGTGTATTACATCCACAGTATTAAACACACGCGTAAGATATGTACACTGTTTTGGGGCTGAGGCTATAGTCGTGTTTTGAGTGCCGTGTGTCGAAAAAGTGTTCCACATACGATGTGAGGGAGGGGCGGGGGGGGGGGGGGGCAGCGAGTTTATTACGCTATAGTTGTTTCATTTGTATGTGCGAGGGAGAGGAGCGGTATTTCACGGGCATGGTTGGGATGCTTGGGGGTGGGGGTGGGTAGGTGTTTTTCCCATGTATTACATCCAGAATATTGAAAACACCCGCGAGATATATAAAATGTTTTGGTGGTGGGGGCTATATGTTTCATGTCATCAGAGTCACGTGATTTTATCTCGAGATAACGAGATGTTTTCTCGTTATAACGAGATCTTTTCTCGTTATAGCGAGATACTTTCTCGTTATAACGAGATCTTTTCTCGTTATAACGAGATACTTTCTCGTTATAACGAGATGTTTTCTCGTTATAACGAGATGTTTTCTCGTTATAACGAGATAGTATCTCGTTATAACGAGATGTGTTCTCGTTATAACGAGATAGTATCTCGTTATAACGAGATGTTTTCTCGTTATAACGAGATCGTATCTCGTTATAACGAGATCGTATCTCGTTATAACGAGATAAAAATAAATATTTGAGTGTCCTAAATCAGCCACCGTAAATAACAGTATACTGTATGAAGGCGATCTTTTTCATTATTTGATTTTACACAGCGTTGTTTTTACATGCTTTTTCCGTCCGATGACGTCGACCGGAAATCGAAAGTATATTCATACGTAAACAAAAACAAAGGCTTTGGAATTTACCCCCATGCAGCTCTGTCGCCGTGTTTTGAAGAATTTTGATCCCCTAGCTTTGTTCTTGGATATGTAAAGCACATTTGGACACGAGTTGTTTTCGTGAAATATTATTAAATTATCAGTTCTGATGCGAATACGGTAGCAGACTTCCAGGAACCATCGGTGCGTACACTTCAGTAAAACTAGAAATCCTGTCATGAAATGTGCACAAATAGCACGTCGATCTGCGCGTTAGTCTGTGCGTTATGACCATAGTAAGGCTATCAAATTCTGTACATATGGCCTGTGCACAAGCAATGTTTCGGCCAATGGACCTCCGGGTAACCCGGAGGTCAATTGGCAGAAACATTGCCTGTGTTTGCTATGAGTAACCAGGAGAACCTGCCGTGCTTTGGATGCAATTCGATATGGCAATTGTGCGCAATTCCTACGCACAATTAAGCCTTGAGAAGCGCACAGTTCGTGACAGGACTTCTAGTCTTAACTGTACAGTCGACTCTATGAGTTGATTACACATGTGTTTCGTGTTCTATACATCTCAATCTTCATTTTGATGAATACTTTGTGCATATTTAATCTGAATTTAAGGAATATGAGAGGTGAGAATTTCAAAATAAACAAAATTCCATTACTTAAATAGGCCCTTAAGGAATATCAGAGGTGAGAATTTTCAAAATAAACAAAATTTCATTACTTATATAGGCCCTTAAAGCTCTCCCTTCTCGGAATTCCAACAAATGCACGAAGAAGGTTGTTTGGAATTAAAAATATGCGCCCAAGACGCTTTATTTTCGAGATCTGCATTTGACACGAAAACACAGGATGTTTCAAAATTCCAACATAAAAAAAGGTTAGGGTGTTACCTCCCTTGCATCACATTTGATACGATATGCCACTTCATTGGAGTTTTTCAGCATCTTTTAGGCTGATTATTATTAGGCTTTTCCCTCTGGAAAAGACTATTGTTTTTATTGTTTTTTCTACGGATTATTATTTTTTTTCTTTTTTTTTTTTCTCTCTTTTTTTTGGGTGGGGGGGGGGTGGGGGGGGGGGCGGGTTCCACACATTTTGTCCGTACGATTCAGAAGCCATTTTCGAACTGATTTTCACACCATTTTGCGCACCCATAGTGGGGCACAAAATCTAAAAATGTGCCGAAGCGGAATTTTCGTTTTAACCCTTATTTCGCCGGAATTGGCAAAAAAAACTGTCAAAATTAGGATTTATAGGCAATTTCTCGAAACGCGTCTTGTAGATTTTTTTAAATCATTCATCATTGTTAGACCTATCTGTGACACGACTATTCATATACAAGAGATATTAGGCAATGCATATGTTAACCCTACACAGATTACAAAACATCGAAATTTTGATGAAATGGGCTGTTTTCGAAGCCCTAAAGCACCCAAACGATACACGAGAGATAAACATAACTTCATTTATTGGAAGTGGGATTCCCCGTGGATCATTTTTGTAAGTAATAAGGGTATTCAAAAAAATAAGCGTTAACCCGTTTTGGGCTGGTTAAACTACAATACCCCTCAAAAGCTCAAAAATTCATGATTTCTGTGGATTTCTCAAAACCAGTCTTGTAGATTTTCAAAAAAATTGGCAACGCGCAGGTCTTGGTGTAACAATAGAAGTTGCATGGACCAAATACTCAGTTGAGCATTTGTTAACCCTCCACGGGTGCTAAAACTCAAAATTGTGATAAAATGGGCTGTTTTTGGAATTCGTAACCTGGACATTTCGTAACCTGGTCTTTTTGTTATCAAATGAATTTTGAGTGTGTGGTAATATTTTCCGTGTTTCTTTTAAGTAAATCTTGGCGTTATGCGATTTGAAATTTGATTACACCCCCTCCTCCGAGGGCATCTCCGCGGAAGATTGATGACGGGACATGGGAGATGAAATTGATCATCCAACGACTTCTGTACCGCCTGTAGCCTCCTGAGCCTACCTTGACTATTTATAGTATTGGGCTTTGCCATGTGCCACCGAAGGTATTCCTTTGGCCCAGCTGCATTCAGCCATCGAGCAAAATGATAGGGAAGGGAAGAGACGCACCAAGAAATCGAGATGTGCAGAAGATCTTCGATATGACGCACTTTGTGTGTCGTTGGGGTTACACAAGTCGATGAAGAGCATATTTTTTCCTGTTTCAGGACTAGTTTAGGTGTGTTTGTGAGTTCTATAACGATAGAAATGCACTACAGCTCCGTATTCAAATGCGCGCCGGACAAAGATTTTGTAGAACCTGCTCTCAATACCGAGTATTGAAAAATGGTCTGGTGTAGTTTTTGTGGTTGGAGTTTCAAAATGCTTCATATACACTAGTGAGTGAGGGGGGGGGGAGTGGTCCAGTGAAAATAAAACATAACACGTCACTCATTTAAATCAGATTATTTGGTTATGAAATCGCCAGGTTATTTCAGGTTATGAAATGACCAGGTAACGAAATACCCAAAGTTATGAAATGTCCAGGTTACGAAATGACCAGGCTTTCTCCGTGATCGGGGATGTTGGCGTATTACGAAAGAGTAATAGGGCGAGTCGTGCAAACTAAAATGTAATTTCACAACTCGTTATTTCAACTGAAAACTTGTTATAATGACTTCCAAACTCATTATAACGACTTCCACACCTCATTATAACAACTTTTCAACTTGTTATAATGACACTAGAACTGGTACAAATGACTTCACTACTCCCTATAATGATTTAACTTGTTACAACATCACAACTCGTTATAATGACACCACAACACGTTATAATGACTTGTCAACTGATTATAATGACCCACCGACTCATTACAATGACACACAACCCGTTGTAATGACACCACTGAACATTATAACGACTTGTCAACTCATTACAACCACTTCATGACTCATTGTAATGACCTGTCAACTCATTAAAATGACTTCACAACCCATCATAACAACTTCGTTATAATCACTTCACAAATTGTTGTAATGACTTGTCAACATTTATAATGACATCACACATTGTTATAACAATTTGTCAACTCATTGCAATGACATCACAGCTCTTTATGACGACTTCATAACTCATTATAATGACCTCTCAGCTCATTGTAATGGCATAATAAATAATAACTCATTATAATGACACCACATGTTGTTATAATAACCTGTCAACTTGTTACAATTACATTACAACTCATTATAAAAACTTCACACTTTATTATTGTTACTCATCCACTTGTTATAATGACTTCAGAACTTGTTTTAATATTTAACAGCACCACATCCTGTTAAGGAGTTTTTACAATTTGTTGTAATGCTTTTACAACTCATTATAATGACACCACAACTCATTATAACAAATTCACAACTCATTATAATGATTTGTCATCTCAGTACTAATGGCATCACAACTTGCAACAACCTCACAACTCATTATAATGATTGGTCAACTCATTATAATGACTTACAATCAACTCATTATAAGGATTTCACAACCTGTTATAGTGACTTGCCAACTCATAATAATGACTTCACTCTGCTTTTTAACAACTTGTCAGACTCATTTTAATGACTTGTTAACTGGTTATAATGACATCTCAACTCATTAATTATTTATTTATTGGTGTTTAAGGTCACATACTTATGCACAATGGCTAATCGTGACTGTTCACAACTTATTAAAATGCTGCACAACTCTTTATAACATCATAGTTCATAACAACTTGTTATCACGCCTTGTCACTTCATTATAAAGACCCCCCACAACTCATTACAATGACTTATCAGCTTGGTATAATGACTTTTAAATTCATTATAATGACTTCACAATCCATGGTGACATCCACTTGTTAAAATGACTTCACAATTCATGGTGACATCACAATTTGTCAACTTGTTATAATGACCTCACAACTCGTTACAATGACTTTTCAGCTTCTTATATGACTTTTCAATTCGTTATAATGACTTCACAATTCACAGTGACATTTTCGCTATGATGACATCTCAACCCATAACAATAACTCATTATAACTACTTGTCATATCATTATCATGACTTTATAACTCAATACAACAAATTGAAATCTTGATATAACAATTCATAACTCATTATAACATGCCTATTGGCACTCTGTCATAAATTGTTACAGGGCAAATCCTTAAAGACCAAATAATTTCAATTCAAGGATAATATGAAGTACATCCACTGAATATGAAGTCTTTAACCCTTCACCTAACATGAAAAGCAGACGACACTTGTTAAACTTGTTAAAACATTTCTTGAATTCATAACAACTTGTTATCACCCCTTGTCACTTCATTATAAAGACCCCAACTCATTACAATGACTTATCAACTTGGTATAATGACTTTTAAATTCATTATAATGACTTCACAATCCATGGTGACATCCACTTGTTAAAATGACTCACAATTCATGGTGACATCACAACTTGCCAGCTCATTATAATTACCTCACAACTCATTACGATGACTTTTCGGCTTGTTATATGACTTTTCAATTCGTTATAATGACCACACAATTCACAGTGACATACTCGCTATGATGACATCCCAACCCATAACAATAACTCAGATTTAACCACTGGATAATAGAGAAAATATTTGAATAATGTTCTCCAAAATTGCTGCCCAAACAGCTCCAAATGCTTTAACTCATTGCCTCTGAAATAAGTATAATTTGGGCAACATTTAATCAAATTTTCCTCCAATAAACTGAATTGGTTTTTCTCCAATGATTTCTTTACTTAAATTTAGATGAATTTTTCATCAAACCTAGTCATGGCTGCTTAGCAGCCATGACTGGATTTCATAAAAATATTTTAAAAAATACTCAGCGGGTTAAAAGTTAAAGTATGGTAGTTAAGATCTTTATAGGAATCATTTACAAGTTTGTTCAGCTCGAGCCCTGGAGCCACTTATTTTAACATGAGGGACAATGGAGAAAATATTAAAAAGTATTTATCTCTCTAACCTCTGTCCCAATCAATAAAAAAAAATAATAATAAATATTAAGCAGTTAATTTTGTAAAAAAAATGTAAAGAATCAATGAGCCTTTGTAAATAAAGATGACTGCTTCAGGCCCCCTTTTGTTTTTAGCCACCCTGGCAAATGTTAGCCACTCTGGCAAAAGGACTCGAACCTTTTTCATTAAATTCTATTGCCAGTTTGTACCTAAAGAGTATTTTCATTATAATGCCTCCATCAGGCAGTGGTGCCTTCCCCATAGGGATAGGATGGAGTAAGTTGAGGGGACCCCCAAGCTCTAGGGGCTAGGGTAAAATATTGAAAAAAAACCCACCTGTTTTACTTAAAAAAATCATTCCCCCAAAGCCCCTTATCCACCACTGCTTCCAGATGAAGATATAGTACTATGTAGTGAAAAGCCTCATAAACGTTTATAGAGAAATTTATATGTTCTTTAAGCCCATCTAGGGTATTAGCTGTTAGAGGTGGGCAGTTTTCTTATTTTACAGTTTGTTTCCAATTTTTGTGGCAAACCAGAAAACCCAACCGCAAGACCCAGCAAAAACCATCCTAACTGTTTTACTGTGTTTGTGGATAAACTGACCAAACTACTTTACAGAGATGGTAACTGGGTTAGTTGTTCCAATGGACTCTTGTCACTTAGTCTTGCCAATAAAGTGGCGAATATGTTGTGTTCTGCTTTGTCACATTTTCTCCCTTAAGGCCATTTTATACTGGAGGCGAACGGAAACGCGAAAGCGACCGCCACTCTGACCACGGTGGTTGCATTTGTTTCATTAACACCAATTTTAATGGAGTTGTTCATACTAAGGGCGAACGCAAATGCGGCCCATTTTTTGTTTCTGAGGAAAACCGTGGAGATTGCCCCCAGAGCGAATTTTGGGGAATTGTTCGCACGAACAATTCTATTCAGCTAATCAGATGGCGAGGTCAAAGGGTGTACTATGATTTATCTGGAGTATTGTTTATTAACCCTTTACCCAACATAATGGCCAAATGAGCTCGTTCCAATGAGGGGTCATAAGCTATGTTTTTGACGCAAAAAATTAGTGCTTCAAGAATTTTATTTGCAAGTGTCATCTGCTTTTCGTGTTAGATAAAGGGTTAACACTGCGAATTTCTGCGCAAATCACCGCCTTGAGTATGAACGATAATTCACATGGAAAGTCATGCGGAAATTCGCAGTGGTCGCGTTCGCCTTCACCTCCAGTATAAAATGGCCTTTATTGACTCATCCACTGGATGATTCAATCAGGGAGAAAATGTGACAATGAAAACACAATATCGATAAGATAAACTTTATTCATTTGTTACCCTAATTTTTGTGTTTTAATGCTCCCCAACTTAAGTCGGGTGGCATATAGTGTTTGAAGTATGTGTTGTCCGTCCATCTATCAGTCCGTCCATGTGTGTGTGTGTCCGAGCCAATAACTTGAAAACTGTTATGGCCACAGTCATCAAACTTCACACAATTATAAAGGACCATGGGAGGATGTGTCACACACCATAGCCAGGTTCATACCTTCAAGTTCAAGGTCACATTTCAAGGTCACCCTAAAAATTGGTCAATATTTGTGTCTGAGCCATAACTTAGAAACAAATCATAGTACAATTGTTAAACTTTTTTTACAAATGTTAAGGACAGTCAGAAGGTGTGTCATGTATAATAGTTTTCACCGCATCTGCAAGGTGAAGGTCACAATTGACCTTCATATGTTCAGGGTCACAAATTGTGTCTCAAGCATAACTCCAAAACTATTAGGGCTACAGTCATCAAACTTCGCTCAATTATAAAGGACAACGGGTGGATGTGTCACACACCACAGCCAGGTCCATAAGGTCAAGGTGAATTTTTTTTTTTTTTGGGGGGTGGGCATGTGTTACCTTAGTAACATTTTTTCTTGTTTTCTGTCTCATCACTAGGCTTATCAACTGATCCATTAGAACCCTTAAGAATGAATAAAGGAAAATTAGGCTGAACCCAATGGGGATATTTTTGTGATGAGTTGTGTCTTACAAACAACTGCATTTTTTTTGGTTCAGATCTTCACAGAAAAACTGAAGTGAAAACCAAGAGTTTTTTCTTGAAACCGAACCGAATCTGAAACATCAAAACCTCCCAGCTCTATTATCAGTTCTAGTGGAAGTCCTTTAAAATGGGCTAGATATAAATGCAGGGCTTATATTTTAATGAGAATCCGAGAATCGATTCATGCAAAGATTCATGCTACAAAACCAGCGAGAATCCATGTAGATTCTTGCTGCACCTCTGCCTGGATTTGTGTGAAAAGAGTTGAGTCAATTTAATACATTACCTAACATAATGGCAGCAAATTAACCAATACAAGGCTAACATGACCTGAAATATCCTGACACTTACTTTGTCAATAAAATTGTACAAATATGGCTGTCATTGGAACCAGCTCCTTGAGCCAGTTCCAGTGACATCCATACTTGTAAGGTTTTATTGGTAAATGTGTATTTTTTAAAAATTCAGTTAATGTTTTAAAAATTAAAAAGCTCTTTTGGGTTAAGGGTTAACATGTGTTATCGGCATACAACAGAGGTTCAACAATGGTGACCTCATGGAATCCTGGGATACTTATAGCAGGTATGGATTCTCGCAACTATTTTCTCCAGAATCCAAATGGATTCTACCAAATTTAGATGAAATATAAGCCCTGCAAATGACTGGCAAAACTTGACTTTATACGTGTTTTGCAGTGATCATATACTCATAGATGCGGAAAATGACCTCAAATATCAATCAATAAGTTTATGAAATCTCAACCTAGGGCCCTGTGAAGCTTTGAGATTTGATTCAATTTTGAATCTTAAGTTGATATTCAATTCAATTTGATTCAAAATCAGTTGTCCAATTCGTTTCCTTTCAGATCTTTACATGGGAATGTTGCTTGGTACTAGTTATTGTCATTGTCTCAAAAAAAGTATAATTCAGATGGAATTTTTACACAAATAAAAATAGAGTGTAATTTCATCTATATTAACATAAATAGCATCTGCCCATGCCACGTCCCTTGCTAATTCTAGTCTCACTACCGCTGCTGAAAACAAAGTTTAAAGTTTTCAAACAATGTTAAAGATGAGCTGTTGATAGCAGCTAGTCCTGTGCAGTGCTTAGTGCTGGTAAGTAACGCACCCATTTCTGGGTAATATTAACCCTTTACCTAACGTAACGACCAAAACCGGCCAGCGCTATTCTCAAAAATCGCCAATTCATTTTCATTATTTTTTTCATTTTTTGTCTCAAAAACATAGGTTATGACCCCTCATTGGAATGAGCTCATCGAGCTCGTTCCAACGAGGGGTCATAACCTATGTTTTTGAGATAAAAAATGAAAAAAATTAGTTATTCAAGAATTATTTTTGCAAGTGTCGTCTGCTTTTCAGGTTAGGTAAAGGGTTATAACAACATCATCAAGGCACCCCTTCCAGGAAGGCTTGCCTTAATGATGTAGCTGGAATATTTCATCACTCAGGACTTGAGCTGTCACAGTCGGAACAATCAGGTTTACAGTCCTCTCTCCCCTTATGGGTAATTTTCCAAGACGCCCAGAATTCGATTTGAGATTTGATTTGATTCAGTTTTGAATAATAGACCCTATTCGATTTGAGATTTGATTCAAATAGAAAATGTGTGATTCGCAGGGCCCTATCTCAATCCACTAGCTTCAATCACGGTACAGTAAAACCTGCCTTGAGAGACCACTGTCTTGAGAGACCTCCTGTCTTGAGAGACCACATCTGCCAGGCACCGATTGGTTTTACTCTATAATGGACCTGCTATGGGAGACCACCTGTCTTGAGAGACTACTGTGACCTGGTACCAACTTGTATTTTTATGCCATAATGGACCTGTCTTGAGAGACCACCCCTTTGAAGACTGAAAACATGACAAAAACTTTTTACCTGTTCTGGAATTGGAAAATCTATTGTGGTTATACTAACATAATTAAAAGTATTAAAAGCTCTTAATTGGATTTCAATTGCTAACTCATTAAAGATTGAGATGTTCTTATAAGACCCCTGTGAAAAGATTAGGATTATTGCTGAATAAACAATTTCATACATACCTGAAATGTGACAGATAGGAATAAAAATAAATTTGTGTTGAAAATCTTTTTGTAACAAATTGAAATGGACTGTTATAAAAATTATAAAAATAAATTAGTGTTGAAAATCTTCAATGAAGATTTTCAACACTAATTTATTTTTATAATTTTTATAACAGTCCATTTCAATTTGTTACAAAAACTTCATAAAAAAGAACAACTACAAAGTAATTACAAAAATCCATTCTTCTCCATTTCTGAATTTTGTGGTTGGTTATTCACTGACTTGAGAAAACCTGAAACCTGTTAGGAGAGACCACCTGTCTTGAGAGACCACTTTTGTGTGGCCCAAAGGGCGGTCTCTCAAGACAGGTTCTACTGTACTGTATAATTTGTCCATGTGATCTCAGGGAAGAACTTTTTCTTTTTCTTTTTATATTTGCAGATAGAATTGGAGGAAGACTTTTCACACAACAGATGTTATCAGCCGATGGAGCTGTGGACTTCTGGGACATTGGTGGAGAGTGGGTTGGACGGTTGGTGTACTCTTCATTTAACCCTTTACCCAACGAATCGCCCACATCCGCCCACGTAATATGCAAATTCAGCAGATGAAAAAATATTATTTTTAGAAAAATTTCAACAAAACCATATCATGTGACCCCTCTTTGGAACAAGCTCATCAAGCTTGTTCCAAAGAGGGGTCACATGATATGGTTTTGTTGAAATTATTTGAAAAAATTTTAAAAATGATATTTAAAATAATAAATTTTGAAATCGTCTGCTTTGGGTTAAGGGTTAAATCAGCTTGCTATTCTATTTGGAAGTCCCATTCATACACAGAACATCACGATGTGTGAATGCATTAGTCAATACAGCACGAGTGTCAGCACGGAAGGATAGAACAAGAAGTACTGACTCAAGTTCTATCCTTCTGTAATGACATGAATGCCACATTGACAAATGCTTGCACACACATCATTTTGGCATTGTGTGTTTATTACATCCCTCTATGACACGGAATCCATCAGTTTAAAAATTTGGTCTCCTCATTTGTAGAAATGGACAGTTCTGACGTCTGCTTGAAATAAACAAAAACAAAACTCAGGTGTGATTGGCAAACACATGTGACAGATCTAAACAGAAATAGAAAAATGTCAATGAAAATTGTGTCCAAATAGGTTATTTATTCGTATTTTAAAACAATTACTTTCCGTTATCTGAGAGATATTTGCCTCAAAGTCAGAAATTCAGGCCTGCTGTTTTTGGAATTCTGCGTAACCCATTTATCATTCATCTGGTCTGAGCTTTGATAACCTATCGTTCATTCCCCTGTACTTGATTCAGGTAATATGTTAGGTAACCTAAACATATATGTATCACGATTATGCTGATATATGAACTGTTGTATCATAGCCAAGTTCTTGTTCCTGAGGGCAATGTCTTGATGAACAGAGATGAATCCTTAGGAACAATAATGAGCCTATGTAGCAGCAATCCAGATACAAATTAGTTGCAATTATAGCCTAATTTTGGCATGGGCTAGCATGCTGCGGAAGATATGGCATCCATAATCACTATTTGTGGCAGAGACATGAATTATTGCCATTTTCTGATTTTGTATCTATGTTACATCTTAAGATGGTCAACAGTTTAAAATGCTGTTGAACATCAACCAATCATCAGCATAGGTATTATTTGCATCTGCCTGAAATATAGCTGCTCTGTTGGCCAATAATTGGCCAACAGAGCAGCTATACTTCCAGAAGGTGCAAACACCTTTTCAGCTGATGATTGGTTGATGCTCAACATCATTCCATCATTCATTTTTACTAGATCATTCAACTTGGCTAACATTTTGGGTGACCCAGCAACAGTTTGGCTCAACCCATTTTTCGTTCGCGTGTTTTTTACGTTAGGTAACCTCATCGCAACCAAAATGGCAGTTCACCTCAAATCGACAGGCCTGGAATTTGAGTGTTATAAAATCACTACACATTTATAGAGTATGTTTAACTTAATTAATTTTGGTGGATTTGAACATTTTCCAATTGACATTTGATTTATTGGCTTCACTGCAGTTTTCAAATTGATCTAGGTCAGAATACAATGTTTCGGTTGGCAGATTATGAAAATGGATGGAGTTTAATTCTTTTGATGGATTCATGATGCCAGGTGGAGAAACAGTCTGTCAATGGAAATCCATATGGAAAACATGTTCTGTACGGATTTGTAAATATGGAACTGTAGGAAAAGTAATAGTCATGTAATAAATTCAGATATATGACAGATAATCAAGTGTGACTGACTCAGCTACTGAATGTCACTTTAACTGAAAAATCCATAAAGGGCCAACTGTGACTGAAGTCAAAATATAAAAATTACATTGTCTGGGCATGATCTAAAAGAAAGCAGCCCTACTTGATTCTGTATACAATTGATCTCATTTAACCCTTTACCTAACAAATTGGCTGCATCCGTTTCACATATACAAATTCAGCAGAAAAAATAATGATTTTTCAAAAACTTTCAATAAAACCATATCATGTAACTCTGCATTGAAATGAGCTCATTGAGCTCCTACCAGTGAGGGGTCACATGATATGGTTTTGTTGGAATTTTTCTTTTAAATTTGAAAAAAAAAACATTAAAATAACTAACTTTGACATTGTGTAAAGGGTTAACACTGTTGGAAATGGAAAAACATGAAAAAATTATTTTTCTTTCTAACCACTGCTCCAAATGCTTCCATATTTTGATGTATAACATCTCTATCTGAATGTTTGTCCAAAACAAGCTCCTGGGATTATATTTAGTGATTTCACGGGGCTCCAAGATTTTAACTCAGTGCGTAATGGAAAAAAAACATAAAAAATGTTCTTCTAAATCACTGCTTCAGATGATTCCTTGTTTGGCACAAGAGGTATCTGTTTACAAGGTTGTTGAAACCAATTCCCTAGTGTCATGTTTGAGTTTGTTGGGAGGGGTGCAGACATTTCAACTCTAGGTAATCAAGGAGTCAACATTAAAACTGTTTTATCACAAACCACTGGTCTAAATAATTTTATGTTTTACATGCTGGGTATCACATATTTTTGACAATCATAATACAAGTATGTAGAAAATAAACTAGTGGGAAGATTTTTGAAGGATGGTAGACCCTCCCCCCCCCCCCCCCTCCTCAACTCCTCTCTTCACCTCTCCCATTCTAACATTGCTGGTAATGGGGCAGCGATTAAGAAAAATTTCTACTCTCAAACCTAGCAGTTTGACATCTTTTTCAGTTAAAACTAGAAGTCCTGTCATGAAATGCGCACAAATAGCACATCGATCTGTGTGTTAATCTTTGCATTATGACCATAGTAAGGCTATCAAATTCTGTACATATAGCCTGTGCACAAGAAATGTTTCAGCCAATGGACCTCTGGGTAACCCGGAGGTTCATTGACAGAAACATTGTCTGTGTTTGCTATGAGTAACCAGGAGAGCCTGCCGTGCTTTGGATGCCATTCGATATGGCAATTGCACTCAATTCCTATGTGCAATTAAGCCAAGATAAGCGAACAGTTCGTGACAGGACTTCTAGTTTTAACTGGACCTGGTAAAAAATGAGTGACAGATTATTTTCTAAGTCTCTTTGTGAAGAATCAACAGGTTTTTGTTGAATGATTGTTCAAGCCCCTTGGGGGCCGCTTGTTTCAAAACATGTTTAAAACTTGTTGAATTCAACATATTGAAGTGTGTGTTACTCGCTTAATCCTGTATATTGCATATAGTTATTAAACCCCATACTGCTTACCATTCCTCAAATACAAATTTGACTTGTGAATTGTTATAGAATGAATCCTTTTAGCCAATGTCTAGGGGTATATAGTGGAGACCTCCGTCCATCCACCCCGTCCGTCCATACCTACATTTTCTCTTGTATCTCAGCCACTGCCACTCCGATTTGAATGATATTTGGTGTTTTGATTGAGCATCATGGGGTAACAATACCTGTATAGCACGAGTGTCTTCCAAACATTTTTTCCTGAGTTATTACCCTTTTTTACTCTTTCGACTTAGAATTTTTTTTATGGTTGGGGGGCATTAGCAGCGCTTTGAGATGCAGGCCTCTCGATTATTAGGGTTTAACAACACTTTCAACAGCTATAGTCATCTTGTGTCAGGTATTTCTGTGGTGGGAGGATGCCAGAATACCATGAGAGAACCACCAAGCAGTGGCAAATAACTCAGACTCTGCAGCTTACTAACCTGACATGAGTAGTATTAGCATCAATTGAAGGCAAGTGCCCCATCGTCATGTCCTATGCCTCAGTACACAGTGCCACCATGCTCACATATAGGCAGTTGGAATGAAGTGTCTTGCCCAAGGACACAACGTAGATATGAAGCATGTCAGATAGAATTGTCGGTCTTTCAATCTCAAGTGCAATGCTCTAATCAGTGAGCCACCATTTCTCCCCATCAACTGAAAAAAATATATACTGTCAATTCTCAACTTCCCAACTTTTTACAGACATCTTTGGCCTCAGTGCTACCAGTATAAGCATTTAACTGCTTGCATGCTGTGGCCAAATATTCCTGCCAAGGACAAAGTTTTCCTTGCCACTGAAATAAATATAATTTGAACACATTTAATCTAATTTTCCTCATATAAATTGAATGGATTTTTTATGAAAAATATCTTGAAAATACTCATGGGGTTAAGGGTTAACCTGTTATATCTTGTTTGACAGAGTTCAGTGATCTTTGTTAAACAAAATTATAATAGAATAAATACTCAACTGATCCTCCGTTTGGTAGAAAATGGACAAATTCTGGTTTATTGAAGATTTCCTATATTGTCCGTTCAGGGCACTGAACCTTAAACTGGCATCCAAAGTCTTTTCTCGATGGATTGTATAAGAGTAACATCTCCTGTCTATAAGTTTACTGGACTTCTGGCAGCCTTGAGCAATTTGAAATATCCAAGTTTAAGGTGAGATCATCATTTTGTGCACTGCAATGTTTGACTGCAGCTAATACAACGTTCTGGGCACATACCAGAGGTTGCATCCAAGCCTATATACATTTTTAGCTTAACTTGACAAAGTCAAGATAAGCTGTTGCCATCACGCGAACGGGAAGTCTGTCAGTCTGTTCACATTTTCTTTAGCACAGGCTACATCCCATAGTTCTTGTCTGATCATCACAAAATTTCATATGCCGATTCGAGATCATGTCTAGATAAGAATGCCCCTTTGGTCACAATTGGTCAACCGTGACAGCTGTGCGAGCCCAAAACCCGAAAACCTTTAGCAAAGTCTACAGGTTGTATTTATGAAGGAATTTCATTGTAACATGGTAGGAAGACTCTGTATAATGTCTAAATGAGAATTCCCCTTTTGGTTGCGATCGGTTAACCATGATGGCTGCGCGAGCCCCAAACCCAAAAACCTTTAGCACAGTCTACAGGTCGTATTTATGAAAGGATTTCATTGTAACTTGGTGGGATGACTCTGTATAATGTCTATATGAGAACGTCCTCTTTTGCTCGCAATCTGTTAACCATGCCGGCAGCATGAGCCCAAAACCTACAAAACATTTAGCACAGTCTACAGGCCGTATTTATGAAGGGATTTCATTTTAACTTGGTTGGATGACTCCATATAATGTTTAGTTGAGAACATCCCCTTTTGGTCATGATCAGTTAACCGTGATGGCTACACAGGCCCGAAGCCCAAAAACATTTAGAACAGTCTACAGGTCGTACTTATGAAGGGGTTTTACTGTAACTCTGTAGGATGACTTTGTATAATGTTTAGATGAGAACATCCTTTTTTGGTCTGGTTCAGTCAACCGTGATGGCTACACACAATCAAATTAAGCTATGGTGTCATTGGCACTTTAATTAATGGATGTTTTGGGTGTTTGGTGATTCTGTTCATCAGTGCTATTCATAGCTGATGTATCTGCAAACCTTGTTTGTTCATTGCAAAACCCTAGTGTGGCATAGCAAGAGCAGAAAAATGTGCACGCCATTTTATCAGCATTACATTTGCGTATGTTTGTACTACATGGTGTCTGGCATGAGCAAAAACATTTTATTAACTTCAGTAGTTCATCTGGGGCCAAAGCAACATTGGGCAGAACTGTTATGGACTGGAGCGACTTAGTCTCTAATTCCCTCTCAAAGTCATATTTGATAGGATCTAAATCTGGAGGTCTCTGTTGGAGGGCATTCTTCCACACACATGTTTAAAGATGCATTCTTTTGATATTTTTCCCAAAGGCTCCTGTGGTAGGAGGCAGGGAACAAAGTTTTGGCAGTGGCAACAATTCATAAGAGAGAAGTCCCACAACATTGAAGCTGCAAGAGCTTGATAGTAGTCCAATTACTCTGGAGTACATGTATATGAAGTTCGTATCATAAACTTTAACATCACCAACCATGACAGATTTTCTTGAGACAGCCACTGGCATTTGAAATAGAGTCGTAGAATCCCATCCGGAAGGTTCTGTTGGAACTTGATCATCAGTGCTGAGCCTAACTCTAGGAACCTAACTCTAGGACCATGTACACACTGATAGACCCAGAACATACCTTTTCGGTTATGATAATAAAAATGTTTTCAGGGTGCTGTGACGGATCCATAGGATCTATACACATCTCAAGTTTGCAGCGGAGACCTGTGCGGTCAACAGCAATTGATGCAATTCTCTCTTTGCACACCTCTTTGGGATCTTTCTGTGTTCTTGTCCTCACGTATCTCCGATATGCTATCAGCTAAGGATCCACAATCATGCAAACGTAGAGCCCATACTTTAAGGGTTTCTGATTTGAAAGTATATCGCCTATAATACCCGACATACCATATCTCATAAATATAGTCTCTATGAACATGTCACTCCATAACCCATTCCAAAGACCCCGAATGTGTCTCATGGCTTGTTCAGCTCTCATGAAATGGGCCAAAACGTATGGCTCAAGATTCTCCATATGGCAGAGGTAGTACAGGCTATACCTCACGTAATTGGTTTGGCTGGATGAGAAAAAGTATGGCAACCTATCTCTCACAACACGAAGGTGTGCATGTAAGGGGCCAGTCACCTTCCCATTCAGCACAAACACACAACATCATGAGGAAAACTGGCTTCAGAAAAAGCAACAACCCACATTTTTGTTGTCAAACTTTCATCACTTAAATTTTCCAATAAAGAGGACAAATCTTCCAGGCATATTCACAGTTGTGTTTCTTGAATAATTTACAGAGAAGTTCTTCTGCCAATAAATGCATAGCTCTCCTGTTCATTGGAAATATTTTTTCCAATTAGAAATTTTTCCACCCTCCAAACACCGAATGCAGCACATCAGCCAAACCTGATTCAGCCATCAGCTTTCCTAAGGCACCGATAAAGCTCATAATCAGATGCATACCTCATAGAAGGGGAATAAAAGATGAAAAGATGTCCAGAAATGCCCACAATACCTGCACGGCAATTTTATACAGCTTTTGATCAGCTGGGAACCCTGTAAGCTTTGTCCTGCATTCAACATCAACTACCTGTATAAGCCCACCATCAGAACTAGATATTGGTGTAAAGTCAACATTGCAAGCTGCCATATTTGCTGCCAGTTTCTTGAAATGCAACAATTCATCATAGGAACTAGGGCTGTCGCGACTATCATTTTTTGTAATCGACTAATCGTGACCAGTAATCGACGGTTAGTCGATTAATAGTCGCTTCCCATGATTTTTTAGCAAATCATTCTTCTGTTCGTAAAACTCTGAAAATGACAATGGCACCAGTGTGTTCAGATGAAGTGGGGTTGTGGGAACAACAAATCGGTCCCAACTGAAGCTACATGTAGTCCAATCTTGGACCCACAGTCTGTAATATAATTTTTGGGGTTGGTACGTCCTGTAGGACGTACCAACCCCAAAAATAATATTACTGACTGCGGGTCCAAGTTTGAACTAGATTGAAGCCGATGAATTAAAATGAATTTACCAAAGAACGTTCCTGCATATGTTTCCTTTCTGCAATAAGTTTCTCGAAATTTTGAACATTGAGATCTATGCATTCCCTCGTCAGTTGTTAAAATTGGATCTTCGTCTGAAGTTCTGAACTTTGAGAAGTGATCTGACGTTCTGACTTTCGTCATAATTTTGTCACTTCCGCGCTTTGGGTTTTCCAATGGGTGCATTCGTGTGTACAAGACTGGAGAAATTCAGAAGAATCTATTCTTCTCGAGTAACTGTGAGTGTTCTTTCTTACACAGTCAGTGACAGTCGTACAGTCTTCCGGATATGAATGTTAACTATGGTTAGATATTTAAAGTTATTCACCTTCATTGATCATTCACCTCACAAAACAATGCAATTTAGCCCCGACGTGTAGTAGACGTGTACCACCTTGAAAATGAACGACGATCGACTAAAAATAAAAAACGTCGACTACTTCGATAGTTGACGGTTAGTCGACTAATCGAATAATCGCGACAGCCCTAATAGGAACATGGACTTATTTATGCATTGAATAATGTCATTTGTTTCTATATGAATATAAACTTCTAGATTTTTTCTAGTAAATCCTGTTGAAATTTGAGAATTTCAGCCCCTAGGTTAACTGTGCAAATTGAAATTGGGTACCCCTTTTCTGCAACGAATATCTCAAATTGCTCAGTGCTGTCAGCTGTCTAGTAAACTTTTTCTGAATCAGGAGATGTCTTTCTATCAGAAAGTACTGAGAAAAAAACTTTGGATGTGACTTTGGGGTTGGGCAGAAAGTTGGTATTTGGTAGCTGGACTAATATTTGGATATTCTTAATTGGTAGAGTGCTAAATTATTCTTGGCCGCCAAAATTTGTTCATATGTCATTGCCTTGTTACAATTTATAGGAGAGTGCCTGCGGGCACTCTCCTATAAATTGTAACAAGGCAAATTTTATTAGACTTAAAAATATCACTTCAAAGATAACATGGAGTACAGCCACTGAAGATGATGCTTTAAAGTTGCAGTACCTGCACTTCAGAATAAAGCCCAACTACGGGCTTCCAGCACTCTACCAGTTAACTGATGAAGTGGGATTCTACAATGATGCTGCCTTATATTCCAGAGTTTTTATTCCACAATGAAGTTTCATGCATGGAGTTTACAGTCTTGCTTTCCTAAAGCTTACTTTTCAATTTTCAGGCCTCAACCTCACTTGCATCACATGCTGGAGTGCTTTGATATGCATATTTTGAAACCTGGTTACAGGAACCCAGAAAGAGCAGAAGCATGCAGTTCTTGGAAGGTTAAGTTGGATCTACTTATTTTCATCTTAAAGGTAAGGTTCAACAGAAAAAAAGCTTTACCCAAAGTTCAATTGTTTCAAATCATCTTTTGTCCGTATTTTTTAACAGAGTCAGTGCTAGACACCTAAAAAGGCAGTAAACCATATTTGTCAATCATTGAAGCATTGAGTAGCATTAAAAGCAGCCATGAGTTGATTTTATGAGAGATTCAACAACATACACAGCTGTTTGAGGGTGAAATTTGAATTCTTTGGTGCAGTGGCTTGAAACTGCACGTTACATCGCTTGAGACTGATGAGGCAGATGAGTTGGAATACAAACATCAAAATAGTTCCTTGTGATCTGATGGTCTCCTAAAGGCATGACAGAAGGATTTTAAAAGTGGTTGGGCTGCACTGCCTAAACACCAAAGGCTAGAAAGGTCTGGAGCCATCAGGAAACTTTTGAAAATGATCTCTAATTTAAGGCCTCCAGAACTCAATATATCTACAAAGTTGACACAATTAATGACTTATTATCCCCGCATTTTCAAAAATGCGGGGATACAGTCATGATCTCCGTCTGTACGTCCTTATGTCCATCTGTCCATCCATCTGTCTATCTGTCCATCCATCCATCCATCCATCCATCCATCCATCTGACCATCTGTCCGTCTGTCCGTACGTACGTCACATCCTGAAAGGCTCCTAGGGTATTCAATTCGAAATGTTTAAACTATGCTAAGGTGTTCAGGTAGCAACTCTAGATGTGCATGAAGGTTTCAGAATTTTGATTTGGCCCCAAGTGGTTCCCATGGAACCACTTTTATCGTTAGAAAATCAGTTTTCATCAAAAGGCTCCTAGAGTATTTAATTCGAAATGTTTAAACTATGCTAATGTATTCAGGTAATATCTCTAGATGTGCATGAAGGTTTCGGAATTTTGATTTGGCCCCAGGTGGTTCCAGTTGAACCACTTTTATCGTTAGAAAATCAGTTTTTATCGAAAGCCTCCTAGTGTATTTAATTTGAAATGTTTAAACTATGCTAAGGTGTTCAGGTAACATCTCTAGATGTACATGAAGGTTTTGGAATTTTGATTTGGCCACAGATGGTTCCAGTGAAACCACTTTTATCGTTAGAAAGTTAGTTTTCATCGAAAGGCTCCTAGAGTATTTAATTTGAAACATTTAACCTATGCTAAGGTGTTCAGGTAGCATCACTAGGTGTGCATGAAGGTTTCAGAATTTTGATTTGGCCCCAGGTGGTTCCGATGAAACCACTTTTATTGTTATAAAATCAGTTTTCACCAAAAGGCTCCTAGGGTATTTAATTCAAAATGTTTAAACTATGCTGATGTGTTCATGTAGCATCTCTAGATGTACATGAAGGTTTCAGAATTTTGATATGGCCCCAAGTGGTTCCCATGGAACCACTATTATCGTTGGAAAATTAGTTTTCATCGAAAGGCTCCTAGGGTATTTAATTTGAACCATTTAAACTATGCTAATGTGTTCAGGTAGCATTTCTAGATGTGCTTGAAGGTTTCGGAATTTTGATTTGGCCCCAGGTGGTTCCAGTGGAACCACTTTTATTGTTAGAAAATCAGTTTTCAATGAAAGGCTCCTAGGGTATTTAATTCGAAACTTTTAAACTATGCTAAGGTGTTCAGGTAGCATCTCTAAATGTGCATGAAGGTTTCGGAATTTTGATTTTGCCCCAGGTGGTTCCATTGGAACCACTTTTATCATTAGAAAATCAGTTTTCATCGAAAGGCTCCTATGGTATTTAATTCGAAACATTTAAACTATGCTGATGTGTTCAGGTAGCATATCTAGATGTACATGAAGGTTTCAGAATTTTGATATGGCCCCAAGTGGTTCCCATGGAACCACTTTTATCGTTGGAAAATTAATTTTTATCGAAAGGCTCCTAGGGTATTTAATTTGAAACATTTAAACTATGCTAATGTGTTCAGGTAACATCTCTAGATGTGCATGAAGGTTTCAGAATTTTGATTTTTCCCCAGGTGGTTCCAGTGGAACCACTTTTATCATTAGAGAATCTGTTTTCATCGAAAGGCTCCTAGGGTTTTTAATTCGAAACTTTTAAACTATGCTAAGGTGTTCAGGTAGCATCACTAGATGTGCATGAAGGTTTCAGAATTTTGATTTTGCCCCAGGTGGTTCCAGTGGAACCACTTTTATCATTAGAAAATCTGTTTTCATCGAAAGGCTCCTAGGGTATTTAATTCGAAACTTTTAAACTATGCTAAGGTGTTCAGTTAGCATCACTAGATGTGTATGAAGGTTGCAGAATTTTGATTTGGCCCCAGGTGGTTCCATTGGAACCACTTTTATCTTTAGAAAATCAGTTTTCATCGAAAGGCCCCTTGGGTATTTAATTCAAAATGTTTAAACTATGCTAATGTGTTCAGGTAACATTTCTAGATGTGCATGAAGGTTACGGAATTTTGATTTGGCCCCAAGTGGTTCCAGTGGAACCACTTTTATCATTAGAAATTCAGTTTTCAACGAAAGGCTCCTAGGATATTTAATTCGAAACGTTAGAACTATGCTAAGGTGTTGCAAAGGAAATGCAGGGATACACCATTGTGTGCTTTGCACACAGATAACTCTGTCTAGTTTATCATTCATGCATATGAAATTACATTCGCATTGTGAAGATATCAATATAAATGGGTATGTGCCAAGATGCAGAATTTAGTGGAGATTATGATAACTTTTTTGTCACATGATAATGCTGTTGGTAGAAGGGAAACACTTGGATCAATATGATTATTGACATGAGCCAAGTGTTTTCACTCTGCCCAATTCATTGAAGTAGTTACTGGTATCACTCATGGAGATGCCTACTGTGCAGGCTTGATTACACCTTTCACTTAAATAACATCTTTACATAATACACTTGAATCGATGGCCAAGTAATCTATGAAAGACCAGAATCAACCGTTGTCCCTAATTGTGACCTTGTTAACCTTTCATACATTCTGTTTCATGCTTTGATTTATGGGACAGAAGATTTGTTTCAATTAGCATATCAGTCTTAACTGCTTGCATGCTGCTGGCAGATATTCCTGCTCAGGATTGGAAATCTCTTTCCACTAAAATAAGTAAATTTTCCCCTGCTAATTGTGTCAACTTCTTGCCCAGCAATTTCTTGAGTCAAATTTTCATGAATTCTTCATCAGATCTTGTCATGGCTGCTTCACAGCAGTAATGACTATATTTGATGAAAATATTTTTTAAATACTCAGTGGGTTGAGAGTTAATCTTTTCATTAATGTATTTGTATTCTGCCCTCTTCCCCTACAGAGAGGCAGGCCATTGTTATCCTTAAGAGTGGAACAGTTTACATCTCGCGTCTGGAACCAGTTGGCTGCAGATTAAAGATGTCAATTGTTAATCAGTGGCACCCACTTAACTGGATATTTCTTAATTGAATAACTCTGTTAATTGAATATAACTTCCAAACACAAAAGCATTTACCATACCTTCAGTACAAATGTGATCTGTTGATTGCATATAGGCAGCAGAGTAAACTCCTGTTAATTGAATAAAACATATTTTTTGTAAGATGTCCAGACATTTTTCTGATAGTCACCAAATTCCCCTTGTTTACAGACCCATTTAGCCTCAGTACATACAATACAGACCACTTGGTCTATTGTACCCAGTTTGACAGAGCTCCATGAGCTCTAGCTTCTGGTTGTCAATCAAGATATAATAGAGTAAAAGTTAAGTTTATTCACTCTAGAATAAGGGAAAGTGACCAGATCCCTGTTAATTGAATACCCCCATTAACTGAATAATTGTCACTGGCAAATTGGTTATTCAATTAACAGGGTTTCACTCTACCTACTAAATTACTTGGTTGGTGATGAGTGCAATGTAGCTGGGGAATATTGGTGATTGGTTTGTAAAGCAGGCAGTAATAACAGAAGAGTTAATAACCTAAGTTATAACATCTATGACAAACTATAGAGGTTATTGCACTGGTAGCTCAGTTTAGACTTGCACTCTTTAGTTGGGGTGGTGGTGGGGTGAGGATGGGCAGCCGATGAAGAATGTGGGAGTTGATAGGTAGTTGTGTTACAAAATCAGCTATACAAAAGAATGATACTATGTTTTGACTTGTTATACAGTAGTTCTTTTTATCTACCACAAGCAGCTGAATATTTGGCAATGTCAGTTGGCCTGACGGTCTGTGACCAACGTAATTTTAATCTCAGTAACTATTAAAATACTTGGTGGAATGACATCATATTTGGTATGCAAGTGTATCTTACTGATGTTTAGCCCCATGTCCAATGCAGATGTTATTTGGAATATTTTTCTCAAAAGTTATTGCCCTTTATGGACTTAGGATTTGTTTCATTTTCACCATCTGTTGTAACTTAGGTTCGATTTGCTAATTTTTGTATTTGTTATTGTGGATTCCATATTTCCTGATTACCAGATGATGGGTAGCTAAATATGAATTGAATTGACAATTTGTGGCCTCTAAATTCAGTAAAGTATTAAAAGTAATTCTGAAGAAATTATTGGGTTGCCATGGCTGTCTTAATTCTTTACCTAACAAATTGCCCGCATCTGCCTGCGAAATTTGCAAATTGAGCCGTTGAAAAAAATGAATTTTTCAAAATATTTCAACAAAACCATATCATGTGACCTGTCACTGGAACGAGCTCATCGATATTTTGATATTCTCTGC
This sequence comes from Pictodentalium vernedei, assembly GCA_031216915.1. Lineage (NCBI taxonomy): Eukaryota > Metazoa > Mollusca > Scaphopoda > Dentaliida > Dentaliidae > Pictodentalium > Pictodentalium vernedei. The sequence continues at coordinate 705,231,764 of CM062297.1, forward strand.
ATTGGATAAAGGGTTAACCATTGTCAAGTATCATGATGAGTCTCTCATTTTCACTTTGCAGCTGAAATATTTAAAAAGAAAATTGAAGCACATATCACAGTCATCTTCTGAATATACCAAATATGATGAAATCTCATTTTCTGTATATAAAAAAGATTTATTATGGACCCAAGGTAAGCATCCTGTCTGTTAGTATCTTTTATAGTTTCATTGGTGATTGAATTTAACCCTCTGCGTACTTTTGTTTAAGTATTTAAATTTCAACCTCTCATGTTTTTCCTATAAGGCAACCAGGAATTTAATCTATTCTTGTTTAACAGAGTTCAGTGAGCTCAAACAAGATTGAATTGATGAAATTCCTGAAACAAGATTGAATTGGTGAAATTCCTGAAACAAGATTGAATTGGTGAAATTCCTTCAGCCAATTCAGTCTTGTTTGACAAATCTCTATGAGCTCAAACTAGGTTGAATTGGAGAAATTCCTAGTTAGTATCAGAAAAGTTTGTTGCTGGAAAAGTTGATATGTGACATCAGTGTGCAGAGGATCAATAGCTTTACTAACATGTTACATGCATAGTAACAGCTGACAACATTTTTGTTATCATTACTAACAAAATTAATCCTTTTCCTACTGCATTCATGAATGGCATCACTTTATAACATATTGTTTTCAGTAGTGTTCAACTGATGATCGGAATTGGCCACCCCAATCAGCTAATTGTGGGCAAACAGATGACAACAGCAATGGCTCCTGGAACATTGGTACAACCGATTGTTGCCAAGCACTTTTTGTGATGATTCATTAGCCACATTTTATTATCTTCTGCAGTTGTGGTGGTTTTTCTGCAGTCTGGTGGTTTTTCAACTTTACTGAATGGTATTATTATCAATTGTTGATGTAAAATGTTGTCAATGATTCCATTCTGTAAAGTTGAAAAACCACCACAATGATTATTCTTAATCTCTCTAGACGCCCCTTTACAGGATATACAAGTTAAACGTCACGTGAAGCTTACAATTGAGCATACTTGCGGCAGTCGCCAGTTCATACCGGAAAAGTGAAGGATGCACTCCATTGACTCAGGTCACAGTCAAAATTACCAGTTACACGCACTTTGGTGGTAATCATGGCTCTGAGAGCCACGTTTACCATCCAAGTGTGCACGACTGGTAATTTTGCTGGACCTAAGTCAACGGAATTTAACACTGTGAAATATGTTCAATTTAATGTAGATAGTTCTTTCAAGTCTCGACTTATCTAGTAGTGCACGGTATTACAATCGTAATCGGAATCGTCCACTTTTGAGCTCAAATAACCTGTAATCGGAATCGTCCACTTTTGAGCTCAAATAACCTGTAATCGGTCAGCAGCCGTTTTTGGTAATCGGTTGCATACTAGTTTTCAGAGTGTGCATGTTGGGTGGTGGTGGTGGCGGGGGTGTAATTGTTTAATATAACAGTAATATGATTTTGAAGGGCATTGCAGTTTATTAATGGTCCAAAAGAAATGATTTAACAGCTTACAAGTGGCCTAAGATGCAGTCAAGGGCTGCTAATAAGGTGGAGGGTTGATAATTATTTCTGGTAGGCCCTAAATCCTCAAGGGCCTATTTCCGACTTTGATCACATTTTTTTGTAACAGAACAGGTGCCCCTATATGCAGTCTTTGAGTTAACTCACAAGTTACATTCTGTGTACCTTGGTAGTTGTTTTTAGGCAAGTCTTAGCTGACTTGGCAGTCAAGACTTGCCAAAAAAACAGCAGCAGAGCCACAGGATGTAGACTGTCAAAGTGTAGGAAAAATATGTAAAAATCTTTAGACCCTAAAGGGTTAATAAACTGCAATGCCCAAAGTCATGTTATTACTATTTTTACCACTGCTACCAGTACAACACAATAAATGACTGAAAGTGGACTGAAATGGAATTGTACAGTGGAAAACAGATGACACAGTATTATTTTTAATTACTGTAAATATGAATACAAATTATCAGTTTATTTGTCTGAACACAGTGGCTGCCCAAGTCACTACATTCTGATAGCTGAACTTCCACTATCATTTGCTTCATTATCAAACAGAAGGTTACGTGACTATCACCTGTCTGGTATTATGGTGAATTTAGGAACTGGGAAAGTTACAATTAGTCAAAGAGTAGTTGAAACACGTAGTTTAGGCGGCCATTTGTCTATCATAATCATCCAATTATAATCCATCTGTGACAGGACAAAAACACTCCAAAATGAAACTTGTTTGCACTGAATCAAATTTCGAGCAAAGAGGAATGCTGGGAACTATCAGTTGAATCGATCTCAATCACATGATGTGTAGGGCTATTAGTGAGATGCTAACTCATTAATGGCCCAATACATCACCTGATCTGTCAAGCTTTTTGCAATTTTAAAGCTCAAGTAAAACTCCATTAACCTTTTGCCTAACATGAAAAGCAGACGACACTTGCAAAAAAAATTCTTGAATAACTAATGTTTTTTAGCTCATCTTGACGAAGTCTAGCTGAGCTAATCTCATCGCTCTCTGTCCGTCGTCCGGCCGGCATCCATCATCTGTCAACGCCATGTTTTGGACTTCTCCTCCAAAGCCACCGGGCCAATTCAAGTGAAAGTTTGTGTGAGTGATGGTCCCAAAGGGGCATTGCATTTTTGTTCAACCCAACATACCCAGCCCCATAGGGAGGAAGTGGGTGAAAAAGCTCCAAAATATTTTTAAAATCTTCTTCTCATGAACCAGTGTGTACAATGACTTGATATTTGCTATGGAGCTTCCTTTTGAGGTGTAGAATCAAGTTTGTTCAAACGAAATTCGTGAAGCAATATTTGGCTTTGTAATGGGAGGGGTAAGATTTTTGGCCCCACCCAGAATTTCTATTTTCTGGACCGATGGCCCGGTTTGAACCAAATTTGGTATGTAATATTATTGGGTCATAAGTTCTTGACCCATGCAACAACAAAAAATTCACGCATCCCCATGGGAACCCTGGGAGCTAAAAATAGAAATATTTTCAAATGCCCATATTTCCCAAACCTCACGGAACAGAGAGCTGTTATTTGGTATGACGTATCCATAGGACCAGTAGAATTGAATGGTAACAAAATTTGCCATCGGTTATGTTAAGGTGTTCTGTAATGGGCATGGAAAAAATGCTGAGTCAGCATATTTGCAAAAATTTTTAAAAATCTTTTCTCCAGAACCACTCATCAGAATCTTTTGATATTCAGTAAACAGCATTCATAGGGGGGGTCAGAGATAAGTTTGTTAAAATAAAGCCCATTCGTTCATATTTGGGCTCAATACAGGAGCCCAAATTTTGTTCACAGGGTAATATTGGGAATATTCTTTAAAAATCAGATTCAAGATTGTTCAAACCAAGTCCATAGGTTAATATTTGGGCTTCCTACGTAAGCCCAAATTTTAACTTTGTTCAATATGGGGGATAATTTTAAAAAATCTTCTTCTTCAGATCCACCAGTCAGAATGCTTTCATATATGGTATGCAACATCTCTAGGGGGGTCAGATTCAAGTTTATTCAAATCAGATCCCTAGGTATATATTTGGGCTCACTACAGTAGCCCAAAGTTTTAATTATTGCGATATGAGGAAATTTCTTTGAAAATCTTCTTCTTCAGATCCACCAGTCGGAATGCTTTATTAATATTTGGGCTCCATATGGAAACCTGAAATTTAACTTAGTACAATATGAGGGAATTTCTTCAAAAATTTTCTTCTTCAGATCCACTATTCAGAATGCTTTCATATTTGGTATACAACATCTCTAGGGGGGTCAGATTAAAGTTTGTTCAAATCGGATCCATAGGTTAATATTTGGGCTCGCTATGGTAGCCCAAATTTTAACTTAGGGTAATATGAAGAAATTTCTTTAAAATTTCTCTTCTTCAGATCCAACAGTCAGAATGCTTTCATATTTAGTACACAACATCTCTAGGGAAGTCAGATTCAACTGTGTTCAAATTGAGTCACTGGATGATTAATATTTGGGCTTCCAGTGGGAGCCAGAATTAGCCATTTTGCTGAAAAATTAAAAATTTTGTATTCAGTACCCTCTAGAGGTGTGTAACTAAGATTAATCCACATTGGTTGCATCAAGGGGCTTCATAGGGGAGCTCTACATTTTACATTATGATCAACTGAAGTAAAGGCATGATGCCCGGATTATTTTTGTCACTCCTGAGGGACTCAAGGATTGACAGTGTGTAGCCTATGGAGATGGATTGCTTAATGTAGACTCATTCTTGGACTCTGTTTATATTGTGTTCTGTTCAAGATGAGCACTTCAGGCCCCGTGGGGCCTCTTGTTTTATATTTTGTCTCAAAAACATTGGTTATGACCCCTCGTTGGAAAGAGCTCGATGAGCTCGGTCCAACGAGGGGTCATAACCTAAGTTTTTGAGACAAAAAAATGAAAAAATAATGAAAATTAATTGGCAATTTTTGAGAATAGCGCTGGCCGGTTTTGGCCATTACATTGTTAAAGGGTTAATGTACATGTACTAGGAATGCCCTGCAAAGTGGTAATAATAATATTTAATCCCACAGCACTATAGGATCAAATTAGTATTATTACCACTTTATAGGGCATTCCCTAGTACATTAACAAAGTTTACCAGGGCATTACAGAAACGTAACGCTCAGCTTAAAATGTCACGTGATGTGTCGGGCCGTTAATGAGTTGAACATCTCATTAACAGCCTGACACGTCAAGTGACTTTTGTTCCTCGCTGTCGTACACTCGAAAATGGAAACCATTTCCAGAAATGTTTTCAATTAGTAAACAATGCGATTTTTATTTTAATTATTAAATATGTAAAATGTCCAGCAAAGTTAGTCCCATAAGAACAAGCAGCTGTATATAGTAAGTCTGCAGACATTTTAAGCCTTTATTCCCGACTTAAAAGTGGTAAATATCGGGTCTGTTTTTAAGTTTTCTAACTTCGATGCACTTGATAATCATGTGACACCAGTTTGTTTGAGAACAGGCGATAATGTCATCTGCCAAAATTGGAAACGTTAAAAATGTCTCAATCAAGCGAATTGAATGAAGACAAATTGGCTGTTTGTAGCTGCCATGTAAGTTACAGGGCCAAAACTTTTTGTCAGAATCGCAGTGGTAATAATAGTAATAACATGACTTTGTCGGGCCTTGTGGTTCATTAATGGCCCAACAGGTGTGAATAACAGCCGAATCAAATGGTTTTGCGCGCCGAAGGTGCGCAGGGACAATTTGGGGAGCAAGCCCCTTTCGACCCTCATTAGCTGTAGAAAGGAGAAGTTGTGGGTTGTTAGCGGCGCTTGTGTCTTTTCTGCTTCTTTTTCAGAGGTGGAGGTTTGGAAGGAGAGACAGTGGTAGTTGGTGTTGTTGGTGGGCCGTCTGATGGTGGTTGCTGAGTTTTGTAGGGTCTGGTCCTAGCCGAGTCTGGAGTGGTTGTGGGTGTTTGCTGAGTCTTTTGTTGTTGTAGGTTTCTGGCGTCTATTAGTTTTTTGGCTTCTTCGATTTGTTGGAGGAATGCTTGGTATTTCCTGTCCATCTCTTGTCTGTGAAGGTCCCCTTGTATTTCGTGTTCCCGTAAGATGTTCTCTATCCTGTGGTCTGCGTCCTGGCATTCTGGTATGGAAGGAAGAGGCGAGTGGGGATCAGAAAGAGGCGAGAGGGCAGCTTCCATTTCCACCTCAGTCTCCACAGACTCTTCCACATCCGACAATACCAACTGGGAAGCCGGCATTTGGATGGGGCTGTCTGTGGGAGTGGGAGGGGAAGTGGTGGCCGCCTCTGGCTCTTTCTTTTCCTCACCTTTCTCTTTCTTCATCTCCAAGAATGCCTCCAAGCATCGGGAATCCCTCCGCTTGGTGGACGGGCTCTTCTTTCTTCTCTTTCTCTTTTCAGGGCCTCCTGACCTACTTGGGTGAGGACCAGTGTGAGAGGGGATCCTCTCATCAAAGGTACTACCTCTCCCCGAGTAGGGTGGTGATTTCTTATCTTCCTCGATCTTGAACTCAAGAGACAGATGGATGCTCTTGCCTGTCTCCTGGATAGTCCAGGTGACAGGGCAAGAGACGCCTAGAGCTGCTATCGTTTTCTTCAGTCGCACTGGTAGTTCCAGTGTTTCCATAATTAGGGTGATAATTAGGATGCTCGCACTCTGAGTTCAGAGGTGCGAATGTGTGTGTGTGGGAGGAATAACAGCCCTTCAGCTTATTAACCTTTTATAAGCTGCCGGTGTGTTATTCACACCTGTTGGGCGGTTATTAAACCACTATGGCCTCCAAAGTCATGTTATTGTTATAATGAATCTCATTATCATTTGTTCTCATCTCATCATTAAATGACAAGTTTCCCTTCATGCAAAATTTAGGCATACTTTATTGTAGGGGTTAAGTTATCAGGTACTCATCCAGTGCACACAGTTTACATAATTGGAAGAATGATATTTTTTTACCCAAAACCTAATGAATTTCCAAACTGAGCAGTTGACAAAAAAAATGTTTTTTCAAAAAAGTTCCACAAAACCATATCATGTGACCCCTCATTAGAACTAGGGCTGTCACGATTTTTTAATTTAGGAATCGATTAATCGTCGCAAATAATCGACGATTAATTGTACCTAAATGACCCTCCTCCTCTCCCTCTCTTTGAAGTCGATAAAAATGAAGTTCAAGTCAGTTGACCTACCTCAAGGAAACAACGAAGACGATCCTTTTTAGGTGCATTCAAAGCTTTGATGTTCTGAACTTTTGAACCGTCAGTGTCAGTGTAATAATCAAGACCGGTCGGCAGTTGCGAACTTCGCAACTGCCGACCGGTCTTGATTATTACACTGACGGTTCAAAAGTTCAGAACATCAAAGCTTTGATGAATGTACCTGGAAGACTATTGCTTCCAACAGCGTCTTGGGGTTTAACATCGATGTTCTTAACTCTTTACCTTTAGAAACAATAGTTTTTTCATCAAATTTTCTTTTAATTATTAAACGTCTAGAACGGGATACAATTTACCGATTATTCGACAATGAAAAATACTAATCGATTTCGCCGTGACCGATCAACAGTCGATTAATAGATTAATCGTGACAGCCTTAATTAGAACGAGCTTGGTGGTAAATAATTAAGATAATAAATTTTGATATCAAGTGCATTGGGTAAAGGATTAAAACATCCACAAAGTGGAACTTCCAGAGCAAGCCCTACATTGAATCAGCATGGCAGAATATGGGAGACATTTGCAGTCCTTCATAGTCTGAACAAGAATTGGAGATAAGAAGTAGAAGAAAGAGAAATGATAAACTGATAGGTAAAAACTAAAGTACGTAGGCCTTTACCCAACGCAGACGATTTCAAAATTTATTATTTTAAATCTCATTTTTTTTATTATTTCAAAAAATTCCAACAAAACCATATCATGTGGCCCCTTTTTGGAATGAGCTCGATGAGCTTGTTCCAAAGAGGGGGTCACATGATATGGTTTTGTTGAAATTTTTCGAAAAATAATATTTTTTCAGCTGCTGAATTTGCATATTACGCGGGCGGGTGCAGGCGATTTGTTGGGTAAAGGGTTAATGCACATTTTTTACATCAGTGTGCCGTTTTGTACTTTCAGATCAATTTGGGGTGAACATTTTTATTTGTGTTTTATGTCAAACATGTTCTATGAAAAGAAAACTTATTTCACATGGGGGGGGGGGGGGGGGGGGGGGAGGGGGGGGGGACATATTCTCATGTGTGACTTTGCCATTTGCAAAATTATGTTATTGTCTCCACTTGGAATAATTTTGGTATCTATGCAAAACTAGATGATATATCATCAGTTATTAAAACAGACTCGGAAGTAATAAACTAATTATTATTTGGTAAGATTTGAGTTCTGGGAGGTATTATGATAAACCAGCTGTAGTTAACATTGACTCTAAATTCCATTAGCGATGCCATTAGATTTTAAAAAGCTGACATATTGCGAAAAGTGTTATATAATGTCAATGAATCATACCAGAAGCTTAATTGTGACCCCTCATTGGAATGAGCCAGCCGAGTTAGTTCTAATGAGGGGTCACATAACATGGTTTTGATGGCATTTGTTTTAAAATTTTTAAAAATGATTAAAATAAGACATTTTGATATCCTGTATGTTGGGTATATGGTTAGATGGTGAAGTTTATACATTTTTAGCTGCGACGACGAGCAGCTGTATATGTGGCAATGTCGGTCTCTCTGTTGGTCTGTTGGTCGGTCTGTCACCAACGAGTTTAAAAAACACCATAACTCCTAAATACTTGATGGAATCACACCATACTTGGTATGCAAGTGTATCATCATGATGTCTACACCCTCTCAATAGTGCATGTCATTCGGATAATTTCTGTCACATTTATGGACTTGTCACCACAAGTTTTTTTGTCACCGACAAGGATTTTTTGTCACCAACAAGTTTTTAAACATCATTGGTGTTGCACGAATCGTCGCAGCTTCGGCACTGTGACAATGCGTCTTGTCGCTATATTTCGACAGTCTTCATCCTGTGGCTGTCCAGTTGTTTATAGGCATGTCTTGGCTGCCAAAAAACGGCATGGTTTTATTAAAAAATTGTGAAATTTGTTTTCGAAAAATGTGAAATTTAATTTATTTTTAAAAAATTCTGTGTTAGGTAAAGGGTTAAAGGCAGATGACAATAACACTGTCTTTGTAAGACTTTGTTTCTTGGAACACAGGTAGGGTGGCTGGGGCAGAGGCCTACAGAAACTTATAATAACCTCTGGCTTGAGATACAAACACTTATTCATTCAGCCTTTTCTTATGTGAATTAACAGAAGATACAAATAACAGCTCTCAATGTTTGTACAGAGGAGCCCACTTAATTGGATATCTCTCTGAATAATCCTGTTAATTGAATATAATTTCCCAACACAAAACCATTTACCATATCTCCAGTACAAATTTGACCTGTTAATTGAATACAGGTTATAGAGTAAGCTCCTGTTAATTGAATAAAAAATCTTGTAACCTGTCGAGAAATTACCCTGACTCTCCCCAGTTTTCCTTTGTTTATAGACCTATTTGACCTCAGTACATCCAATATTGGCATTTAATCTATTATATCTTGTTTGACAGAGCTCATAGAGCTCTGTCAAACAAGATATAATAGAATAAATGCCAAGTTTATCACTAGAATACAGAAAAGTAATACAATCTCTGTTAATTGAATATTCCTGTTAATTGATTAATTTCCGCTCCCAAAGTGGCTATTCAATTAACAGGGTTCATCTGTACATGCATAATGATTTCTCTTTTGTTACTGCCAACTGTGATGTATTCTGTGTTATTCAAACATAAGAATTGCTGTTTCAAATGTCACCAATACTCAGAAGCCTGATGCTTTACCATTTCATTTTTGTTTGGTATTGTTAGTTTGACTGCCTGTGTTTGCTACTCAGTTTTGTGCTGTTTGTGCTATTTTGTATCATGTTTTGTTGAGTAAATGTAAAATAAGTAAAAAATACTGGGTTTTCAGGCACCCTCCTCATCACTGAAAAGCTGCCTCATCTCTCCTTTTCTATTTCCTGGAAATCTCTTCACTATATTGCACCTGTAGGATAAAAATTTGACCAACTATATCTTGGTCGACAGAATTCACTGAGCTCTTTCAAACAAGACAAAGTTGGTTAAATTTACAACTGCACCATGGGAAGTTCTCACTGCTGAAAAGAAGATTTTTTCACATAATGGTGTAAGTAGTTAAATTTCTAATTTCAACTATTTTCAGGACTGTTTATGGATTAACAAAAACTAAAAAAAAAAAAGCTTCCTCCTTCATCATGAAATTGAGAGAAAATTGCCTGGGAAATAAGAAATTTTTTTAATAGGCCCAACTTCATCGTGTCTTCTGAAATGGTTTGTTTCAAAGAGCCATGGGAGTATACAACAGCTGTAAAGACTTACCTATATAAGAATTAACTCATGATTTTAAATTCATAGGACTGAGAAGAAAGAAAAAGCCTCTCTCTTTGGTCTGTTCTTCAGAGCAAAAATACCTGAGAACACGGCTTTTTAGCTCACCTGAACGAAGCTCAAGGGGAGCTTTACTAATCACTTTCCGTCCGTCGTCGTCCGGCATTAACTTTACATTATCGTCTTCTCACAAACTACTTGACCAATTTGAACCAAATCTGGTGTGCATGTTCCCTATCATATGTCAATTCAAGTTTGTTCAAATAAAGTTGCCACGCACAGAGGGGTCACCACAAGGGGCATAACTCTGATAGCACCCATAAAATACCCAAAAAAATCTTCAGATCCAGTGGTCAGAATCTTTTCATATTTGGTATACATCATCTCCAGGGAGCCCAGATTCAAATTTGTTCAAATCGAGTCTCTGGGTTAATATTTGGGCTCTCTATTGGAGAGAAAGCTGCAGCATTAACACAGAGCTAAACTTGCTAACAATGACTACGAGACAGTAGGGACTACTCAATATCAGTAGAACAAGAACCAAACTTTATACATAAGTTACCAATCTTCAATTTCTCCAAAATATGGAACGAGCTGGAACCTGAACTACGTAACACTAATAATAGGAACCAGTTTAAAAAAAAATTAACATCAAAGCTTTTATCTTCATATCCAGTTAGTGTTCAATGTAACAATCCATATTGCACAGATTCTCAGATTAGAACCTACTGAGGTGATTGTCTAGTTGACCTAATGTCTGTCAGTGGTTTGACTAGACCATCACCTTAGTAGCCACCTGCTTTGTTCACTGCTCTACTCTTAGAAGTGACTTTACAAACAATGTACAGGATCAAGTTCACCAAATGTGGGCAGCTTAGATATATAATTAACCAGCTATACTTGACCTTATCCTTGTGCTACTAATGTGAAATACCAGGGGACACAAGAAATGATCCCAAATGTAAAATAATAATGTATATGTCGATACCTGTGAGATGGTACACATTGATTACAAATTTAGGCTTCGTGAGCACCTTATAATACTTTTGTTATCTTGGGTTAGCAATTTGTAGTCCGTAAATGAGTTTAGCTTACTGCCAAGTCTGCAGGCGCATGAAAGCACTGATATCCACCAAACACAACAACCTCCCCACCACCAACCCCACCATCCCTACCATTGTTACTTTACGTGAAAGAAAAACACTACAATCTCTAGATGTACATTTGCAGTCGGTTGCAGCGATGAAATATTTTTGAAATGGGAGATAACAGGTAGACAACCAGTCTGGCTATGTTATCTCCCTGCGGTATATATTCACTTGTATCACTGTGATTAGAAATATATTACAATTGTAATGCTTTATATACCGTAAATAAACGATATCAATAACCATTTACCAAATTCAAAAAGCAGCTGACAAACAAAATTATTGTATGACAAATTTTTTCAGATTTTGCATCAAAACCCCCTCATTGGGACAAGCTTAATGGGCTTGTTCCAATGAGGTGTCATAAGCTCTGTTTTTGACACAAAAAATGAATATAATAATGAAAATTGAATGTCAGTTTTTGTGAATAGCTTTGGCCGGTTTTGGCCATTATGTTAGGTAAAGTTATTAAAGATGTAAGGTTCCAGAAATTGGAATGGTAACTATAGCAAAATGACCCAGGAAATATCAGGTAAGTGTACATAAACCTGTATCAGGGATTTCAGGATGAATGTGTACAGAAGGTTGATATTTTTGCAGAAAAAGTCTCAATCCCTTCCTCTTCCCTCATCTCCCCCTGGCCATGCCACATTGACACAACTGATAAAAATCAGTGTGTGAGGGGGGGGCCTTCTATGACAGTGTCACCACCCCAACTCCAGGGTATCTGAGAATGGAAAAATATTCTGTTTGTTGTTCATGTTCCATATATTGATATATATATATAAATATGTATATGTAATCAACATATCATGGCTCAATTGTATTACAGCTGTTTATCATCATCATTATTCATGAGGCTTTGAGATTATCATGTAGCTTCCCATCATCAACTACAGCTGTGAGGTATGTCAACACACTTTATCATTTACACATCTTCAGCTTTCTGTTCTCACTTTATATATTAACCCTTAGTCCCCATACAGACACAAACAGTCCCTTTCATTTTGCTGTAAAAAAAATGTCCCAACTATAATCTTCCTTTAGAACTCTACTGGTAGGATGCATTTTTCTTGACAATGTTTTTACATTATTGTTGGCTGCCTGTGCAGGCAGCCAACAATAATGTAGAAATACTGTTAAGTCATCTGCATTGTGAACTTGTATATACATGTATGGTAGTTATTTAACATAAATCAATCTGAGGATAAGGGGTAAATAGTATGAATACAACTATCACAGTGTTGAACTGTTTTTGAATTGTGTGTAAAATTACTATTTTTGTACTTGGTATTAAACAGTGCATACAGGCACTGTCGGGGCGTGATGGCGTCACGGTAACCGGTTCTCATCAGATCACCAACGTTAAGCAATGTTGAGTGCGGTTAATAGTTGGATGGGGTGACCATTTCAGCAACTGATTCGCGCTCCCACATTGTGTCCTTGGGCAAGGCACTTAACCCCAATTGCCTACATGGGGGCACGATGACCCTGTGTACTAAGGTGTACTGCACGTCGATGATGTGCATGTCTTCAGCCAACCTAACCCTGCCGCGGTGCAGAGTTCAGAGTTGCGATGTTGAAGAGCTGACAGCTGCTCGTAGTTGCTCGGTGGTTCTCTCCGGGTACTCCAGCTTCCTCCACCAGTAAAACTGTCACGGTCACGATTAGCTGTTGTGCATAAGTATGTGACCTTAAACACCAATAAATAAATAAATAATAAATAACAGACACTGGCAAATTTGTTGTAAAAAAAATTGTTATGAAATATATTGTTTCCTTTTCATTTATTTTAAACCAAATGCAACAGTATTGAATGACTAATCTCTAATTTCGAACGCCAGGCTAAGAATGTTAAATCACCTCCGGACAAAGGATAGAATATATATTAGCATGAAAAGTATAAAGTATTTATTTTTTTTTTTTTTTTTTTGTGGGGGGTGGTAGGGTGGTTGCAGAAATATAGTCAACATAATTTGGGGCCATCAATGTGTAGTTTTTGCCTTTACACGTGTGATCTTCACAGGCATTCTTCACAAGTGTGAAATACTATTGCATTCAAAAAAAATGTACAACTTTTTGTAATCCAAGGTGATGGACACATGCTGAAATTTAGAAAAATTATATTTGATCATATTTTGTTATCAATTACAGTACATTAAAAAACTGTGTTCTATTCAGCAGGGCCAATTAACATCAAGTCAGTCTATATATGGATTTACACCTCATTGACTGCTTTGGGACTATTTCTGTATCCATGGTACATCTTACTGTGTGTGCCATAACCAATACCTATGTTAGTTTTTTTTTACCCCCTAAAATTAATGAGTGTGAATGTGTTGTAATAATTTAAGGTTATTTTCTTGTTTAGCCAACTGAATCAAACTTATGGGCCCTACTATTTTTAAAAAAATGGACAAAAATGAAAGGGTGACTTGACTTCATTCCAGTGCAACAACTAACAATTTTTATCTCGAGAATATGGTCAGTTTCAAAGACTTTTTCTGACTGTCTCATGAAAAAACATCCCTGGCATCGCCTCTGTTGTTGGAGGAATGTGAGAATTTTTTTTTGTCATAAAACCATCTTCTATCAATCATTTTTGGAGAGCTTAGGACATGCTTTAAAAAATCAGTGTCTATGGCTGTTGTTTTTGGTTGGAAAGAATTTGGGACACTTCCGGTAATGGACATTCTGTCATGTGAAGTGATAATAAACTGGTATTCAATTAATACGATAGGTGTGGCACCAAGATCATGACAAAAATTAATGATGCAATGCATCACTGTTGTGCATCGCTAATTTCTAGTAAACATTTTAAGGTCCCACACCCCATCGGAAGGTTTAAGCTCCTGAAGCTGGAGGAGGCCTTGTCCTGGTTAGGAAAACAAATCACTTAAAATACTTTGGCTGTTACACCCTCATATGGTCAATACGCAAACTAAACATTCCAGCATTCAGACTGGGCAACTAAATCTCTACAGTTTTGGCACCCCAAATAGGTTAGTTATAAAAAATTCGGTCTGAAAGCAAATTATGAATTGGTTGAAGTGGGGGGGGGGGGGGGGGGGGGGAGGGGGGGTAGGTTGTGGGGGAGGAGTAGACAAGGAGTGAAGTTGCTAGGCATCACTGTGAAGGGGAGGGGAGGGGATAATCACTATGCACCACCAGTAAAGTTGCTATGTACCACTGAAAACATCACTATTGACCACCAAAAAAAGTCTGTATTTACCATCAATTTTTTATATTTTGAAGGCATTACTATTTATAAAAAATTATAGCAAATGCTAACCTAGTAGCATTTTTATTTGCCTTCATTTTTTTCCAGATTTTTTAAGGCACCAGTTATGCCATAAAACATAATGAAAAACATAGAAAATTCTCAAACTACGGTAATACATAATTCTGTGGATCCTGTAATGAACCTGTTCGACCCAAGAGGAGGAAATTTAACCAAGAAATGTCATAATCTTGTGCTTGTCTTTGCTTCATTTTGCTTTATAACTGTCCACAGATAAAGTGAATGTAAACAAAATTATTTAATAATTTCCATTGATATTCTATACAAATTGTAATAGGCATAGTAGGGTGTCACGCTTATCTGTACTGGTATCTCATTGGATGGCAGAAATTTTATGAGTGGGATTAATGTCATGCCAATGTATTATGATACAATTAACACTCCACAGATTAAAATCTCATATTATTTACACATTTTCAACACATCTGTCTGTCATATTAATAATTTTATAATATTTATGAACTGTAGAACAAAATTGTACCCTTGGTTTTTATTCACTTATAAAAAATTTGGTTTTGCATGGGATTCCCCAGTGTGGTATTTATAGTAATGTAATCGGGATTCGTCATCCTGTGTCTATCACTTAATTTCATGGTGATGATTACGTGGTCATTAATGGATGAAGATGCTGAAGATGACCGTAATAAATAAATAAATAAAAAATATTTGTAAAAAAGATAGATATAAAATTTTGCTCCATTCTAAAATTTGTTTTAACACTATAACGATTTATTTATTTATTGAGATTTAACGACACTTACAACAGCCAGGGTCACCCCATGTCAGACAGTTTTACAAGTGGAGGAAGCTGGAGTACTCGGAGAGAATCACCAAGTAATGGCGAGCAACTGTCGGACTCCCTAACATACTAACTCCATACAAACAGGGTCGAAAACAAGTGGACTATCGACATGTAGTGCACCTTAGTACACAGCGCCACTGTGCCCCTACATGGGCAATTGGGATTAAGTGCGTTGCCCAAGGACACAACACAGTTACCCCTGCCAGGGACTGAACCATGAACCTTTCAGTTTGCAGTCCAATGCCATAACCACTCAGCCACTGCGCTCCCTACTATAACGAAAGCCATCATGTTGTGAGGGACAATTACCATGTTGTATTATGTTGATGAAACCTTATTCACTTTGTTTCAAACTCTTTTGACATATCAAAAACACAAGAAATATGATATGATATGGTCACCCATATTTGGGATAAGCAGAAGCCTATGAGGATTCAAGAATTTGATTTGATTCAGTATCATCATGAAGATTTGATTTGATTCGTTCCGATTCATGTAGATTTAACTTTTTCTGGGGTGGAGGTCACCAACTTTCTGTCTAAATTTGAGCATACCTCATCTCACTAAATTTTCTTTCATCAGCAGAGAAGATACACTTCCAAAGAATAAATTTTATACTAGTAGTGATCACATATTGATTCACAGATGGTGATTTAATTGAGAGGTGTAATGGTATGTGGCATTTGGAACAAGGGACTTGGAACCACAGGCAAGTAATCTCGTTTGAAAAAAACTTTTGATTTTCACATTCCTTTTTGTCTGAATTTGCAGTTTCGGTTTTCAATTCCCAGTACTGTTGAACAGAGAGACATGAGATGAGATAAGAGTTTACTGTTGTAGATATTAAAACATTTTTCAATGCCTGTCATTACAAATTCTGTGTAAAACATCGCAAAAAATTTGTGTGTAAAACATATTCAGTTGTGCAGATGATAAAAAAAATGGGATCAACCTTCCATCTCAGCAGACACAAATTAGAGGCATCAAACTGTGTTGAAATTCCATAATGAGAAGAAATATCAATAACCCTTTACCCAACGAATCACCCGCATCCGCCCACGTAATATGCAAATTCAGCAGTTGAAGAAATATTATTTTTCAAAAAATTTCAACAAAACCATATCATGTGACCCCTCATTGGAATGAGCTCGACGAGCTCATTCCAACAAGGGGTCACATGATATGGTTTTGTTGAAATTTTTTGAAAAAATGATATTTAAAATAATAAATTTTGATATCGTCTGTGTTGGATAAAGGGTTAACTGTTACTTTAATGCATTGAACGTGGGAGCACGATGGCTCATTGGTTAGAAGAATGGACTTTAAACCAAAAAGTTGATGGTTTGATCCTGACCACCAGTCACCACATTGTGTCCTTGGGCAACACATTTCGGGCATGGTGGTACTGTGTGCTAAGCTGCACTGCAAGTCAATGGTGCACTTGCTTTCAGTCATTGCTCTGCTTGTGCAAAGTTAGTACGTCATGGAGTCTGACAGTTGCTTGCCACTGCTCACTGGTTCTCTCCAGGTACTCTAGTTTTCTCCACTCGAAAACTGTCTGAAGTAATGTGACCCTGGCTGTTGAAAGTGTCATTAACCCTTTATCTAACATAGCAGCAAAAAAACGGTCAGAAAATTAACTAGATTAACCCTACCACAGCTTAAACTATCTTGGAAGTTTCTCAATAAAACCATACTAATATGGATATCATAAGAACCAGGTCATCGAGCTGGTTCTAATGTTATCCATATTTGTATGGTTTTATTGAAAAATTGTGAAATTTGTTTTCAAAAAATGTGAATTTTCTATATTTTTTAAAAATACTGTGTTAGGTAAAGGGTTAAACCTCAACAAACAAACAAACAAACAATTGCTTCAGACATAATGCTCACAGTGAATCTTGCTTGTAACTGCCTTTAACCTCCTGCACACTTATGTCAGAATACCTAAATTTCAACCAGCAAACTTTTCCCATAATGCAGCTAAGAATTTAACCAATTCAATCTTTGTTGACAGAGCTCCCAAAAGTAATCAATAGTCCCTTCAGTTCAAGCCAGAAGGGAGAAGTGTGTTTAATGTGAATATCCATTATATTTCTTGATGACGCCATTGATTCGTCGATTTTGGTCCATCTGGATCAGTGTGCAACTCTGTAGGCAGGTCTGTTTTTATTTAAAATGATTGTGACAAGTGTGCCGTTCTCCTGCCTAAGATGTTTGGTCAGTCTTCCAGATTTTAGGTCAGTAACGATCACTGCTGAGGCACTGGGACCCAAAGTCAACCTACTAAGTGAACTCATGGCCATTGACATTTGTGCGATCTAAGGTCTAAATACAAAAACAATAATATAATTGACTTTACGAGTGCAGGAGGGCCTGAGATCTCAGAAATCCTGTATGGTGCTTGTGTTTCTGTGTCTAACTGATTTTGTTCTAAATTGAATTTCATCAAATGCCTCTTAACAACAGTCACAATGCTTTGAAATACAGTATGTACCAAACAGGATTTCTGATATCTCAGGCCCTCCTGCACTCGTAGAGTCATTTATATTACAGTTATATTCCCAGTTACATTGTGGGAAAGATTTGCTTCTTGAAATTTTAATATTTCCACATTAGTGTGCAGAGCACTAATACCACCTTCGTAAATGCAGGTAGAACGATGAGTACATAAATGCCAGAAAGCTGTAGAATTGCATTATTATTAGACCATCAGAACATGTAGCTTCAGTACAAGTTACACTATCAGTATATAATTTAGATTCAATTTGATTTGATATTCTGTGCCCAGGAGTGGAATGGTATTACTCAGTGTTTGATTCATTGCAATCATGGGATAACCCAGGCAGTGATTATTGGAAGATGGTCTTAAGTATAACCGAAAAAAGAATAACCTTGGTGGTTGAGCACTAACTAATTTCTACAGTTTGTTTGACATACCGTCTCCTCCCAGTATCCACATCTACCTGAGCATTAATTTGTAAAAGCTGCTTGTGGACATGGATTCCATGTATGAATGAGAATAGATGCATGAAAATGATTTTCACAAAGGAAAACAATGAGAATCAATTTGGATTCTCACAAAATGTTCATTTGATTCTTGTCATGATTCTAAAAGCGTCCTTAAAGGCCTGGAGAATTCTACTTATTTTTTTTGCTTCCTCATAATAAGGTAACACTGACTTAGCAGTGGTGTCTCTGGAAGGCAGTCAAGACTTCACTAGAAACCACTGCCAAGGTACTGTAACTTTCATCAGCAAAACCTTGTATGTTCCAATATGGGTTCTACATGTACATGTAGGATAAGAAACTCCCCAAAAATGTAACCAGTCCCCTATGGTATAAAACTTCAGAAATTATATAAAAATAAGGTTTGTTATTTACTATGGAATTTGTACTGGTTGCAGACACAAGGGTATAACAGTATTCTTAAATTCTAAATTATTGAGGAACTGCAAACTGGTTCTCGGCTCTCGCAACAATGGGTAGAAGGCCCTTCAGGCTTAAACTCTAGTAAATACAAATATAAGGTTTGTTTTTTACTATAGAATCTGTAATGGTTGCACTGGGAGCGTGGTGGCTCAGTGGTAGACTGTTGGACTTCTATGCTAGAGGTCCCGAGTTCGATCCCTGTCTGGGACAACCCGCATTGTGTCTTAAGGCAAGGCACTTTATCCCAGTTGCCTGCATGGGGGCATGATGATGCCGTGTACTAAGGCATACTGCACGTCGATGGTGCACATGTCTTCAACCGCTGTGACCCTGCTTGAGCGAAGCTTGAACAGAGTTAGAATATAGAGGAGCTGACAGTTGCTCATCGATGCTCGGTGGTTCTCTCTGGGTACTCCTCCACCTGTAAAAACTGTCACAGTCACAATTAGCCATTGTGCATAAGTATGTGACTTTAAACACCAATAAATAAATAAATGGTTGCACTCGCAAGGGTACAACAGTACTCTCAAATTCTAACTTAGTCAAGTATTGAAAATTGATCCACGCAGCAGGTAGGAGTTCATGAGAATCCAAACTTTCAAACTGGTACAAATTTAAGGCTTATTGCTCATATTTGTTATCTCACTGTTTTTTCTTAACATCATTTTGCTGTCTCCTTTAACATTACGTTATATATTACTTAATATGGATATCACTGTACAAAATAACCCTTTTACTTGCACATAAGTGTAAAATACTAAACCAATTACAATTCCTTCAATACATATTTGATCGATTAATTGCTTATAGGTTATATAGTGCTGGGTAGTGTTCAACCGATGATCAGAATCGGCCACCCCAATCGGCCGGTTGTGGGCAATCAAATGACAACTGCAACGGCTCCTGGAAACATCGGTTCAATCGATTGTTGCCAATATTGTTTTTGATGATTCATTAACCACATCTTTTTATCTTCTGCAATTGTTCAATTGTTAATGTAAAATGATGTCAATGATACCATTCAATAATATTGAAAAACCACCACGATGTGTATTCTTAATCTCTCTAGATGCCCCCTTATGGGATATACAAGTTAAACGACATGTAAAGCATACAATTGTGTGTACTTGCGGCCATCGCCAGTTCATACCGGAAAAGTGAAGGTTGCACTCCATTGACTCAGGTTGCAGTAAAAATTACCAGTTGCATGCATGTGGGTGGTAAACGTGACTCTGAGAGCCACGTTTACCACCCAATTGTGAGCGACAGGTAATTTTAATGGACCTTAGTAAACGGTGTTTAACACTATGAAATATATTCAATTTAACGTAGTTCTTCCGAGTCTCGACTTATCTAGTAGTGAACGGACTGTAAACCCGTAAATTAAGTTCAGTTTAGTGTACTTCTTTCGAGCCTCGACTTGCCTAGTAGTGCATTGTATTACAATCATAATCAGCATCAGAAATGGCTGATTGTGAGCTCAAATAACCTGTAATCGGTCAGTGGCCATTTTTGGTAATCCGTTGAACACTAGAGCTGGGATGTTTCAATTTTTCAGATTCAGTTTCGGTTCGGTTTCAGGAAAAGCCTTGGTTTTGTTTCAATCTTTTTATGTTTTTAGGACAGATTGTAAATAACACTTCAGTCACCTTAACTTCGATTGGGCACAAAAGCCCTGTCTGTAAGTATCTCCATTAGATTCACCGTAACTTCCCTTTGATCATTCTCAGGGGTTCTAGGGGATCAGTTGCTTATAATAGCCTATGCAGCCAGAAAAAAAACTTAAATTGGATTAACAAATGAATAAAGTCTATCTAATCTATGTTGTGTTCTCATCGGCACATTTTCTCCCTTATTGACTCGTCTGGTGGACGAGTCAATAAGGGAGAAAACGTGACTATCAGAACACAACATATTCATCCCTTTGCCAGACAGACTAAGTGACTAGAATTCACAGTGGTCACAAGTCCAGTTTCCTCCCAGTAAGATAGTTTGATCAATTTATGCACAAACATGGCCTTGCAGTTTGGTTGTTAGCTCAACTTGACAATGTCAAGTATGAGCTATTGGGATGGGTTGTGCTCCATTGTCCATCCGTACCTGCATCCATACATCCATCAGGCTGTCCATCCACAATTCCTTTAGTACACTCTACAGACCACAGCTCTCACCTGGTCAGTCCCAAATTTCATATGTAGCTTTGGGGCAGTGTCTTGATGGGAGCTATAAAATGTTTCTGAATTTTGTTAAAAAACATGGCTGCCAGTGG
The DNA here is from genome assembly GCA_031216915.1 of Pictodentalium vernedei. Lineage (NCBI taxonomy): Eukaryota > Metazoa > Mollusca > Scaphopoda > Dentaliida > Dentaliidae > Pictodentalium > Pictodentalium vernedei. The sequence continues at coordinate 705,252,684 of CM062297.1, forward strand.
CCATCTTAGATTTGGCATATAAATTGTCAAAAGTTCCATTAGCACACCCTACAGGCCGCATCTCTCACCTGATCTTTTTCAAATTTCATATGTAGCTTTGGTGTGATGTCTAAATGGGAGCTATTGAATGTTTCTGAATTTTGTTGAAAAACATGGCTGTCAGCAGCCATCTTGGATTTGGATATAAACTGTCCAACAATCCTTTAGCACACCCTACAGGCCACGGCTCTGACCCGATCAGTACAAAATTTGATATGTGGTTTTGGGTCAATGTCTAGATGGGAGCTCTTGAATTTTTCTGAATTTCATTGAAAAACATGGCTGCTAGCGGCCATCTTAGATTTGGCATATACATTGTCAACATTTCCATTAGCACACCCTACAGACTGCATCTCTCACCCGATCTTTTTCAAATTTCATATGTAGAGTTGGAGTGATGTCTGGATGGGAGCTATTGAATATTTTTAAATTTTGTTGAAAATCAAAGGCACTAGCAGCCTTCTTGGATTTGGCTATAAATTGTCAACAATTCCATTAGCACACCCTACAGGCCACATCTCTCACCTGATCCTTTTTTTAATTTCATATATAGCTTTGGTGTGATGTCTAGATGGGAACTATCAAATTCTTCTGAATTTAATTATAAAATAAACATGGCCTCCAGTGGCCATCTTGGATTTGGCATATAAATTGTCAATAATCCCATTAGCACACCCTACAGGCCACATCTCTCACCCCATCTTTTATGAAATTTCATATGTAGCTTTGGTGTGATGTCTTGAGGGGAGCTATCAAATTTTTCTGAATTTCGTTGAAAAACATGCCAGGCAGTGACCATCTTGGATTTGGCATATGAATTGTCAACAATTCCATTAGCACACCCTGCAAGCTGCATCTCTCACCCAATCTTTTCAAATTTCATATGTAGTTTTGGTGTGATGTCTAGATGGGAGCTATCAAATTTTTCTGTATTTCGTTGAAAAACATGGCTACCAGTGGCCATCTTGGAAGGCACATAAATTGTCAATAATCCCATTAGCACACCCTACAGGCCACATCTCTCACCCCATCTTTTACGAAATTTCATATGTAGCTTTGGTGTGATGTCTTGAGGGGAGTTATCAAATTTTTCTGAATTTCGTTAAAAAACATGGCTGGCAGTGGCCATCTTGGATTTTGATTTGTCATATAAACATTTGACAAATCCATTAGTACACCCAACAGGCCCCACCCCTCACCTGATTTTTTCAGCTTTCATATATGTAGCTTTGGTGTGATGTCTTTTCTGTAGAAACTTGATTGAATGACTTGCCATTACTGGATCTCTCTATTTAGTTCAGTCCCCTCTTGGACAAGTTCAGCTGCAGTATCATTGACAGTTTCATTTGATTTGCCATAAAAAACCAGAACTTAATCAAAAAACCAAAAAACCACCCAACCCTAATAGATTATTGAATAAATCCTGTTATTTCAATTAAAAATTTGTGATCCACAGAAAATATATACTGACAACCCCCAAAATCCCCAGATTTGCCATTAATAAGTGGCCAGTATTGGCATCTTTTTATATTATATCATGTGTTCTGTCAAACAAAATATATGATAAATTATGATAAATACAGATTATTATGATAATGTGCATGTCCTGTGACTTGTATCTGTTTCAAGGTGGCTTTTCCGGTGAGTTGTGATCCCGTTTTTGGACACCACATAATTTTGAGCGAGAAAAGGTTAAAAAAAAACCATATTTTATGGAAGTATATTGTGGTGCACTCTTACAAATAATGAGTAACGCGGTCACCGCAATTTTCAAAGCTGTGTTGTCAAATTTTTCACTCTCAGTGTCATTTCCTATGATGATTCACTTGAATTTACGAGGGTGCGACGTCAGCACATCCTCAGGAGCTGGGTAGGTGTAATATTGAATTGTGCAGTTTCTATTTGTTGTGGGGGTAGGGGGGATTGGCAACTAATAGTTCGGGCACTAACTTTAAGGAATTTAGTTTTGTTTTGTAAGCGATCAGCTGAATCGATCACTGAAACGCACTTAGAATGTATTCATATGCCTGTTATGATAGCCTGTTGCATTACCGGAAATGAGACGTCTGCATGATACGGAATCAGAATGAGTCATCTATATGATATGGAATCGGAACACATTATGTGATACATACCGTTTCTCGTGGTTTTCAGGCCAAAATCTATATGATTGTTAGATAAAATAAATATTCGATTTGTCACCATAATATAGGAAAATGGCCAAATTCTGGTTAATTGAATATTCTTATTATTTATAACAGTAAAGTTGCAATTCATTTAACCCTTAAGGGCCTAATTCTGAATTTGATCACTTTTACTAAAACAGAACAGATGCCCCAACATGCTGTCTCAAGCTTAACTCATGAGTTGAAATCTAAATTTTTTTGAAGTTGTTTTTTGGCAAGTGTTGGCTGCCTATATAGGCAGCCAAGGCTTACCTAAAACAACTGCAAAGCCACAGGATGTTGACTGTCAGAGTGTAGCGAAATATTGTAAAAATATCAAAGCCCCTAAGAGTTAACATGGATGTCATGTTTTACCAGTATATTTTCTGATCTTCGGAAAAGCTGAATACTATATCATCCTCTTTTTATCTGTTTCCAGAAGCAAATAACATTGTTGATTCAACATGTCTTTGCATGTTTGGAGCCCAGCCACAAGACCTCAGTGTATTATACTTCTTGCAAAATGTGGATTCAGCTGGTGGGCTAGATGTATTTTTGCTTCCAGAACAGAATTCTGGTAGAGAATGGCGAGTGCAGGTAATCAGTTGATCATTAACAGATAACCCTTTACCCAGTACACATGACATCAAACTTTGATATGTTAATTATATGATTTTCAATTTTTTCACAAAATTTCAATAAAACCAAATCATGTGCCCCCTCATTGGAACAAGCTTGTTCCATCGATGGGGTCATGTGATATTGTTTTTTTAACTGCTCAGTTTGTAAATTTTGCAGGCTGATGCAGTCATTCCATTAGATAAAGGGTGAATGTACATGAAGCCAACAAATGGCAAAAATGTTAGTGAACAAAATTGGTCACAATTAGCCACTGTGCAGAAAAAAACACAAATAGTGATGAAAATAGCAGTGACTAATATAGAAGTGACTAAAATCGCCAAAAATGAATCAGGTTAGGACAAAATGGCAGCAAATGAAAATATAACAATAAAACATTCCTCGAGCCTAAGCATAAAATTGACTTGACATGATTCATAGTCTAGTCTTTGCTTCTAAATTGGCAGCCAAGATTTGACTAGAAATCACTGCTGATCCCTTAATTAATCTCTGAAGATGGTATGTTAAGAAAAAAATGTTCAAAAAAGTGGTCCTTCAAGTAAGGATAAAACCCGATGCATAGGTTTTTCAATAGCCCTTTACCTAAAATGAAAAGCAGATGACACTTGCAAACAAAATTCTTGAATAACTAATTTTTTTCATTTTTTGTCTCAAAAACATAGGTTATGACCCCTCAATGGAATGAGCTCGATGAGCTCGTTCCAAAGAGGGGTCATAACCTGTGTTTTTTAGACAAACAATTTTTAAAATAATGAAAATTAACTGGCGATTTTTGTGAATAGCGCTGGCCGGTTTTGGCCATTATGTTGGGTAAAGGGTTAACCAAAATAGTTTAACCCTCTAATACACTGATGTCAAAATACCTAAATTCCAGTAGCAACTTTTTTCCCATAATGCCTCTAGAAATTTAACTAATTCAATCTTTTTTTGACAAACAAGATTGAATTAGTTCAATTCCTAGTTGCATTATGGGAAATGTTTGCAGGTTGAAATTTTGATATTTCAACATCAGTGTTTAGAGGGTTAAGTGTATATCTGTTCTTACATTTTGTTGATTTTGATATTTTTTATCACAAGTGACTTCATTCCTGAATACTGTAATTTTATCACATCAACCCTTTTTTGCCATTTTTATTACTGCCATTTTTACCTAAGACAATTAATACAATGAAAAAGAATCATGGAATAATCATGGAAAGTAGAGTTTTTTGTTAACTGATAGAGTGCTGGATTAATTTTGGTCATCAAAGTTTGTTCACATGTCTTTGCCTTGTTACACTTGATGGGAGTGGACCTATAGGAACTCTCCCATAAATTGTAACAAAGCTAATCAATATTAAGTAATTTTAATTAAAAAATAATATGATGCACACCACAGAGTATGAATCCTTTAACCCTTTACCCAACGAATCGCCCGCATCCGCCCCCGTAATAAGCAAATTCAGCAGCTGAAAAAATATTATTTTTCGAAAAATTTCAACAAAGCCATATCATCGAGCTCATTCCAAAGAGGGGTCACATGATATGGTTTTGTTGAAATTTCTTTTTAAAATTTAAAAAATGATATTTAAAATAATAAATTTTGAAATCATCTGCATTGGGTAAAGGGTTAAGTTGCATCATCTGTACTTCTGAATAGAGCCCAGATATGGGCTTCGAGCACTCTACCAGTTAACTGGTAGTGTGCTAAATTATTTTTATACCCCCCTCTTTTAAAAAAAAAAAAGTGGGGTATACTGGATTGTGGTGCTGTCCGTTCGTGCATGCGTCCATACATCTGTCCATCTGCACACAGATGTCTGTTCGCATTATAACTTCAACATTACTGCTCAGATTTCGATGAAATTTCATACAAATGTTCACTGTCATGAGGTCTTTTAGTAGCATCAGCTGTTGTGCTGTTGAAATATTTTTTCTGTGAGTTATGGTCCTTTGAACACACAAAAATAGGCTGTTTTTTGTCTGTTCGCTTTGTACCTCAAGTTTGGCTTATTGGATCGCAATGAAATTTGGAATGAAGATTCTTTATGGGAAAGGCTTTCAAATGAGTCTCTAATAATATTTCTTACTTTTAACTTTTTCGACTTATCCCCCTTTTTAACTTTGAAAATTTGATGTTTGCCTCGTAAAATAGCCAATTATTTGTCTGTTCACGTCATGTTTCAGGTTTGGGTTATCAGATTTCAATGAAATTTGGAATGAAGATTGTTTATGGGGAAAGGCTTTCAAATGAGTCATGTCCCTGCAGTAAAACAAAGAAATACATGCAAATCACTTCCCCACATGTGTCATTATGTCTTTACATCTAAACGGCTATCTTCTTCTGTGCAACACCGGGTATTGGTATCTTTAAATCTAATATATAAATGCGAAATGTATCTATATTTCTCTATCTCTCCATTTTTCTATCTATCTTTGATCCGGGTGAACTCCTCTGTTTCTTGACCGATCGATCTCAAATTTTGCACACAGGGGTAATTCGTCCCTGCGAGTAACATGGGATGGGTGCAGTGCCTGTGCGGGGTGACCTTGACCTTGAAATTGATGACCTTGACCTTTTATTTTGAAAACGGCTGGGCCGATCGGGATAAAATTTCATATGTGCGGGTATATTGACCCATCAATCATTTTGACTTTATCAGGGTGCCCATGCGGGGTAACCTTGACCTTGAAATTGTGACCTTGACCTTTTATTTCGAAAACGGCTGGGCCATTTGGGCTAAAATTTCATATGTGCACGTATATTGACCCATCGATCATTTTGACTTTATCGGGGTGCCCGCGCGGGGTGACCTTGACCTTGAAATTGGTGACCTTGACCTTCTATTTCGAAAATGGCTACCTTCTCCTGCGCAACACCAAGTATTGGTATCGATCATTTTGACTTTATCGGGGTGCTCATGTGTGTGACCTTGACCTTGAAATTGGTGACCTTGACCTTTTGTTTCGAAAACGGTTGGGCTGATTGGGCTAAAATTTCATATATGCGGGTATATTGACCCATCGATCATTTTGACGTGCAGGGTGACCTGGTGACCTTGACCTTGAAATTGGTGACTTTGACCTTTTATTTTGAAAACGGGCCGATCGGGCTAAAATTTCATATGTGCCATTATATGGGGGTAATTCGTCCCTTCGAGTAACATGGGATGAGTGCCGTGCCTGTGCAAGGTAACCTTGACCTTGAAATTGATGACCTTGACCTTTTCAAAAACTTCTGGGCCGATCGAGCTAAAATTTCATATGTGTGGGTATATTGACCCACCGATTATTTTGACTTTATAGGGGGTACCTGTGTGGGGTGACCTTGACCTTGAAAGTGGTGACCTTGACCACCTATTTTGAAAATGGCTGAGTCGATCATATCTGAGAGTATATTGATATAACCATCTTCTCCTGTGCAACGCCGGGTAACACCCGCTAGTCTCTTATATGGATGGTTTGATCATCACTAGACTTTAGTAACAGGTGTTTATGGTCTTCACAATTACCTTGCTGTAAAACAAAGACAATATTTTGCTGTTTGCCTCGTAAAATAGCCAATTTTTTGTCTGTTCGCCTTGGATCTCTGGTTTGGGGTTAGTGGCTCTCAATGAAATTTGGAATGAAGATTGTTTATGGGAATAGATTTCATTGTATCGTAGTTCATTTTTTCCCTTGTCATTGTTTGGTGGTATGCACTATGGGGGTATGCCCCGGGGCATGCCCCCTCTCCCCCTCCCCCCCTTGTTGATCATCCGTCCACATATGTTTGTCTTGATATAATTTATGGGTTTTGGCACTCTCCCATAAATTATAACAGGGCAAATAAATACAGGCAAAATTAGTTCACTTCAAAGATAATATGATGCTTTTTAGCAGCGGTACCAGCATTTCGGTATAAATCTCAAATATGGGCTTCCAGCACTTTACCAGTTAAAAACAAATGAGAAATGTAATGGAATTCTGTCCAAAGTTACTTCTTGAACTATGGCGGCAGTCTACGAGTCAGTAAATTGACCATGATGTGGAAAAAGTGAGACTGTATTTGATAATAACACTTAACTTCATCATTACAGTGCCAACTGAAAAAAATATGTAGCATAACCACAAATTTTTTTTTTTCATTTTAACTTTTTATACGCCTGTTTTGAAAAAACGGGTCGTATTATGGTATACCGCTGTCCGTCTGTCCATCCGTCTATCCGTCCGTCTGTCCATCCGGTCACACGTCGTACGATAACTCAAGAATGCTTTGAGAGATTTTCATGATTTTTGGGTAGGTGGTGTATATCAATGGAGGGAAGCTCCCTTTCATTTAGTGTCGCCATTTAATTAGTCATTCCAGAGTTATGGGACTTGATTACTTAGAAAATTGTTGATTTTTTACACGTCGTACGATAACTCGAGAATGCTTTGAGAGATTTTCGTGATTTTTGGGTAGGTGGTGTATATCGATGGAGGGAAGCTCCCTTTCATTTAGTGTCGCCGTTCGATCAGTCATTCCAGAGTTATGGGACTTTGTTACTTACAAAATTGTTGATTTTTTACACGTCGTATGATAACTCGAGAACGCTTCGAGAGATTTTCACAATTTTTTGGTAGGTACACATGTAGACTCATATTTTGTGCTTCTTTCTTTTAATTAACAATGGGCGTATCATGTGCTCATGGCACTGCTGTTTATTATCTAACGTGACAACCATATAGCCAGTACTATTTCCAAAAATCAGCATTCAAATTTTAATTTTACAGTGGAGCTCACTTAATTGTAAATATCTCTCAACTGAGTAACACTGTTAACCCTCTACCTAATGAATCTAACTGCGTAATTTACAAATTTATTAAATATATTTTTCAAACAATTTCAACAAAACCATAACATGGGACCCCACCCTGGAACAAGCTTGTCAAGCGCATTACAATGAGGGGGTCACATGATATGGATTTGCTGAAATTTAAAAAAAAACACTGATTGATATAATAAAGTCGATATCCTGTGCAGTGGGTGAAGGGTTATGGGCTAAACGCATGTAATTTCCAAACATAAAACCATTTACCATACCATCAGTACAATTTAGCCTTTTAATTGCGTATGGATTATAGAGCAAACTCCTGTTAACTGAATAAAAATCTTGTAATATGTCGAGAAATTATCCTGACAATCACCAAATTCCCCTTGTTAGCTCACCTGACTTAAAGTCAGGGTGAGCTTTTCTTATCACTCTTCATCCGTCGTCCTGCGTGAAGGTGGTGTTTGAGCCTCTTTCTCCTAAACCACTGACCACATTTTAATTAAATTTCATGTAAGTAGTGGTTATATAGGGGCATTTTGATTTTTGTGCAAATTAGGTTTCGGCTCATATTGAGCAGAGGGGTGGGGAAAAAAATGGCCAAATTTTTTGAAAATCTTCTTCTAATGAACCACCAGTAGCAGAGAGACTTGATATGTGGTATACAGAGTCCTTTTGAGGTTTAGAATCATCAAGTTTGTTCAAGAGAAGTTTGTCGGGCATTATTTGCCTTCGTTATGGGAGGGCCTAAAATTTCTATTTTCAGAACTGTGAGGTCGATTTGAACCAAATTTGGTATGAGATGATAATGGGACATAAGTGGTTATTGATGCAAAAAGTTTTTTTCTCATTGCCCTATGGGAACCTCGGGAGCTAAAAATAGGAAAAACCTTAAAACTGCCATATCTCCAAAACTATACGGCACAGAGAATTCTTATTTTGTATAAACCTTACTTTTATCCAGTAGAATAGAATGGGTTAAAAAAATCCCTATCGATTTGATCACAAGGTACTTTTTTCAGGACTTTGAAAAAGTGCTGAGTCAGCACTTTTTAACACTGTAGGCAATGGGAAAAACATTAAAAAATCTTCTTCAGATCCAGCATGCAGAATCTTTTTATATTTGGTGTGCAACATTGTAGGGTGGATCTGATTCAAGTTTGTTCAAATCAGCCTCCTGGATTCATATTTGGGCTCACTATAGAAGACCCGAATTCGAACTTAGTGCATTTCAGGCAAATTTCTTTAAAAAAAATCTTCTTCTCCAGATCCAGAGGGCAGAATCTTTTGATATTTGGTATGCAACATTGTGGGGTGGATCTGATTCAAGTTTGTTCAAATCGGCTTCCTGGGTTTATATTTGGGCTCAGTATAGGAGCCCAAATTTGAACTTAGTGCATTTCAAGCAAATTTCTTTCAAAAATCTTCTTCTCAAGATGCAGCAGGCAGAATCTTTTGATATTGGGCATGCACCATGCTTAGGGGGGTGAGATTCAAGTTTGTTCAAGCCAAGTCCCTGGGTTCATATTTGGGCTCACTGTGGTAGCCCGAATTATAACTTAGTTCAAAATGAGGAATTTTCTTTAAAAATCTTCTTCAGATCCAGCAGTCGGAATGTTTTGATATTTAGTATGCAGCTTACTTAGGGGGGTGAGATTCAAGTTTGTTCAAGCCATGTCCCTAGGTCCATATTTGGGCTCACTGTGGGAGCCTGAATGATAACTTAGTTCAAAATGAGGAATTTTCTTTAAAAATCTTCTTCAGATCCAGCAGTCGGAATGTTTTTGTTTTGATATTTGGTATGCAGCATCCTTAAGGGGGTGAGATTCAAGTTTGTTCAAGCCATGTTCCTAGGTCCATATTTGGACTCACTGTGGGAGCTCGAATTGTAACTTAGTTCAAAATGAGGAATTTTCTTTAAAAATCTTCTTCTTCAGATCCAGCAGTCGGAATGTTTTGATATTTGGTGTGCAGCATCCTTGTTGGGGGTTGGGGGGTGCGGGGAGGGGGGGGAGATTCAAGTTTGTTAAAGCCAAGACCCTGGGTTCATATATTATAACTTAGTTCAATATGAGAAATATTCTTTAAAAATTTAAAAAATATTTTTTTTTTTTTAGATCCACTGGTCATAATCTTTGGATATTTGGTATAAGCTTTTCTTAGGAGGAGCAGATGCAACTTGTTGAAATCAATTCTCTGGGTTGATATTTAGGCTACCATGTCAGGTGAGTGACCTCAGGCCCCCTGGGGCCTCTTGGTTATAAACCTATTTGACTTAAGTACATCCAATAAAGGCATTTAATCTAGTATATCTTGTTTGACAAAGCTCTATGAGCTCTCTCAGACATAATGTAATAGACTAAAAGCTCAGATTATCTCTAGAATTGAGAAGTGTGACCAAATCCCTTTTTATTGAATATTCTTGTTAAGTGAATAATTCTCACTGGTAAAATGGGTATTTAAATCAAATCATGCATTAATCCTTTACCCAACATAATGCCAAAAGCGACCAGCACTAGTCACAAAAATCGCCAATTAATTTTCATTTTTTTTTCATTTTTTGTCTCAAAAACATAGGTTATGACCCCTCTTTGTAACGAGCTCATCGAGCTCGTGTCAATGAGGGGTCATAACCTAAGTTTTTGAGACAAAAAATTTAAAAAATTAGTTATATAAGAATTTTGTTTGCAAGTGTCATCTGCTTTTCATGTTAGGTAAAGGGTTAAACAAAATAGCCTAATAACAACTGTAGCACATCATACTAGGTAGTAGTATCACTTCACGAGTTGTCAACATATCGATGTGGTGTTCATTTCAGTCAAAGTTTGGTGATAAAAAGCCTCTAAACATACTTACCTGTGTGTAAGTTGCACCCTGATTTTGGTTGCATATTTTGAAGGTAAAAAAGTATGACTTATACACGGACATAGACAGTATTCACTAAACAGGATTCTACTATATTTCAGTATCTACCTCAAAAACATAGGTTATGGCCCATCATTGGAATGTGCTTTCATCTCATTCCAATGAGGAATAAACTATGTTTATGAGGCAAAGAATGAAAGTTGTTAGGTGTTCAAGAAACATTTTGCTAGTATTTTCTTCTATTTATGTAAGGTAAAGAGTTAAAGACTCTTGGGTTAAGAAGAAATGTTTATTTACAATTACAATTTGGATTTCTTGGTAAATCTTACATAATGGAACAGGGTTTATAGACCAATTGCTGCAAAAAAATCCATGATTTTTAAAGAAGAATTTTTGTAATTTTCAGTAATTTTAAAATCCTTAAAAACATGGGAGAAAGAGCCTTGAAAGTCCTGGAATTCACTCTAACACTAAGTGCAGGAGCCCTCCAACAAGTTTTTACTAAACTCAAAATGATTATTTAAGCTTTTTGATTGTTTTAATGTCCCATTCCCATAATGAATGGTTATGTTAACTTCAAATTGTATTTTGTTCCTAAAAATAATTTTTTTACAATTTTTTGAGAAAGCTAAAAAGTTTCTCCAATAAAGCAGAGTTCTGGATAAAAATATTGGTGAAAAGGGTATTCACTCTTTAAATTTATTGCAATAGATTGCTTGGAAGCATTTATGAGATATATTTTTTAAATTTTCCAAGGATAATTTACCTGCTGGAGTGTGGTGACAAAGCGTTTTTGCTCAAAATTGGTGTCTTCAAATGCCATTGTACTTGGAAAATTTAAAAGTGAATACAAAGGAGTAAAACCTATTTATGGGCTTCTAACGTTAAACCAGCTAAGATTTTCTGTTAAATTAAAATAGATTTTACATGTTTCTGATTATATTTGTTAATTTTTTTCAACAGAATGGAACCCAACAACTATCATTTCATTTAGAACATAGAATAGGGAAGGAAAATATTCTGTTGAATCATCCTGTGTCACATATAGAACAAGTAAGTAAACTACTTTTCGTTTCTTAATTACATAAGATTGTATCACTGAACACTGCACACTGTACTGCACTGGAAAGAACTGAGAACTTCTTTTTTAGCTCAGCTGACTTCAAGTCAGTATGAGCTATTGCCATCACTTGGCGTCCATCGTCAATCACCTGTCGTCTGTCATCGGTTAACTTTGGAAACTTGTCTTCTTCTTCAAAACCACTGTGCCAAATTCAAACATGTATTGCACAGACCATCTTTGGAGTATCCCTATTCTATTTTGTTCAAATCAAGCAGCTGTCATCTTCGGGCTGTGGTTAATGCCCCAAAAGCCTAAAAATCTTCTTCTAATGAACCACCAGAGAGGATGCCATGATATTTGGTATGGAACATCCCTTGGTTTGAAGATTAAGTTTGTTCAAGGGAAGTTTTAGTTCAATATTTGGGCTCTCTGTGGGAGCATACCCATTTTGGGCTCCACCCAAAATTTGTATTTCAAGAACTGATGGGCCGATTTGAACCAAATCTGGCATGTAGTATAAGTGGGTCCTAAGTACTTGATTGATGTAAAAAAATTTCTTTTAGAGCCCTGTGAGAACCCCAGGGGCTAAAAATAGAAAAAAAATTCAAGTACCCTTATTTCCCAAACCCAGTGGAACAGAGAACTGTTATTTGGTATGAGGCATCCTTAGGACCAGTAGAATGAAATCACTTATCTCAGGGAGTTCTGTGTGTGTGTGTGTGTGGTTGTGTGTGTGTGTGGGGGGGGGGGGGGGGGGGGGGGGATGGGGATCGAAAAAATGCTGAGTCAGCATATTTTCAAAATTTAAAAAAAATTTCTTCTCTGGAACCACTGATTAGAATCTTTTGATATTTGGTATACGGCATCCAGGGGGAGGGGGGGTCAGATACATGTGTGTTCAAATTAAACCCATCGGTTCATATTTGGGCTCAATATGGGGAATAAGCTTTAAAAATTTCTTCAGATCCACCAGTCAGATTCTTTTGATATTTGGTATACAACATCTCTAGGGTGGGGTGGGGGGGGGGGGTGGGGGTGGGGGGGGTGGGGGGGGTCAGATTCCAATTTGTTCAAATCAGATCCCTGGGTTTATATTTGTGCTCTTTGTTGGAACCCAAAATTTAACTTAGTTCAATATGAGAAAATTTCTTTAAAAATCTTCTTTTTCAGATCCACCAGTCAGAATCCTTTCATATTTGGTATGCAACATATCTAGGGGTGTCAGATTCAAGCTTATTCAAATCGGGTCCCTGGGTTAATATTTGGGCTCTTTATTAGAGCCCAAAGTTTAACTTAGCGCAATATGGGAAACTTTATTAAAAGAACTTCTTCATCAGATTCACTGGTCAGAATCCTTTCATATTCGGTATGTTACATCTCCAGTGGTGTCAGATGGAAGTTTGTTCAAATTGAGTCCCTGAATTAATATTTGGGCTCTCTATGGGAGCCTGAATTTTAACTTAGTGCAATATGGGGAATAATTTTTAAAAATCTTCTTCAGATCCACCAGTCAGATTGACTTTTGATATTTGGTATACAACATCTCTAGGGAGGGCAGATTCAAGTTTGTTCAAATCGAGTCCCTCGGGTTAATATTTGGGCTCTTTATTGGAACCAAAAGTTTAACTTAGTGCATTATTTATTATTATTTCAAAAACTGCACGGACGAGTATATTGTTTTTCGGTATGCAGCTTCCTTAGGTCCAGTGGAATCAGATGGATCAAAAAAATTGCTATAGATTTTCTCATGGGGTGTTGTATGGGGATGCCCATTTTAACACCGTTGACAATGGGAAAATGCTATGGCATCATCTTTCTTGTACTCCATCAACTAGTTTGAAACTTGTCTTCTTCTTTAAAACCACTGAGCCAAATTCATTCATTTATGGCACAGACCATCTTTGGAGTATACCCTTTCTACTTTGTTCAAATGAAGCTGCTGCCATTTTCAGGCTGGTGGAGTTTACTCTTCTGATTTTTTATGTGTACCCATACTATGTATGGTACACATAATGCCGGCATCCGGCGTGACCATCCGTCGTTCATCCATCCTTTGTCTGTCCGTCTGTCTGTCTGGCGTCCATATCCATTTCTTTGTCATTCGATAACTTGAAAAATATTGCTTGGATTGTCAAGTTACTTTATATTTGTGTTCAGGTTACTGATGTGCCAAGCTGTATAGTTTTTGGTGTAAATCGGATAATTTGATCCTGAGATATTAACCCTTTATCCTTCAAATTGAAAATTCCTCCAATCCCTTTGGCATTCGATAACTTGAAAAATATTGCTTTGATCGTCTAGTTAATTTATATTTGTGTTCAGGTTACTGATGTGCCGAGCTGTATAGTTTTTGGTGTAAATCTGTTATTTTGATTCTGAGATATTAACCCTTTATCCTTCAAATTGAAAATTTCTCCAATCCCTTTGGCATTCGATAACTTGAAAAATATTGCTTGGATTGTCAAGTTACTTCATATTTGTGTTCAGGTTACTGATGTGCCAAGCTGTATAGTTTTTGGTGTAAATCGGATAATTTAATCCTGAGATATTAACCCTTTAACCTACAAATTGAAAATTCCTCCAATCCCTTTGGCATTCGATAACTTGAAAAATATTGCTTAGATTGTCAAGTTACTTTATATTTGTGTTCAGGTTACTGGTGTGCCAAGCTGTATAGTTTTTGGTGTAAATCAGAATATTTGATCCTGAGATATTAACCCTTTATCCTTCAAATTGAAAATTCCTCCAATCCCTTTGGCATTCAATAACTTGAAAAATATTGCTTGGATTGTCTAGTTACTTTATATTTGTGTTCAGGTTACTGATGTGCCGAGCTGTATAGTTTTTGGTGTAAATATGATGATTTGATCCCGAGATATTAACCCTTTATCCTTCAAATTGAAAATTCCTCCAACCCCTTTGGCATTCAATAACTTGAAAAATATTACTTGGATTGTCAAGTTACTTTATATTTGTGTTCAGGTTACTGATGTGCCGAGCTGTATAGTTTTTGGTGTAAATCTGATAATTTGATCCAGAGATATTAACCCCCTTTATCCTTCAAATTGAAAATTCCTCCAATCCCTTTGGCATGAGATAACTCAAAAAATATCAATCCGATTGTCATGTTACTTTATATATTTATTCAGGTTACTGATGTGCTGTGCTGTATAGTTTTTATGTAAATCTGATAATTTGATCCAGAGATATTAACCCTTTTATCCATCAAATTAGACACTCCTCCAATCCATTTCTATATGTAACCATACCTTGTATGGTGTACATTATGTCAGCATCCGTGGTGGCCCTCAGTCATACAGCTTTTTACTAATTGCACGTATGGGTACACATCTGACGATTTCATCGGCCTATTTTTCCAAAAGGTTGCTATGCCCCCTGGGGCGGGGTTAATACTCCAAAAACCCAAAATGCTCTAAGAATCCTCTTCTCATAAGCCACTCGTAATAATGCTTAGATTTCTGGTGTTGAAGTTACGTTAGTGATGCAAATTCACTTTTTTTCAAAGGATCTGAGTAGGTCTACATTTGGGCTCCCAAATTTGGGTGCCCCTCAAAAATTTTTGGGCTCCCAAATTTGGGCGCCACACAAAATTTCTATTTCCAGAACCAATGGGAAGATTGGAACCAAATTTGTATTTTCTTTTTTTTGGAGTGGGGGTGGGGTGTTGTAGAGAGAACCAGAGGAGTTAAGAACACCCACAAAATTTGTTAGCACACTTTTTTGAGAATTCATAGAACAGAGCTTTGTTTTTGCCTTGGAAGCTTTCCTAGTACCAGCAGAAGTGAATGGCCAAAAAAGTTGCCTTTAAGTGTTCTAAAGTTAAGAAAAGATGCTGCTTGTATTGCAGATTAAATGGCCAGAATTTGCCCCAACTCTGGGAGAGTTTTCTTTGGCACCAACTGCCTAGTGAAACTAAACTGGGCCAATGTTCACATACTTTTTATCCCCAGACCAAAAGAAAATCATGGGATATACCAATCGGTCTTGCATCAATCAGTCTCTCCATCTGTGGACAAACTGAAATCACCATTACATTAGGTTTCAAGTCAAGAAACTGACTTTATAGTAAGGCTTCCATGGGAGCAAATTTTAACTTGCTGCAATACTAGCTGAATTCTTCCATAAAATTCTTCAGATCTACCACTCAGAATCTTTTGTTATTGGGTATACCGCATCCTTATAGGGGTCAGGTTCAGGTTTGTTGAAGTCAAGTCCTTCAGTTCATATTTGAGTTCCATGTAGTGGCCTGAATGTTAACATGATGCAATATGAGATGTATTCTTTGAAAATCGTCAGACCCACCAGGTAGAATCTTTTGATGTTTCTGGGTATCCATAGGGTGGGCAGATTCAAGTTTGTTTTAATCAAGTCCCTGGGTTCATATTTATGCTCCCTCTGGGGGCCCAAATTTTAACTTCGTGCAATATGAGGAATATTTTTTTAAAACCTTTTTCCAATCAACCAGGCTAAATCTTTGGATATTTGAGGCACAGCATTCTTAGTGCGAGGGTAGACTGCTGTAAGTTTCTCCAAAGCAAATCCCTGGGTTTGTTGCTGGGCCTCTGGGAGCCCAAATTTTAACTTGGTTTAATATGAGGAAAATTCTTTAAAAATCTTCTTCAGATCCATCAGGCAGAATCTTTTGATATTTGGTTATTACATTAATATGACTCCTAGGTTAAAGTTTGTTCAAGGTGATATTATCAGCTGATTTTTGAGGCACCAGAAGTGTGTTGAAATTCAAGATACAGTTCTGTGATCACAAAAGTGGACACAGATTCCAAACTAGTCCCTATCCGATCAACATGGATGCTGAAATGCTCATTTTGTTTCGTTTTTTTTTTTTTGCAATTTCCTTTTGAGTTTGCCACATTTTATTTATGAAATCTCTTTGGTGGTAAACATGTTTTGCCCCGATCACAGTCTGACTGATATTGTTGTGAATACATTACTGTAGAACCCTATGAAGAATTTGGTATTCGTTTGTGTAAATGAATTGCATAGGATGGCCAAGTGTGGTCAAATTCAGTAAGACATATACATGTATGTGGATGCATAAGAGTAATGTTTGTTCAAATGGGGCCCACCAGGCCATGGGGGTGATGGAGGTCCATCAAGTGGAATTTTTTTTTGCCTTCAACCTCCTTAAGAGGTTTGATAGTTATGTAGTCAAGGTTTCCATCCATACATTCATCCATTTGTACATCTGTCCATCCATCTGTACAAACATTTTGTATTATAACTCTGGCCTCAGTTGTTGGCTTTTGATGTCCTTTGGAATGCTGATAGATCAGCATGGGAGAAATGATATTCATAAATCACGGGTTTCACCGCACATTCACACCAGAGTTAGGACTTCGACCTGTTCGCCCATACAAACATTTTGTATTATAACTCTGGCATCAGTTGTCAGATTTTGATGTCCTAGGTAAAATGATGGACCAGCATTGGGGAAATGATATCCACAAATTGCAAGCTTCGTCCACACATTCATACCAGAGTTATGGTCCTTGTTATGATATTCACATATCGCAGATTTTGTCTGTACATTCCTACCAAAGCTATGGCCCTTATATGATATAATAATAAAATTAATCATGATGCACTCATGATTAGCCATTGTGCAGAAGTATGTGATCTTAAACACCAATAAATAAATAAATAAAATAAATGAATAAATAAATGGTAATAGACTACCGTGGGGGGAAAGATATCCACATATTGCAGGTTCTGTCCATGCATACTGACCTCAGTTATGCCTATTTTTAGTCCCTATGAACTTTTTGCCTTGTTTTTTGTCAATGAGAATACTTTTTATTGAATAACAACAGAAAATGGAATAATCTTTATAACACCCATGTTGAATAGGTATGCAGGGGAAGTTTAACCAAGGTAGCCTTCATGTGTATGTGTGTTCAAAATGGCAGATATTTATCCCATCTTGAGAATTGCCACCATTCCAATGAGCAGCATATGGTATCCATGATATTGCTGGAGGGGGCATGTGCAATGGTTTGTGTTGTGTTGCTCTTTTTTCTTGTTTATCCTTTGGAACTAATTTAAAAGTATTTTATGAAAAAAACAAATTCACTAAGCTGCCATGTGCCAGGGTGCATTAGGGGAATTGTTTTTTCTACCTTGAAATGAGTTTTGAAATTAACCTAACTGATCTACCCAGAAGTCAATTCTGTGAAGAAAAAAAATTGGGATGGTGGATTAATCATTCAAAGTCTTTCAAAACTCATCAAAACTCATTTTAAAACAAAATTCCCCCACTGTGTTTTTTCAAAACTTGTCTCTAAAGAATCAATAGTATTTTGTCAGTTGTGTACATCTAGTCTCTTCGGGCCTATTGTTTAAGTTTGCAGAGGTAATAAAAAGAGATCATGCAGCAGCCAAAATAACCATGGCCTGAGAAATGGACTTTTATTTTTTTATACTAAAAAAATATATCTTATTTTTAGGTTGATGGTAAGGTGAAAATAACAACTGTAAATGGGAAACAAATTACATGTTACAGAACAATCATAGCAATACCACCAAAACGTATCTGTAAGTTTACAACTTAGCATTTATACTTTCATTTAAGAATTCAGAAATCTGATTCCAGATAGAATCCCTGTAAGTTTTTAGCTGCGACGAGCAGCTCAAAATGTGGCAATGTCGGTCTGTCTGTCGGTCTGTCAGTCAGTCGGTCAGTCACCAACAAGTTTTTTTGTCACCAACAAGTTTTTTTGTCACCAACGAGGTTTAAAACATCATTGGCATTGCACGAATCATCGCAACTTTGGCACTGTGACAGTGCACTCTAGTTTTTAAAATGGATTTGCTTTTCCAAGAAAATAATTTTTTTTTTCTCTAATTTTGTCAATGAACAATTGTTTTGTAATTTCCTCTTAACTGGTAAAGTGCTAAATTATTTTTGGTCATGAGAATTTGTTCATCCGTCTTTTCCTTGTTACAATTTAGGCACCCTCCCATAAATTGTAACAAGGCAAATCCTTACAGACTAAATACTTTCACTCCTTTTCTTTTGGTAAAGTAGGTCGCAATACGTGGTGGATGTATTGCCTGTGGGTTGCGGTGGGGGAGATTTTACGTCTTCACATACTTTGGTTAATTAGCGTATGCCGCTCTTGAGGAGGATGTGCCCCGCCATCATATGGAGGTGTTACGCCCTGTACGTACTGTGTATACGTACTGTATACACCCTTATAGCAGTGAAACTGTTTCCCCGACTATGTCCCACAGTTCCCTCTTGGAAATCCTAAATGCAAATAAGAATGAAACTTGGATATACATTTTGTTATTACTTTTGTTTACTTTTCAGTGCCATGTGCATATACAGTCCTCAGCACTGTACACAGCTGCCTCTCTAAATGTATCTAGTTGGAGTAAAGGTTCCAAAATCAAAGGAGTTATGAACACGGAAACAGCCAAACGTAATGGGAATTTTAACAGTCCAAATGCGAAATACTTCTCTTCGGTTTCCCTGTATGAAATATCATTAGGACTTGGCGGTGTCTCTCTTTACGATAATAATGGCGGGTGATTAGGCGAGGTGCAGACGAATCCAGAATTTGATCTTATAAAAGTCTATAACAACAGAACATGCGAAATGACCACTGAAGAAGATTCTCTATTTAGAGACTTTAGAGGTGACTGTAAATACTACTCCCCCAATGATTTTAACTCATCAAACACCACACGAACCGAGCAATTTTCAATGTTTCATCTAAACTGCCCATTGGGACTCCCTAAATAACCTACTGGCTAATCTGCAGGACTCCGAAAATGTTTTTAACATTATAGGATTAACCAAAATTTTTCGAATCCTGTCGAATGTATCTTATTATTTAGAAGGCTATCATCCACTCATCTGTAAGACACGACCAGAGGGAGATGATGGGCAAGGCGGTATTGGTATCTATGTGAAGAAGGGACTTACATCTACAATACGAAATGACTTGTCTGTCTTCATTCCCCATGTAATCGAGTCCCTATTTATCGAAATTAAAGTAAATAATACTAAAAAATTAGTTGGGGTCATATATAGACCTAATATTCAACCTAAAGCTGATGTAGATCTTTTCCTTGCAAAACTAAACAAAATAACAGATCAAATTAATCATGAAAATAAAGAAGCATATATTTGTGTGACTTTAATACTGACTTATTAAAAACAAGTTCTCATTCTAAAACCCAAAATTATCTTGATCTTATGGTCAGCCAGGGATTCATACCTTGTATCACCAGGCCAACTCGAATAACCAGTCATTCAGCAACTTTAATAGATCATTTTTTCTCAAATAATATTTCCTCTAACTGCCTATCCAGAATAATTATCACAGATGTCTCTGACCATTTCGGTACATTCCATGTAGAAAATAATGCCCCCAAAAGGATAGACCAAAAATTACCTTCAAACGCAATTTCAGTGGTGAGAACTTGGCATTCTTCAGATCACTTCTGTCGCAAAGCAATCTTTCGCTTATTCACGAAACAAGCTGCCCAGATAGCATATGAGAGTTTTATGAATAGCTATTCTACTGCTTTTGAAAAGGAATTTCCTTTGGTTAATGTCCAACTGAAGAAAAAATATATTAAACAACAGCCATGATATCCAAAGGCCTTATGAAATCATCAAACACCAAAACAAATCTTTACAATAAAAAAATTAAATCCCCAAACGGAACAAAATATAAGAAATTATAAAAACTACTGTAAAATCTTTAATAGAATTAAAAAGCAAAGTAAAGCAATGTACGTTAATAAAATATTAAATGAAAATAAAAGTAACTTGAGAGGAACAGGGAAGATATTAAATGAAACAATAAATAAAGCAAAACGTACTGCTAGTATGCCTTCTACTTTTGTCAAAGATAATAACCACATTATAGATGATCCACACGAAATAGCATATGAATTCAATAACTTCTTTACAAACATAGGAAAACACACAGTGAAGAACTGATACAAACAGATAAATCCTTTAGAGACTTCATGGATCCTCCTTACTCAAATAATTTTTAATAACACCAGTTACCCCTGATGGAGTAATACATATTGTTAAACGTATGAAGTCAAATACTCTGAAGACTGTGATGATATTACGACATATCTCTTGAAGTATAGTATAAATATATTAGCCTAAGCAATTGCCATATTGCTAATCCATCTTTTACCAGCGGAGTTGTGCCAAACAGAATGAAAATCGCCAAAGTTATTCCAATTTTCAAAACCAGGAATGAAAATAAATTTAATAATTACAGACCGATAAGTATTTTACCCACCTTCTCTAAAATTTTAGAAAAACTAATGGCAAGTAGAATGGTAACAATCTGAACACATTTGATATTTTCTACCAACATCAATATGGCTTCAGAAAAAAACACAGTACCATACATCCTGTTATGCAATTTCTCAGACATATTGGCATAGAAAATAGTAGTAGTAGTAGTAGTAATATCATTTTATTGTGACATGTGCTTTACAACACGAAAATGTTTACAAACGGTATAAAATAGCACTCGGCCCAGCGGACCTATATGTCACCTAAATAATCAGAAGTGTAGGATAAAGTGCACCTTTGTAGGGGGAGATTTGTAATATTTCAAAAGTGAATTTTAAATTGTCAGCCCCTAAGTTAATGAGAATTAAAAGGTTGTGACCAGAGATGTACTTTGAGAACAGCCAGTATGCAATTTCTTTCCCTCTGCAGCCTGCAGAACTGCAGAGTGAAAGAATGAGCATGCCACCCTCTGAAAAACGCACAACCCATAACGTTTTTAGTATATTAGTAATTATACACAGGTTTGGTGAGTTGAAATTTGTCAGTTGTTTATTAAGATCCCCCTTAATAAAGAGAGATAAAGAGGGCTTATAAGTGAGCAAGAAAAAAACTTCCCAGAACTGAACAATCAAATGAACAAATGAGAACTTCTTACCATCATGGTGCATTTCAGGCAAATTTCTTTGAAAATTTTCTTCTCAAGATCCAGCAGGCAGAATCTTTTGATATTGGGTATGCACCATGCTTAGTGGGATGAGATTCAAGTTTGTTCAAGCCAAGTCCCTGGGTTCATATTTGGGCTCAATGTGGTAGCCCGAATTATAACTTATTTCAAAATGAGGAATTTTCTTTAAAAATCTTCTTCAGATCCAGCAGTTGGAATGTTCTGATATTTGATATGCAGCATCCTTAGGGGGTGAGATTCAAGTTTGTTCAAGCCATGTCCCTAGGTCCATATTTGGACTCACTGTGGGAGCTCGAGTTGTAACTTAGTTCAAAATGAGGAATTTTCTTTAAAAATCTTCTTCTTCAGATCCAGCAGTCGGAATGTTTTGATATTTGGTGTGCAGCATCCTTAGGGGGTAAGATTCAAGTTTGTTAAAGCCAAGTCCCTGGGTTCATATATGGGCTCCCAGTGGGAATCTTTGGATATTTGGTATACGCTTTTCTTAGGAGGAGCAGATGCAACTTGTTGAAATCAATTCTCTGGGTTGATATTTAGGCTACCATGTCAGGTGAGTGCCCTCAGGCCCCTTGGGGCCTCTTGTTTGTTATGACATCACATTTTGATTTTGTTCAAATCAAGTTGCCTCGGCCCCTCAGTTGGGCCAAGCCCAAAAAGTATGCCTAAATCTTTAAAAATCTTCTTCTCATGAACAAGCAGTAGCAGAGATGTGATATTTTGTCTGCAGCTTCCTTTTGAGGTGTAGACTCAGATTTGTTCAAGAGAAGTTCATGGGGCTATATTTGGCGTCGTTTTGGGAAGGACAAGAATTTTCACCCCGCCCAACATTTCTATTTTCAAAACTGAGAGGCTGATTTGAACCAAATTTTATATGAGAACTTATTGGATCATAAGTACTTAATTTATGCCCCAAAAAATAATTTTCCCATCGCCCCATGGGAACCGAGGAGCTAAAAATAGAAAAAATTAAAATGCCCATATTTCCAAAACTACACGGCACTGAGAATTCTTATTTTGTGTGAAGCTTCCTTAGGACCAATAGAATGGAAGGTCCAAAACATTGCTCTCAGTTTTATCATGGGGTACTTTTTCAAGACTCTTGAAAAAAATGCTGAGTCCGAATTTTTTAACACTTGTGGCTAATGTGGAAAACATTTAAGACTCTTCTTCTCCCAAACCACTGCTCCAAAAGCTTTCAGATTTCACATATAACATCTTTGGAAGATTGTTTCACATGTTTATTGAAATCAAATCCCTGGGTCCATATTTGGGCTCTCTATGGGAGCCCAAATGTTTAAATTAGTGCAATATGAAGAATATTCTTTAAAAATCTTCTTCTTCAGATCCACCAATCAGAATCTTTTGATATTTGGTATGCAGCATCCTTGGGGGGGGGGGGGGGGGGGGGGGGGGGGGTGAGATTCAAGTTTGTTCAAGCTAAGTCCCTGGGTTCATATTTGGGCTCACTGTGGGAGCTCAAATTATAACTTAGTACAAAATGAGGAATTTTCTTTAAAAATCTTCTTCTTCAGATCCAGCAGTCAGAATGTTTTGATATTTGATATGCAGCATCCTTATGGGGGTGAGATTCAAGTTTGTTCAAGCCAAGTTCCTGGGTTCATATTTGGGCTCTCTGTGGGAGCCTGAATTATAACTTAGTTCAATATGAGGAATATTCTTCAAAAATCATCCTCTTCACATCCAACAGTCAGAATCTTTTGATATTTGGTATATAGTATCCTTAGGGTGGTGAGATATAAGTTTGTTAAAGCCAAGTCCCTGGGTTCATATTTGGGCTCCCTGTGGGAGCCCAAATTATAACTTAGTTCAATATGAGGAATATTCTTTAAAAATCTTTTTTTTCAGACTCACCGATCAGAATCTTTTGATATTTGGTATAAGCTTTTCTTAGGAGGGGCAGATGCAACTTGTTCAAATCAATTCCTTCGGTGGATGTTTAGGCTACCATGTCAGGTGAGCACCCTATTGTTTTTTCAACAGACAGATTCAAGTTTGTACAAATCAAGTCCCTAGGAAAATATTTGTGCCCCATTAACCCTTTACCTAAACATGAAAGGAAGACAATACATGCTAACACAATTTTTTAATAACCTGTTTTTTTTAAATTTTTTGTGTCTAAACCATAGCATATGACCCCTCATTAGAATGTTCCAATGAGGGGTCATAAGCTATGTTTTTGAGACCAAAAATATTAAAAAATGACAAAAATTGAATTTCTTCTTGGTGCAATTTGAGGAGTATTTTTAAAAATCCTCTCCAGAACCACTAATCAGAATCTTTTGATATTTGATATACAACATCCTTGTGGAGGGGGGTGCTGGTGGGGGGATTCCAGTTTGTTCACATCAAGTCCCCGGATACATATTTGGGCCCCCCATGGGAGCCCAAATTGTAAATTGAGTGCAATATGTGGAAACTTCTTTCTAAATCTTCTTCTTTAGATCCACCAGCCAAAAGCTTTGATATTTGGTATACAGCATCCTTGGGGTTGGGGTTAGATTCAGATTTGTTCAAACAAGTCCCTGGAATGTTTTTTCCGGTGGTTTTGCAATTTTTATTTCATTTTCTATTTCAGTGAATATTGACTTTGATCCAGAATTGCCATCAGCAAAGGAGAACCAGCTAAAAAATATTGGTCAGGCATTCATCATCAAGTTCATTATTACCTTTAAGCAGGTAGGTTTAAACTCTTGGTGCCATTTACAAATTGATCAATTAAAAAAGAATTTCAGGAAAATTCAACAAAGTCATATGTGAGCCTCACTGCAATGAGCTCATCAAGCTTGTCTAATGACTGGTCACATGATCTGGTTTTGTTGAAATTTTGTGTAAAATTTGAGAAAAAGAATAATTAAAATAAATCGCCAATTTTATACGGCCGCTCATATGAGCAGGCTGTATTATGGTATGGCAATGTTCATCTGTCCGTCTGTCCTTCTGTCCATCCATCCATCCATCCGTCCATCCATCGTTCCGTTAGCTTTTGTTTGTCCACATGATAACTTGAAAACAATACATCCAACAGATACTATTTTTTTATGGTTCATTAGTCGTGACTAGAGGATGGTTCCTTTCAATAACCAGCATCCTGGCATATCCAATATGGCCAGCACGGCAGCCATCTTGGATTTTCAGGGACTCTTGATTGTCCACGCAATAACTTGAAAACTATAGATCCAACAGATGCTGCTTTTTTATGGTTGATTAATCATGACTAGAGGATGGTTTGTTTCGATAACCAGCATTCTGGCATATCCAAGATGGCCACCATGGCAGCCATCTTGGATTTTTATTGACTTTTGATTGTCCATTTGATAATCCAACAGATACTGTTTTTTTATGGTTGATTAGTCATGACTAGAGGATGGTTCCTTTCGATAACCAGCATCATTGTCCATCCATCCATCCATTTGTCTGTCTGTCCATCTGTCCATCCATCCGTTAACTTTTGTTTGCCCACGTGATAACTTGAAAACAATAATCCAACAGATACTGTTTTTTATGGTTGATTAGTCATGACTAGAGGATGGTTCCTTTCAATAACCAGCATCAATGTCTGTCCGTCCATCCATCTGTCCATCCATGCGTTATCTTTTATTTGTTCATGCTATAACTTGAAAACAATACATCCAACAGATACTGTTTTTTTATGGTTGATTAGTCATGACTAGAGGATGGTTCCTTTCGATAACCAGCATTCTGGCATGTCCAATATGGCCGCCATGGCAACCATCTTGGAGTTTTGGTGACTTTTGATTCTCCACGCGATAACTTGAAAACAATATATTCAACATTAATGGGTCGTAAGCCAGGAACGTACAATTATTTTTGAAGGAATTATTTACCTTTTGATCAACTAAAAATTTCTTCACAAGTGCAATTTCTTCATAGGCGGCCGTATATTGATCCACCATCTGGCGGTGCACTTGTTATATTTTGTGTGCATTGGGTAAAGGGTTAACCCTCGTCCACATCCACTGGCATAATTTTTAAATTATGCTGTAGAAAAAAATATATTTTTTAAAAAATGTCAACAAAACCATATCGTGTGACCCCCCTCATTGGAACGAACTCATCGAGCTCGTTCCAGTGAAGGAGGGGGGGGGGGGGGGGGGGGGGTCATATGATATAGTTTGTTTGAATTTTTTTTAAACAATTTAAAAATCAATAATAAAAATAATAATTTTTGATATCCTGTATGTTGGGTAAAGGGTTAATCATACCAGTGATGCATCCAACTGCTTCTATGTTTTGCCCCATTTTCAAATATGCACAGCATTTTGGTCATCTTTCGGCTCTGCTGGTAAACATTGAGTCCCTAGTTTATAGTGAAAATTTACTGGATGAGTGAGTTTCTTTATATATTTCACAATAAACTGTATAGAATTTCTATTTTTCACTTGATCCATGGTAAAGGTTGTCTAAATGAATTGAGAAACAAATAGTGCTTCCATGGAAGCCTGGAATTATGTTAAAAACTGTGTTTACAGGGTATCTCATCTGCTAAAAAAAATTTCTTAAAAATACAAATAAATAACCTATTTGGTCCTTTGCGGGATGTTGTTCAATTCTTGGACCAGCATGGCACCAAGCTCCTGGACACTTCTTGGCTGGACTGGACGGGCTGAAATTGCAAGCTGCAGCACATTCCAGACATGTTCGATTGGATTGAGGTCAGGGGATCTTGCTGACCAGTCCATACGCTCAATCCCCTCCCTCTGTCGGTACTCCCCGACAGTGTGGGCAACATGAGGACGGGCATTATCGTCCATCAGAATGAATCTATCACCCACTGCACCTGCATACAATCTGACGTGGACATCCAGGATCTCATCAATATACCGTTGTGCAGTCAATGTACCACATTCAAGGACACAGAGCTCTGTACGTCCATCCCAGCTGATGCCGCCCCAGACCATGATTGCCCCTCCATCATAGTGGTCATGCTCAGCAATGTTGGCTGCATGGATTTGCTCTCCTGGTCTTCTCCATACCCTAGAATGCCTATCTGTGTTGTCTGGGCAGTACCTTGACTCATCTGTAAATAGGACAGGTCGCCAATATTCTCTGGTCCATCCAACATGGTCCATGGCCCATTCATATCATGCCTGGCGGTGGTTCTGGGACAGTGGAATGCAAATAAATGGTCTTCTCGATCAGAGACCACCTTCGCGCAACCTTGCTCGGATACTCTGCATCGAAACATTTACCTCAGATGCATTCTGAAGGTCACTGCAAAGCTAGGTTGCTGTGACAAAGTGCTTCCTACAGGCCTGAATGATCAAAAACCAGTCTTCAGCTGCAGATGTTGCCCTGTCTCTGCCACCACTATGCCGTCTTACTGGTGTGCCATACTGCTGAAATCTTGCCCAGGCTCTGGTGATCACCGTATGGCGCACAGCTAGGGGTTTACCAACCTGTCGATGGGTAGCCCCTTGCTCCACCATCCCTACAGCCACATTTCTGCTTCAGAGAAATGTCTTCTTACATTTTCATTTGCCATATTCAATCATTAAATCACAAGAGTTTGTGTTGAATTGAAGATTGAATACCCTACACTTGTCATGTACATGTAGACAGTACACAAAAACATCATGAAAATCAAAGGGTACATGCTTTCCATGACTTTCATGAAAAGTCTGCCTGTCAAGAGAGCTAATGTAACACAGGGGACCATCTCAATACATTCCTCAATCATATCCATCAAAAATATCGCAAATATGTCACAAGCAAATTTCACAATGATGTGTCAAATATTTGGTGCTTAGTAAACTTTGAGTAGTATATATTGTGGTGTCTCCATCGCCTACCCCTTCAACCTTCATTGACCAAGTATATAATGTCAGAGGTATAACTTGGCTCTTCAAAATACACCACCTGTAAGGCAAGTGAAAGCATAGTCATAAATCCTTTGAATTCTGAGTAATCCTCAAGTACTGGTAAGCAACAAATAATAAACAAACAAACAAAAATCAAAAGAGAGCAATCAATAATCAGAAAAGGTTTGTGAAACTCTAATTTGAATCAGTGATTTTAGAGGAGCAAAAAAAAAAACGTTATCCAATAAAATCTGGGATAATCTTTGGAGGAACCTAATGCAGGGTTATCTGATTTGTGCACCCCTGATAATTATTTCAAGCTGAATTGAATTTTGCTGCATCACAGGACTCTAGCTGTAGTGTTTCTTATTTTATATACTTGCAGGTATTTTGGAATGATTTGTGTGACCAAACAGAAAATTCTTTTCACACAGAACTAGTAAACAATGAAGGAGAGTATCTTGGACAGCTGTATGATGGCACATCAGCTAAAGGAAATCCAGCTTTGATTGGATTTTTCAGATCAGTGTATAAATATTTAGAAGAGGTAAGTTATAAATAAAAGCAAACAACAAATATGCACTATTATACACGTACATGGTTTTTGATTTCTTCTGTTTACTTTCCTCAGGCTGGAATCCATTGGTACAGTGGAACCCTGTTAATTGAATAGGCACTTTGCCAATGAAAATGATTCAATTAACGGGAATATTCAATTAACAGGGATTGTGTGGCTTTCCTGTATTCTAGAGATAAACTTAGCCTTTATTCTAGTATATCTTGTTTGACAGAGCTCCAGGAGCTCTGTCAAACAAGATTTAATAGATTAAATGCCTGTATTGGATGTACTGAGGCCAAATGGGTCTGTAGACAAAGGAAAACTGGGGAGAGTCTGGGTAATTTCTCGACAGGTTACAAGATTTGTTATTCAATTAACAGGAGTTTACTCTGTAACCTATATTCAATTAATTGGTCAAATTTGTACTGGAGGTATGGTAAATGGTTTTGTGTTGGGAAATTATATTCAATTAACAGGGATATACATTTAAGAGATATCCAATTAAGTGGTCTCTACTGTACTGCAATGAAAGCTTCATATTCTATGGATTTGCTTCATATTCAGTTGGATCAAGCAATATTCAATGTGTATGAATTTGTTTTGTTACAATTACAATTGATTGAAGAGGGCATTCTCAAAATAATTTGTGTCAAAACAGTAACTGATGCACATACATAGATTCTGACAACTAAAATTATATTAACACTGTACCAGTTACCTCCCTGTACTAATCTGATGTCAAAAACTGATGTTTTCAGCTGAAAACCTTTCCACAAATGCATCTCCAAATTTAACTAATGATACCTTGTTGACAGAGCTCAGTGGGCTCAGCCTAAAAAGATATTATTGAATGGTTAAATATTTCAGTGAATGCTAATAAGTAATTTTGATTCACTGAAGAGTATTAAATTAAAATTTTTGATGTTACACTTTTTGAAATATTATGCACAAATTTTTACTTTCCACAAGCAGGAAACATAATAATCACCAAACTTAGAGGGGGGATAAGTAATACATTAATCCTACAGTGCTTAAGGACTGTAAGATTAAATTATCACTGAACCTTCCTACAAATAGACTCGCTCATTTCCCTGTTGCCTAGCTTGACTCATATGAGATTGCTTGGTGAAGTTACTTATGAGATGCAATTCACAGCACACCAAAAAACTTCACTATGCTAATTATCTTTTTATTAAATACCTGTCCTCAGGTATTAATTAATGTCTCAATTTCTGAATCCCAAATCCATTTTGGATGAAAGCAAGGCAAACAACAAATATTTTGTGCACAGTTGTTTCTATGGCGTATTCTTTATTGCCATTCCAGACTGGGTGGACTAGATCTACCTCATCATCTAGGTGTACAGTATGTGGAGAGTGTATTATTACTAAATCACCCGCAGAGTGGAAATTCCACCCAAGCAATAATTGCAAATTTGTTGCAAAGCATAACCAGCACCAGCAAAGTTTCAGCCAATGGACCTCCGGGTTAAACCTTGAGGTCCATTGGCTGAAACATTGCTTGTGTTTTTGTCAATATGTACAAAATTTGAAAGTTATGGCTTGGATGATAACTCCACTCCACGGGTGATTTAGTTACAATCCACTCTCCACGTGCTGTACCTGGCTCAAATCTAAAATCTAGGTTCAACATCATCCATTGAAATATGAATTGATGCATTTGTACCAAGTCAAAGACATAAAATAGAATAATTAATTGATGATTTGTGGATTTAGATCACATTTTATAGCACAAGGTGGAAGGAGAGGACACGTTACTCACTAGTCTTGTTTTCGACTCTGCAGTATCATACTGCATGTATTTTGTCAATATCAGCATTTTTACACTCCATCTGATACTGCAAGAGAGATTTGATGAGGGAAAATTGAGCTTGTATCAATGATATGTATATAATAAATAGAGGATATGGAATGAGTGTTTTGGTCACTCAATATTTATGAAACGAGTCTTAGAATTTTCCATTTTGCCGAGCCTCTGGTTCATAAATATCAAGTGACCAAATCACAAATTTCATATTCTGTTTATCATATGACACCACAGTTACCAAAAACACATCTAGAAAGAAAAGGGTTAAAGAATGGAATTTCACATTGAACGTCATGTGTCATAAATCAATATATACATAAGTACAAGAATGTCAAGATCAGTTTTGAAATAGCATTAATTGAACCAAACAGAAAGCGTTCTTTTTAAAATTGACCAATCAAATCAACTGAAGGTGTTATGAAGCACTAATTAATATTTATTGAAAATATGAAATGGTAGTAAGCTGGAAAAACAGAGAGGTCATATGATAAAAAATGTTATTGTTCAGGGCATGAGCATTGAAAGGGTTAACCCTTCCCCTAAACTGAAAAGCAGACAAAACTTGCCAAAAAAAATTCTTGAATAACTAATTTTTTTCATTTTTTGTCTCAAAAACATAGCTTATGACCCTCATTGGAAAGAGCTCGACAAGCTCATTCCAATGAGGGGTCATAACCTATGTTTTTGAGACAAAAAATGAAAAAAATAATGAAAATTAATTGGCGATTTTTTAGAATAGCTGGCCGGTTTTGGCTGTAACATTGGGTAAAGGGTTAAAGACCATATGAGACATGGGATTATTTGTATAAAGCAATGATAAAAAATTCTGAATTGCTGCCGGCAACCATCCAGACTTTGAATGTTTGTTTAATTTTCATGTGCATGGTTTTTTTTAGCTCACCTGACTGAAAGTCAGGGTGAGCTTTTCTGATCACTTTTCGTCCGTCGTCCGTCGTCCGTCGTCCGGCGTCAGTCGTCCGTCGTCCGGCGTGAAGGTGGTGTTTGGGTCTTTTTCTTCCAAACCACTGGCCGCATGTTAATGAAATTTCATGTGAGTAGGGGTTATATAGCGGCATTTTGATTTTTGGGCAAATTAGGTTTCGGCTCATATTGAGCAGAGGGGTGGGGCAAAAATGCTCCAATTCTTAAAAAATCTTCTTCTCAAGAACCAGCAATAGCAGAGACTTGATATTTGGTATGCAGCTTCCTTTTGAGGTGTAGACTCAAGTTTGTTCAAGAGAAGTTTGTAGGTCTATACTTGGCGATGTTATGGGAGGAGCAAAAATTTTGGCCCCACCCCAAATTTCTATTTTTTAAACCGAGAGGCCAATTTGAACCAAATTTTATGTGAGGGCTTATTGGGTCATAAGTACCTAATTTATGCAGAAATTTTTTTTCCTGTAGCCCCGTGGGAACCACAGGAGCTAAAAATAGAAAAAAATTAAAACGCCTATATCTCAAAAACTGCACGGCAGTGAGAATTTTTATTTGGTGTGAAGCTTTCTTGGGACCAACAGAAAGGATTGGTAAAAAAAAATTGCTATCGGTTTTATCATAGGGTACTTTTTCGGGACTCTGAAAAAGTGCTGAGTCAGTATTTTTTAACACAGTAGGCAATGGGAAAAAAATAAAGAATTGTTTTCTTCCAAACCACTGCTCTAAAAGCTTTCATATTTTACATATAACATCTTTGGAACATTGATTCACATATTTGTAGAAATCAAATTCCTCGGTCCATATTTGGGTTCCCTATGGGAACCCAAATGTTCAAATTAGTGCAATATGAGGGATATATTTTAAAAATCTTCTTCTTCGGATCCACAAATCAGAATCTTTTGATATTTGCTATGCATCATCCTTAGGGGGGTGAGATTGATGTTTGTTCAAGCCAAGTCCCTGAGTTCATATTTGGACTCCCTTTGGGAACCCAAATTGTAACTTAGTGCAATACGAGGTATATTCTTTTAAAATCTTCTTCTTCGCATCCACCGGTCAGAATCTTTTGATATTTGGTATACAGTATGCTTAGGGAGGTGAGATTCAAGTTGTTCAAGTCAAGTCCTTCGGCTCATATTTGGTCTCCCTGTGGGAGCACAAATTATAACTTAGTTCAATACGAGCAATATTCTTTAAAAAAAAATTTTTTTTCAGATCCACCAGTCAAAATCTTTTGATATTTGATGTACAGCATTCGTAGGGGGGGGGGGGGGGGGGGGGGGGGGGAGGGGGGGGGGGGCTGAGAGTGAAGTTTGTTAAAGCCAAGTCCCTTGGTTCATATTTGGGCTCACTGTAGAAGCCCAAATTATACCAAAATTTTTATTTTCCAAACCAAGAGGTCGATTTGAACCAAATTTGATATGAGGGCTTATTGGGTCACAAATACCTAATTTATGCCATAAATTGTTTTCCTGTCCCCCACGGCAACTACAGGAGCTGAAAAAATTTTTTTTTTTTGAATGCCCATATTTCCAGAACTACATGGCACTGAGAATTTTTATACAATGTGAAGCTTCCTTAGGGCCGGGAGAAAGGAATGGTGAAAAAAATGCCATTGGTTTTATCATAAGTACTTTTCCAGGACTAAAAGTGCCGAGTCATCATTTTTTAACACTGTAGGTAATGGGAATAACGTTGAATAATCTTCTTCTCCCAAACCACTGCTTCAGAAGCTTTTGTTTTTGGGTTCCCTATGGGAGCCCAATGTATAACTTAATTCAGTATGAGAAATATTCTTAAAAAATCTTTTTTTTCTGATACTCCTCTCAGAATCTTTTGATATTTGATTTTTAGTTTTCTTAGAAGCGGCAAATTGAAATTTGTTCAAGTTCTGGTTTATTGATAAAATTGGGCCCAGTAACCAATTCCTGCGTTGAAAGCCCTGTAAAGTGGGCAGTAATAGGCATAAACGATTGACCAAACCTGATATTATAATTATGCCTCTGTAATGATGTAGCCTTAGAAAGTGACCTTAAATTCCAATAAATAAATAGATAAATTATTGAGTACCCAATATGGGGATCTAACATATGAACACTCTGGGTTACTAAGTAGAGAAAACACTTTTATGTTGAAAAACTGATAATAACCACAAGGCAGAATCCCTTGCTATTTTGGTGATATGACTCGGCCAGTATCAGGTGAGCGCCCTCAGGCCCCGTGGGGCCTCTTGTTTTAAATTCTAAGGTTGAAGTAGTGATATTTGTATATTTCTGGGAATTGTGTAGATCAGAGTTCAATTTCTATTGAACAAAGACTGATCATCAAATTTTTATGCCCTAACTCTGGAAGAGAATGGGGGTATACTGGATTACATGCTTTCATTCATCCATGCGTCCATCCATGCATCTGTCCATGCATCCATCTGTGCATCTATCTGTCTCGGTCCATCTGCCAGCAGTAATAACTTGTCAGTGATAGAATGGATTTCAGTGAAATTTGGTATGAGGGATTCTTATGATAAGCCATCATGCACATTTTTAGCTCAACTTTGACAAAAGTCAAATTTGAGCTTATGCCATGGCCAGTCGTCCGTCTGTCCATCCACAATTCAATACGGCTTGGGCTAGAGGCCATATTTATGAACCGATCTTTACGAAACTTCTTGGGTACCTTTGTTATGACCGTGGGACGAGAACGAGTGTTTTGAGGTCCGATCCGAATTTCAAGTTGGCCGCTGGCAGCATTTTGTACAAAATTAGGTGCAGTCAGATTTTTGCGCAGAACTTCCATATGAAAGCTCTGATTTGAATAATTTTTTGTATGAATGTTTAGTACCATGGGATACATCACATATAATACGAGGTTTTTTCTCGTGCAGAAATTATGCAAATTAGATGAACTTTGATTTTTTCAGTGCTACTTACACACAGTAAGTACACATGTCAATACGGCTCGGGTTAGAGGCTGTATTTATGAACCGATCTTCACAAAACTTCTTGGGTACCTTTGTTATCACCTTGGGACGAAAACGAGTGTTTCTGGGTGCGGCCCAAAATTCAAGATGGCTGCCAGTGGCCATTTTGTACTGAAATTAGGTCCAATCAGTTTTTAGCTCACCTGACTGAAAGTCAGGGTGAGCTTTTCTTATCACTCTTCATCTGTCGTCCGTCCATCCGTCATCCATCGTCCTGCGCGAAGGTTGTGTTTGAGCCTCTTTCTCCTAAACCACTGCACATTTTAATTAAATTTCATGTAAGTTGTGGTTATACAGGGGCATTTTGATTTTTATCCAAATTAGGTTTCGGCTCATATTGAGCAGAGATGTAGGGAAAAAAATAGCCAATTTTTTTAAAAATCTTCTAATGAACCACCAGTAGCAGAGACTTGATATGTGGTATACAGAGTCCTTTTGAGGTTTAGAATCAAGTTTGCTCAAGAGAAGTTTGTCGGGCATTATTTGCCTTCGTTATGGGAGAGGCAAAAATTTTGGCCATGCCTAACATTTCTATTTTCAGAACCGTGAGGTCGATTTGAACCAAATTTGATATGAGAGGATAATGGATCATAAGTAGTTGATTGATGCAAAAACTTTTTTTCTCATTGCCCCGTGGGAACCCCGGGAGCTAAAAATAGGAAAAACCTTAAAACTGCCACATCTCCAAAACTACACGGAACAGAGAATTCTTATTTTGTATAAAGCTTACTTTTATCCAGTAGAATAGAATGGTTAAAAAAAATCCCTATCGGTTTGATCACAAGGTACTTTTTTCAGGACTTTGAAAAAGTGCTGAATCAGCACTTTTTAACACTGTAGGCAATGGGAAAAACATAAAAAATCTTCTATTCCAGATCCAGCAGGCAGAATCTTTTGATACTTGGTATGCAACATTGTGGGGTGGATCTGATTCAAGTTTGTTCAAATCGGCTCCCTAGATTCATATTTGGGCTCACTATAGAAGCTCAAATTCGAATTTAGTGCATTTCAGGCAAATTTCTTAAAAAATCTTCTTCTCCAGATCCAGCAGGCAGAATCTTTTGATATTTGGTATGCAACATTGTGGGGTGGATCTGATTCAAGTTTGTTCAAATCGGCCCTCTGGATTCATATTTAGGCTCACAAAAGAAGCCTGAATTCGAACTTAGTGCATTTCAGGCAAATTTCTTAAAAAATCTTCTTCTCCAGATCCAGCAGGCAGAATCTTTTGATATTTGGTATGCAACATTGTGGGGTGGATCTGATTCAAGTTTGTTCAAATCGGCCCCCTGGGTTTATATTTGGGCTCAGTGTAGGAGCCCAAATTTGAACTTAGTGCATTTCAGGCAAATTTCTTTGAAAATCTTCTTCTCAAGATCCAGCAGGCAGAATCTTTTGATATTGGGTATGCACCATGCTTAGGGGGGGTGAGATTCAAGTTTGTTCAAGCCAAGTCCCTGGGTTCATATTTGGGCTCACTGTGGTAGCCCGAATTATAACTTAGTTCAAAATGAGGAATTTTCTTTAAAAATCTTCTTCAGATCCAGCAGTCGGAATGTTTTGACATTTGGTATGCAGCATCCTTAGGGGGGTGAGATTCAAGTTTGTTCAAGCCATGTCCCTAGGTCCATATTTGGACTCGCTGTGGGAGCTCGAATTGTAACTTAGTTCAAAATGAGGAATTTTCTTTAAAAATCTTCTTCTTCAGATCCAGCAGTCGGAATGTTTTGATATTTGGTGTGCAGCATCCTTAGGGGGTGAGATTCAAGTTTGTTAAAGCCAAGTCCCTGGGTTCATATATGGGCTCTCTGTGGGAGCCCGAATTATAACTTAGTTCAATATGAGGAATATTCTTTAAAAATCTTTTTTTTTTAGATCCACTGGTCAGAATCTTTGGATATTTGGTTTCAGCTTTTCTTAGGAGGAGCAGATGCAACTTGTTGAAATCAATTCTCTGGGTTGATAGTTAGGCTACCATGTCAGGTGAGTGCCCTCAGACCCCCTGGGGCCTCTTGTTTGTCACAACTTCTATACGGCTCGTATTTATGAACTGATCTTCATGAAACTTCTTGGGTACCTTTGTTATCACCTTGGGACAGGAACAAGTGTATTTTGGGGTGCCTTTCTTATCACTGTGCTATGAGAACAAATATTTTGGGGTTAAGTCAGACCCACTCTGGGACTCAAAGATTTCTTTTCTAGTTTTGCATCTGACTGTCACCCACCTTTACAATACTTTACCTATACATTTGTTACAGGCTACGGTCAGTATTTATGTACAGACTATTACAATACTTTATATGTACCTTTATTATCAGGTCATTACCCAGATGTTTGTCTTTGCTGTCACATACTACACATGTACATGTCTTAACAAGTTGATCTACAGTGTCATTGACACTTTCATTTAAAAAGGTTTCCCACATTTTTTCAACAGAGTTATGTTCTTTACTTTGCTTTTAATTCATTTATTCTTCATCGGTCCAGCACTGCAATGGGAGTATGAATTGCCTGCTCTTGTTCTCACTGGAAGCATGTAGAAAGTAACAGTAAACAGTATTGGAGAATATATGCATCACTTCTGAATGAATGTGGTTATGCTTAGAGAATGTTTCAAACTAGATTTTTGAATTAACAGACTTCAGTTTACATCCCCAACCTCTTTTCTCACAATCCATGCTTTGTGTTATTTCTATCATTTGATACTGAATGTGGGATACTACGAATAGGAAAGTCAGCAGAACTGAATGTTTTTTTCTTTATTTTTGTATCGCATCCAACTTTGAAATATTGTTTTGAGGAGTCGATATTTTCCAATCTGCATTTCTGAAGAAGACATAAAACAGAAGTAGGCAACTAATATAAGACATACCATTTTATCTTTATACAAGTAGTTATGAGGTGTAGATATAAAAGATGAGGATGATTAAGAGATGGTCATTTAATCATTTCAGGTTCCTGCATCATAATTATCAGCTCAGGTAAAATGCATTTGTATGTCTTCAATTTGGTCTCATGTAGCACATGTATTATCTGTAGATACTAAACTAATGGAAGTGAACAATATTGTGAATTTAATGACACCAAGCTGATGTGCCAAGGTATGATGCAACAATCTGTTTGTGATTGGGGTTGTCTTGTTCCAAATGGCCAAGAAACATGGTACAGTGGAACACTGGTAATTGAACAGCCACTTTGCCAGTGAAAGTTATTTGACAAGAGTATTCCATTAATAGGGATATGGTCACTTTCCTGTTTTCTAGAGATAAAATGAGCATTTACTTGATTAAATCTTGTTTGGCAGAGCTCATGGAGCTCTGTCAAACAAGATATAATATATTAAATACATGGACTGGATGTACTGAGGCCAAATACGTCCATAAACAAGGGGAAGTTGGTGACTGTTTGGATAATACCTTAACATATTACTATTAATTGATATTATTGGCAATTGTCAGGCTAATTTCTTGACATATAACAAGATTTTTTATTCAGTTAACAGGAGTTTACTCTATAACCTATATGCAATGAACAGATCAATTGTGTACTGAAGATATGGTAAATGGGTGTTTGGAAATTATATTCAATTAACAGGATTATTTAGTTAAGAGATATCCAATTAAGTTGGCTGTACTGTATCACAGTGGGCAGCTGTTAATTGAATAGCCACTTTGTAAATATAAATTATTCAGTTAACATGAATATTTAAATAACAGGAATTTGGTTATCTGCCTGTATTCTAATGACAACCTGAGCATTTATTCTATTCATCTTGTTTGACAGAGCTCATTGAAGTCTTTGAAACAAGATCTAATAGATTATCTGCCCTTATTTGATGTACTGAGGCTGAATTGGTCCATAAACATGGAAACTTATTTGTTGATAGATCACATCAGTTTTTATTCAGTTTAGAGGAGTTTATTATACAGTGGAACACTGTTAATTGAACAGCAACTGAAAATTATTCAGTTAACAGGAGTATTCAATTATCAGGGATTGTGTCACTTTCCTGTATTCTAGAGATAAACTTAGCATTTATTCTATTATATCTTGTTTGACAGAGCTCCATGATCTCTGTCAAAAAAAAGAGAAGAAAAGAGATTGAATGGACGTATTGGATGTACTGAGGCCAAATAGGTCTATAAACAAAGGAAAACTGGGGCAAGTCGGTAATTTCTCAACAGGATACAAGATTTTGTATTCGATTAACAGGAGTTTACTGTATAACCTATATTCAATTAACAGGTCAAATTTGTGCTGGAGGTATGGTAAATGGTTTTGTGTTGGGAAATTATATTCAGTTAAAAGGGTTATTCAGTTAA
This sequence comes from Pictodentalium vernedei, assembly GCA_031216915.1. Taxonomy (NCBI): domain Eukaryota; kingdom Metazoa; phylum Mollusca; class Scaphopoda; order Dentaliida; family Dentaliidae; genus Pictodentalium; species Pictodentalium vernedei. The sequence continues at coordinate 705,290,686 of CM062297.1, forward strand.
AAGATATCCAATTAAATGGACTCCACCGTATAACCTATATGCAATCAGCAAGTCAAATTTTGTACCACCTGTGTCTTGTTTGGACTTAGGTGGCAGGGGATTGGCCATTCCATCACATTGCACTTGTTCAATTAAACAATTGAGAAATATACAGTTTAGTGGATGCCACTGAAATTTCTTATCAACCTACCTTACAATTGTTTACTACAGGCTTGCACTACAGTGGAAGACCCTAACTCGGATAAAATATTCTCTATTAAACCATCGGCACACACCCAGTAAGGGACACTCTTCTCTTAGTACAATTCCACGACTTCCGTTAACCAGTGCGCAAGCAGTCATCAAACCATTCTTCTTTTGTCTGTGCAACGTGGTTGACGTGTTGCCATCTTTGCATTATGATACAGTGATAATTCAACTCGTCAATAATGGTTTTCCTGTGACTGGATTATGGATCTGAAGATCGTATAATAACAGGATTGTGTTTTATATATTCTCGTTAATATTTTCAACCACATTCTCATTGTATTTTATTTATATATTCCAGTTTCGCGAATGTGACATCGTGTCAACACGGTTCGGCAATGAAATATTTCGGTTGATAAATTTTTATTGTTATTGGAGTTAGGTGTCAATGAGGGACTGTCTGGACAGGATTTCTTCACTCTGTTGAGGGCTCAATTTCTGTTTTTTCGGTCCCTGTCGGCCGTCTGGGTTCTGTCGTGTACCCACCGTTTTTTTTTGTGCCACCTTCTCTCGTAGTTGAGGGTGTTCTACTTTCTGTATCTGTTGAATTCACCTTTTTCTTCTACTGCTCTCACCTCTGTTATTTCCAGTTCGGTTCCTTTAGGGCAATTCCTTTTGCCCTCGCCTTTGGTGCGTTCTCATGGCTGTTCCTCCCGCACTCGCGGTGGGTGCGTTTCGGGGCCTCCTGACTCGACCACGTCTGGTGGGAGTTATACCCCCTCCATGGGGGATGTGCAGCTCCTCCCGTACCCATGGGGGTGGGGAATGCTGTCGTTTCAGGGCCTCCCAACTCGACCACGTCTGGTGTGAGTTATACCCCCTCCGTGGGGGATGTGCAGCTCCTCCCACATCCACAGGGGGGTGGGGAACACTGCCGTTTTGGGGCCTCCCGACTCGACCACGTCTGGTGAGAATTATCCCCCATCCGTGGGGGATGTGCAGGTTTTTTTTAACATGGTGGATACTGCGGGAGCTGTTGGATTTCTGGTGAAGAGATGCCTGGTTCTGGGACTATGCGCCCTCTCCAGTCGACATCTGAGGCTGTCACTAGGGTTGTGACTCCTCCTTTGGAGGCTGAGCTAGGTGGCTCTCTCCCCTTTTCCGCCAGTTCAAACAGCTCCTGTCGTATCTGCTGCTACTGCTGTTCCGTCTACAACGTCACCGGGCACCATTTTTAGCCGGCCTTGGCTTATCCCTGCAAGGGTCTGCAGGGATGTCTGTAGTGTGGTTGTGGGGTATCGACCTCAGCCTTCCCCGACTTCAACTCGGCGAAGTCGGAAGTGGCTGCCGACTGAACCTCCTGCTGTGTCCTCTGAGCCGTTGAGCACAGCAGTTTTATACCTGCAGTGGTCTGCAGTGGTGTCTGGTGGTGTAGACATGGGGTATCGGCCTCAGCCTTCCCTGACTTCAACTCGGCGAAGTTGGAAGTGGCTGCCGGCCAAACCCTCTACTGTGGTCTCTGCGTCGTCGAGTACCAGTTTTGTCATTGGCGTTTCCGTCCACTCATTCTGGTCCCACGGCCAGTTTTGCGGGACCAACACCTTCTGTGCAGCCTGGACCTTCTGCCCCGCAGAGGTCCACGGCGACTCTCCTGAGTTCCCACTATGTTGATCCTCAGGGTGTGTCGTACCCCTATACATGTCTGCCCTCAGATGTTTCGGCTGCCGCCCGTCGCCCCACTTCAGGTGTATTGGAGGATCGTGACCCTTTGCTGGTTAGGAGAGTCAGGTGTGAAGCCACTTTGCTGGTTCGTCCCCATGTCGAACCGGCCGGTACGGGCAGTGAGCTTAGGGAGGCCCTCTCCTTACTCACTCAGGTTCTGTCCAAGAGCCTTCCCGTTGCTTCCAGTGGGGCAGTGAGTGGTTTCCAGGCACCCCTATGGCGCTGCCTCCCGGGATTGGAAATAGGCCGCTTTCTGATCCCCCTGGTGTGCCTACACCATGGGAGGAGTCGGCTGGTTTGCCCACGATGGGCTATGTGTCTTCCGACTCCAGGGAGGAGTCAGACATCCTTGATGTCGAGAGCCAGCAGTCTTCTGACTTGGGGGCAGCTCTTGACTTTGTGTTTGGGTTCCTTCCGGATCTCAAACCATCAAACCAGCCGACAGTGTCAGCCAGGCCGCGATCATCGGTCGCGCGCCTACAGCCTGTGGAGCAACCTGCTTCTGAGCGTCTTCGACTGTGCCAGTCAGTACAGGTGGTTGAAGCATTTTCAGCCTTGGACTCTAAGCTGAGTTCCAAGGCTATGAAGGCTCCGTTCTTCACCAGGGTTGACACCTTTTTGCCTCTGGTGCGTTATCACTACTACGATTTCGCCAGGACGTCAGTCTGCCAGACTTTGACGGTTTTGGATCAGGACTCCAATTCCCTCAGGCTTTCCAAGCCCAAGTCGGCAGTCATTCCTATGACGACTCTGGAGTCCATGTTGGGCTTATTGAGAGAAATGCTGGGTATGCTTTCTCTCTCCAATCATGTCGTCTCTGCCTTAGCTACCTATCTGCCTCCAGATAGGTTTGCCGATGTACAGGCTCCTTTGCGTGTGCTGTACAAGGCGCTCATGTATCTTACTCACACGCATGCCTGTGACACGGCTATTTTGGAACTAGTTCGAAGGGACTCTGTGCTGGACACAGGCCGATCCCTTCCTGAGGGGCAGCATGCTGCTCTTCGATCTGCTTCTTTGGCAGGTCCGCTACTGTTCCTGGGTTCTGTGTTGAAAGTCCGGGATGACGTCCTACGTCATTCCAAAGATCAGCTGCTGTTTCGTCAGCTTGATAAGCCTTCTGGGGGAGGCAGGGACCATTCAAAGCCTAACAAGTACCCTTCTGCTTCCTCTGCGAAGCAAAGGGCTGATCCTTCTGCCACCGCTTCTACTTCTTACTCATGGGGTAAGGGTAAGTGTCGGCAGGCTAGAGGGAAGTCTCAGGATTCTTCATTCAGTAGAGGAGGTGATTTCTCCTCTCGCGGGCCTCGTCAGGGCTCGAACTGAAGGTCCTCACCTCTATTCGTCCCAGGTTGGAGGAAGGATATCAGAGTTCGCAGACCATTGGGCCACCATCACATCCGATCCTTGGGTGTTAGATGTTGTTCAGTCCGAGCTGCGAATATCCTTCCTGGGGCACCCCACTCTGTCCAGAGTGCCTCTTCCAACCACAGTTCCTTCAGACGTTTTACGTCGGGAGCTTTTGTCCACGGAGATAGACAATCTCCTGGTCAAGGAGGCGATCAGTCAGTCAGTGGGGTTTTATTCCCGCCTGTTCTTGGTGCCAAGGAAGGATGGCCGACTCTGACTGGTTATCGATCGAAGTATCCTGAACCAGTCTATCATTGCTCCCAAGTTCAGCATGGAGACTTTCAGGTCGGTCTGCCATTCCATTCACCAGGGAGATTTCGCTTCCAGCATCGACCTGCGAGACGCTTACTTTCACGTTCCGATTCATTCGGGCGTTGCGGAAGTATCTCAGGTTTGCTTTTCTATTGCAAGTTTACCAGTTCAAGGCCATGCCTTTTGGCCTCAACCTGGCTCCTTGGGCCTTCACCCGACTGATGTCGCATGTGATAGCCTTCCATCGCACACAGTCCATTGTGACTACTTCGGCATATCTAGACGATATCCTCCAGAGGCATTCCAATGCTGCCTTACTGGCGTTGGATGTCGACAATCTTCACGTCGCTAGGATTCAGAGTCAACGAGGAGAGGTCGGATCTGGTCCCTTCTCAGTCGTTTTGTCATCTGGGGATGGCCTTCCGCACTCAGTTCAATACAGTGGTGGTTCCCCAGGCCAGGGCTGTGATTCTCTCAGCTTTTGCTCTGACTCTGTCCCAGTCCACATCCGCGACAGCACAGGGTATTCTCCAGCTACTCGGTCTCTGCAGTTCGGTGACGGATCTCATTCCTCTAGGTCGGCTGCATGTCAGACCTCTCCAACACTTTCTGCTCAGTCGTTGGAGGCCGAATGTCGATTCTCTGGATCTAGTGCTTCAGTTACCAGAATCTCTTCATCCTCACCTTCTCCACTGGACAGATGTTCAATGGATCATGCAGGGTGTCCCGTTGGACTTACCCACGTCCGATCACGTTCTGACGGCAGATGCCAGCAATCTCGGATGGGGTGCGACGTTGGATCCTGTAGGTCTTTCCCTTCACGGGATGTGGGACCAGGATCGGGCATCTCTACACATCAACCTGAAGGAGCTTCTTGCTCTTCTGAGTTTCAGGCAGTGGATCCCTCACCTGTCGAATCGCCAGGTTCTTCGGTTGTCCGACAATTCGATAGTGGTTGCTTACATTCGGAACCAGGGCGGCATGCACTCGGTTCCAATGTACGAATTGGCTCGGGATCTTCTGCTCGCTCAAGATGTCAACACCGGGGTGGTTGTTCGTCACATTCCCAGTCGTTTGAACGTCCTAGCCAACTTCCTGTCCCGACGGGGCAGGTCTTTTCCACCGAGTGGATGCTCCACATGGCAGTGTTCCATTGATCTCTTTGCGACTCATTGGAACCATCAGGTGGACACTTTTGTGTCCCCGTGTCCAGATGCTCTGGCTTTCGCCGTGGACGCTCTGGCCCTCCTTTGGGACGGTCTTGTCTGCTACGCCTTCCTGCCGGTTCCGAGTCTGCCTCAGGTTCTAGCCCAGAAATGAACCTGCAGTTGTTGAATCCTTTCGATCATACCCCTGTCACCTTGGTGGGTGTGGAACAATCTGCTCTGCTCTCTGTTAGCGGCTGGTTCCGGCATGTCTCCCTCTATGTCGTGACTTTCTTTGCCAAAGTTGCCCGAGGAGGTTTCAAGTTGACCTGACTTCATTGTGCCTTCGCGCATGTCTTTTATCGGGTCCTGTCTCCTCCATAGTGGTTTTTAGAGACAAGCAGTGGAGTTTCTTTTCTTCTTCAAGGAAGCACTCACTCCACTGGTTTAGCCTCTGTGGCTCAGTCGAAGGTTCTTCTATCGATGTGTGCAATCACTCTGTTGCTTCTGTCACTTCTTCGATCACACCGATTGTGGAGTTTCTGGTATATGTTTGTTTCTGGGGGTCTCCAGCAATGGGTACACGTCCATGCTTCAGAGACCTTTTTCATATGAGGTACCGCATTGTTTCAACACTCATCCTTGCCTCTCCAAGCTTGTTTAGCTCTTTTCCTTGAAAAGGCCTAGGACTTTGCAGTTTACTCCAAGATGGACACTTTCTTGGGTGCTGCTGCTCTGCTTGGGGGGGGGGGGGGGGGAGGGGGCATTCATGCCTTTATCCTGGATGGATATGCATTTTCTCACATCTCACATGCCAGATCTCTCCTGCATCCATTTCTCAATGGATATGTCTTGCTATTCGTGCAGCTTCCGCTCATTTCGCTACTGTTGATTGTATTACCAATTGTTTTTTCTGCCACGAGGTGTGTGCATTGTATTCCTCTCGGGGCATTTATTAACTCTGTCATGTTGTCGGATGTTATACTGGCAGCCTACTGGAGAAATGCTACCTTCTCCATTTATCTGCGACAGTTGCAGGAGCCGACAGAGGACCTTTGTCCTACGGGCCCTCTTTCTTTGGCTCAGGCTGTTGTCTATCCCAGCTATTCATCTTTTTACAGGGTCAGTTCCAGCTCCGTGCTGTTACTGCCCTTTCTGTCTGTGCGTCGCACTTCACCATACGCCTCATCTTTCATTGTCTTTTACTAATGTTTGTGATGCTATGGTTTGGTAGGCCTAGGGATCTCTTCCTCTATCCACAGTTCCAGTGCAATTGAGTTATGTGTGGGTTGGTTATGTGATTCCCTCCATCCTATTGTCTATTCAGCCTGTAGTAAACAATTGTAAGGTGGGTTGATAAGAAATATAAATTTTAGAGTAAATTTCCTTTCTTATTATACCTACCGCAATTGTTTACATGGAGGCCCTCCCGTCTTCGTCTTCTTATTCGGGTAAGAATCCTTCCTCCCCGTTGATCACATACCTCCTATGTTGATGGACTCAGAAGAATGGTTTGATGACTGCTTGCGCACTGGTTAACGGAAGTCGTGGAATTGTACTAAGGGAAGAGCGTCCCTTATTTATATAAACAAAATATTATTTGCTTTTGACTGAATATGAAAAATGAGCAAGAAAAATGTTGGCTTTTCCCCTGGTACCCTCATTTTTTGAAAGCCCTGATAGTGACTTCTAGCATTCAACCAGTTAATGAACTTCTCTTCTATGTTTTCTAATGATACTTATCAGTATAGTTTAACCCTTTACCTAACATGAAAAGCAGACGACACTTGCAAAAAATATTCTTGAATAACTAATTTTTTTCATTTTTTGTCTCAAAAACATAGGTTATGACCCCTCGTTGGAACGAGCTCGACGAGCTCATTCCAACGAGGGGTCATAACCTATGTTTTTGAGACAAAAAATGAAAATATAATGAAAATTAATTGGCGATTTTTTGAGAATAGCGCTGGCTGGTTTTGGCCGTTACGTTAGGTAAAGGGTTAAGATATGGGAAATCACTATGGTTGTGATTATTCAGAAAAGCAATTACACCTTTGTAACAGTCTCATAGTTATTTGATAATAGCATGCATAGTGTCTTATCCATAGAAATATTAAATCCTCTGTATAGGAACTAAATAATTTTAGGCATGACCACAGTGCTCTGATACAAAGATAGACAGAGAATTTTGACCACAGCATGACCTGGTCGAAATTTGCTATCAACTATCTTTCAAACAACACTATAGAATCTCTTCTGTCAAAAAAGAAATGGGAAAACATTCAATTTCATGTGCTAAGCGCAGCTTACTTACAGTGATAAACAAGCTCTGTTTTACTCATAAAATAGGACCCAGTAATCAATGCTTGGGGTGGAAGTCTTCTAACATGGGGAGCATGGTTATAAACAGTTGGGTGGACATAGACTTTTTATGCATGTTGTGGTCACGATTAGCTATTGTGCAGAAATATGTGGTCATAAACACCAATAAATAAATAAATAAATAAATAAATAAATAATCTCAGTTGCTCTTTTAACTTGTTTTTCTTTCCTTTTTTTGCAATATGTTATTTATGAAGTTCTAATCCACTAGTGCAAGAGTGTTACAGCTTGGTCATGATATAAGAGACCACTTCTATGATCTCAGTAGTGTCGGTATGTGTTACTTCATTATAATTTTTCATCACCTTTCAAGTGGTAAAACAAACCATATACAAGTTTTTACCACCATATGGGTTTCTGAGATAGTGTATTGAATTCGAGACCTCATCTCAGGACATATATTGATGAATCTGTTACCTCGTCTCAGGGCATATAATGATGAGTCCATTAGGATGAGTCAATACGTGACCCAGTGGCAATGTCAAGACTTCAATATGCCATCATGAAAACCCACATGATCTTACAATATTCCTCCCTTTCTTAATGCGTTCGCAAAATTAAGGAATTGGGTATAGTTCTTAATGGTGTCTGTTTTGACAATCATTCAGCATCTATGAATTGATTTTTTATGGATGAAGATTGTGACATCATGGCATTGCATTCTTGTACTGTGCATAATGTAGTTCCCATTCATTGTACTACTTTAAGTTTATAGCAGTGTTTTAGCTGTGGGTTTCTTCATTTTATTTTTCATGTTTAACGCATGGTAGGCCTATATAAAAATATCATGACAAAAAATGATCTGTTCTAATTTATTTCATTGGTAATTTATTTATCATTTAAGTACTGTTACCAAAAATGGTGGCCTCGACATGTCTAATAAATCGATGCCATTTGAGTGCAGGCAAAAAAAACCTGTTCTGTTACAGAATCGAATGATCACATACGTGGTCACTACCCTCAATACAGGTTTGTATTTTGTCTAGGGAGAATCGTATGCCTTGCTGCAACATATCTCATATTGATGGCACACATGCCTTCAGCTAATGTAAGTCAAGATCTAGCTTTAGTTCTAATCAGTCAGTAAGTTGAAATGTCTTTAACAGTTGCTTTCCACTGCTGTGTGGTTCTCCACAGACAGGGCCAATGAGAGGACAGGGAAGCCTGACCCAGGACTTGTGACACATGTTGAATTGGAATAAAAACTGGCAGCCATTTACTGATAAAATTTAAAGGGTCCCTTAACTAGCTACCTATATAATTTCATTCATTTCATACAGGGATTCAAGGGAGTGGCAACTTTTGCAGTCAACTTTGCAAAAATTAAGATCCTGGGGAATTTCCAGATTTGGATTGCAAAAGTCACAGATGTCTGTCATTTTCTGGTTACCCTTCTCATACTCTCCCTCTCACCATTTTGAAACTCACACCGGTCCAGACCCATAACAGAATTCACCTTGGGTTCGAAACTCTTTCTGCCAGGATTCTCCACTTGTAAAATTGAAGACCCTTACAGTTGAAAATCTTACAAAAACCCTTTACCTAATGTTATGGTCCAATCACCATCCACATTTTATTATTATAACATAGCTTATGGCCCGTCACTGGAACAAGCTTAAAACACACCATGTATTTGTAAGTATAAAAAGGTTTACAATGAAAGAAAACCTTGACCAAAAACTTTAACCAGAGAATTATAAGTTCACATAACAGCCAAATATGGTTAGATGTTCCAAATAAATGGTATAAAAAATAAGAATGATTTAATTTTGAATAATTGATCAATAAAAAAAACTTTAACCAGGTCCAAAAAAGCTTTACACACAAAAATTGTTTACAGATAGAAAGACAGACAAAGGTATTGGTAGAATGAACTGTGAACTGTTTGGCTAAAAATGGCATTTCTTAGAAACATTGATACTTGGATTGCTGCCATTTTGTTGAAATATAAAATTTCATGTCAGCCATATTTTACGACTTCAAATAAAAAGGGTTGGGTTGTTATCATGAAAAGAAAATCTGAAAGTTAATAATCTGATACCTCATATTATATGTCTCAAACAGGTGCATAAATGCTGGTTCAGAAATTGACAGTTTAGGCCTAAAAAAATAAAAAATCTGTTTCTCAGGCCCTCCCGCATGGTCCTTCTTGGCTGCCGCATGCTCTCTTTTTATAACCAATTTAAACTTTAAAAAAATTAAAATTAAATGGTTTATGTCTGATATTTTACGCAAGTTAAAAAAAATTGATGAATTTGTCCCTTGAGTGCAATAATGCTTTAGCATTGCAAAGCCTTCTTGCACTCAAGGGATGAAATAACCACCACCCATGCTATTCTGTAGATTATGAGAACATGAACTTTTGATGGCAAAGAAGTAATTACTGAAATGAAAAATAAAATAAAAAACCGCTCGCCCGCATGCAATTTCACAAATAATGGCCTGAGAAACAGAATATCTACTTTGTGTGGCCTTATGTCGTACTTGTCATAAACTACCATGCATTAAAACACTTGTGAACCACCATGTGTAAAAACCAAAACTGTTCCACTGTACTGCATTCCATACAAATCATGCCATATAACTAGATAAGAAAATTACAATCTTCATCCATTACTACCAAACATTTGTAAGTATTAAAAACATGAGAGTATTGTAAGCCTTTTTCTTTCAATTTTGGGCTTATGATATTTGGTGATGTGATGGTCTTTAATGGTTGGATTGAGATTTTCAAAAAATATGTTTTGGGTCAATAACTAAGTTGTATTGATGTCATTGCGAGTAGAAAAGAATGTTAGCTGTTTCTTTTTTGTTCCATTTGTGATAGTTTCACTTTTTTAATATTTTCAGATAAAATATTATAGACACAATCATTAGAAGTCCACTTACATTTCACAAAATGGAACATCTGTCTGTGTGTATAAGGGCTGCACAAATTAGAAATTAAGGCTACCCTTGTAAAAGGTTACCTAAACCTATTATGGCAACCCATTTTGCAGTAACACTTTTCAGATTTTGTTAGCAAAAGAAAGGCAAAGTGATACTAATATAAGACAAATTGTGGTTTAGGTCCTGAGTTTCTATTTTCAATCTGATGATATGCTGTGAGGTGACACTGTTTGAAACGGCTCAGAGAGCACTTTCCAACAGTGTGTGTTACATCACAGCAGTATATTGTGATTTTCAAAGAACACTGGTGATGGGAGAGTTAGCAAATAAATACAGTAGAAATTCAAGTAAAGATATTTGTCAAAGATAGATATGTTGTACATATACCAAATATGAAAGCATTCTGACTGGTGGATCTGAAGAAGAAGATTTTTAAGAAATTCCCTCATATTGCACTAAGTTAAAATTTGGGCTGCCATAGGGAGCCCAAATATTAACCCAGGCACTTGATTTGAACAAACTTGAATCTCCACACCCCCCCCCCCCCCCCAAAAAAAAAAGATGTTCAAAAGATGATGTATACCAAATATGAAAGCCTTCTGACTGGTGGATCTGACGAAGAAGTACTTTTGAAGAAATTTCCTCATATAGCATTATGTTAAAGTTTGGGCTACCATATATTAACCTAGAGACCCGATTTGAAGAAACTTGAATCTGCCCCCCCCCCCCCCCCCCCTCTTCCACCCTCTCCCAAAGATGTTGCATACCACATATAAAAAAATTCTGACTGGTGGATCTGAAGAAGAAGAGTTTTAAAGATCATTCCCCATTTTGCCCTAACTCCTGTATTGGGCCAAATATGAACCAAGGGGCTTCATTTTAACACACTTGTATCTGACCCCCTATGAATGCTGTATACCAAATATCAAAAGATTCTGATCAGTGATTGTGGAGAAACTTTTTAAAAAAAAATTGGCAAATATGCTGACTCAGCATTTTTTCGATCCCAGTGCACCAACCCCCCCCCCCCACCCCCACCCCCTCCCCCCACCCCTACAGAACACCCTAACACAACCGATGACAAATTCTTTTTTACCACTCAATTCTACTGGTCCTAAGGATGCTTCATACTAAATAACAGTTCTGTGTTCTGGTGGTTTGGGAAATGTGGGCATTTGAAACTATCTGGCTATTTTTAGCTCCTGGGGTTCCCAGGAGGACACAAGAACTTTTTTTTAAATGAATCAAGTACTTATGACTCAATAATACCACATATCAAAGTTGGTTCAAATCGGATCATCGGTTCAGAGAATAGAAATTTGGTGCAGGGCCAAAAATCTTGCTCCTCCCATTACAAAGGCAAATATTGATCCACGAACTTTGTTTGAAGAAACTTGATTCTACACCCCAAAAGGAAGCTTCATACCAAATATCAAGCCATTGTACCCACTAGTTCATGAGAAGAAGATTGTTTAAGAATTTTGTGAATTTTCCCCCACCCCTTCCCTATGAGGTTGGGCAAGTTGATTTGAAAAAAAAAAACAATGTGATGTCAGAACAAGCAATCACCTCAAATATAACTAAATTTGGTTCAGCGATTTAGGAGGGGCAGGTGCAAACACCATGTTCATGGATGTCAGACAATGGACAACAGACGGTGAGTGATCGCTATAGCTCATCCTGACTTTTAGTCAGGTGAGCTAACAAGCTGATTGACTCCGTTCACAAGACAAGAATTTTGAGATACAACATTTTAGATTTAATACTCAGCACTCCTGTTTTTTTTTAAAAATGCTTTGAAGATACAGCATTTCGGAACTATATGTGAACATTGCAGACCAAAAAAATACAATTTACATGGATTAATTGCTTCTGTTTTTGTACATCTTATGTAATCAGAACCATAGATTCCAGATTTGTAAAAAAGTGTTTTGTGCCAAAATGGGAGATATGACCTTTTGGAAACCCAACGATGTTATAACTGTTCACTTTTATTTATACATTTATTTACAGAGAATTACAGATATATATGCAATCCACCATTGCTACATTCCAATGTTTACCACCAATACTGATTCCCACTTATCTAACATGACCAGAAGATAATACTTGCAATCTTTTTGTTTACGCGATGTCACATTTTATAATTTAGCTACCAAAAACATAACTTATGGCCCTCATGGGGATGAGCTCATTGATCTTATTCTAGTGAGGAGTGGGTATAAGTTATTTTTCAATTCAAAAGTAAAATTTTAAAAAACATAAGGAAAATGTGAATGGTGAGCTTTGTGGTTAGTGTGGGGTGTAATTTTCTGATCAATTGAATATAACAATATAACTTCTAAACACCAAACCATTTACCATACCTTCAATCCAAATTTGACCTGTTAATTGCATATAGGTTAAAGAGTAACCTCTTGTTAATTGAATAAACAATATTGTAATATGTCAAGAAATTATCATGCCAGTCACTGCTTTCTCTTGTTTATAGACCTATTTGGCCCTTTATACGCATTTAATTTATAAAATGTTTGACAGAGCTCTATGAGTTCTGTCAAGAAAAAATAGAATAAATGCTCATTTTATCTCCAGAACACAGCAAAATAAACACATCCCTGTTACTTGAATACTCCTGTTAATTTAGTAATTTTCCCTGGCTATTCGATTGACAGGATTCCACTGCACCATTTATAGGATCGATCTCTATGATACATTAGGCAGTTGGTACAGTGTTGCTGGCAGTAAGAAAAAGTTTCATTCCACCTTTTCAGCCTGAAGAGAGGAAAACATATATTTTGGAATTATTAGCCAGTATAATTGGTCCAGAAGTTTGGAAGTTTATTGACTTTGCACAAAAGGATTGGAGTCAAGAAACCTTCATTGGAGGGTGCCATTCAAAGTTTCTTATTCCTGGATTGAAAAAACATGCCAATAAGGATGTTCAAGAATCGTTTGAAAGGTATCTGTTTACTTAGTGGTTGTTACATGGTTAGTTTCATGTCGGCCAAGATATCAGCCCAAGGTAACTACAAATCAGCCTGAGACAAAAGTAGCTGCCAAGAAATAAGCCTGAGGTAACTTCATATCAGCCTGAGACTGAAGGTTGAAGGCAGATGTGAAGTTACCTAGGGCTGATATCTCGGCCGATATGAAACTAACCAAGTGATAACCTCTTTATTTAAAAACCAAAACAGATAATCACATAATGTTCTCGGATCTGATACAGTTTTTTGACAGTGTTATTGTTTTCATAAAGTCCAAACTTCCCTTTTATCCTAGTTCAGCTGTGCGAATGTGTTGTGTGTTGATTGCTACATTTTCTCCCTTATTAACTTGTCCGGTAGACAAGTCATTAAGGGATAAAGTGTGACATCGAGAACATAAAAACATATTCGCCCTTTGCAGGGACCAATCTGGGCATGCACCAGTGCATATTTGGTTCTGAAACATCAGGACCTGGCTCTTAAATCTCAGAAATAGGCTTCTCAGTTGGCACGTAACTTCTCAGATCATATTTTGATATTCTTTCGATGGATAATCGAGAGAGACACTCTTACATGTATTATATATATGATTATCATTTATCATTGTTGTAGAGTGCTTAATTTAATACTTCAAGTCTTAATTACCAAGCATTAATCTTCACTGTGGTTTTTGATCAAGTCTTGGCTGCCTAAATAGGCAGTCAAGACTTGATCAGAAACCAGAGTGAAGATTAATGTTTGCTATAGTGTAGTAAATGAAAATGATGAGAGCTATTACATACTTGCAGTGTGTGTTACAAACAGCAGTGTGACTCCGTAAATTGAAATCCGGCGCATGAATTGAAAAAAATAGGATCCGAGGCTAGAGCGTATTTTAAATAGTCGGTCCCTGCCTTTGCTGGATAGACTAAGCGATGAGAGTCCAGTTCCCTCCCAGTATGATAGTTTGATCAGTTTATGCACAAGCACAGTAAAACTGTTCTGCCATTTTTAGCTTAACTTGACAAAGTCAAGATAAGCTATTGCCATCACGCGTGCAGCAGTCTGTTAGTCTGTAAGTCTGTCAGTCTGTTCACCTTTTCCTTTAGCACAGGCCACATCCTGTAGTTCTTCTCCGATCGTCATGAAATTTCATATGCAGGTTTGAGGTCACGTCTAGATGAGAACGTCTCCTTTTGGTCACGATCGGTCAACCATGATGGCTGCCCAAGCCCAAAACCCAAAAACTATTAGCACAGTCTATACAGGTCATATTTAATATGAAGGGATTGAAACTTGGCAGAATGACTCTGTATGATGTCTTGATGAGAACTTCCCCATTTGGTCGCGATCTGTCAACCATGATGGCTACCCGAGCCCAAAACCCGAAAACCTTTAGCACAGTCTACAAGACATATTTATGGAGGGATTTCATTGTAACTTAGTAGGCTAACTCCATATAATATCTAGATGAGAATGTCCTCTTTTCGTCATGATCAGTCAACTGTGACAGCTACAGGGGCCCGAAGCCTGAAAACCTTTAGCACAGTCTACATGTCGTATTTATTTAGGGCTTTCATTGTAACTTGGTAGGATGACTCCAGATAATGTCTAGATGAGAATGTCCCCTTTTGGTCGCGATCATTCAACCGTGATGGCTGCCTGAGCCCCAGCCCCGAAAATCCTTGGTACAGACTACAGGTCATATTTATGAAGGGATTCCATTGTAAAATTGTAGGATGACTCAGTATAATGTCTAGATGAGGACATCCCATTTTGGTTGCGATGGGTCAACCATGATGGCTACACAGGCTCGAAGCTCAAAAACCTTTAGAACCATCTACAGGACATATTTATGAAGGGATTTCATTGTAACTTGATAGGATGACTCGTTTTGGAATAATTTTACTCTAACTCGGTAAGTTTGGTTGGCATACATTAACTGTGAGGGCCACATTAACCCACTCCTCAATTCTTTAATACAGTCTGCACCTCAAATTATTTTTATTGAAAACAGCGTACAGGGAACAGAAATTAACATATTCTCAATTATCACAATTCTTGTCGTATTTCATAATCCTTTCATAAACATTGAACATTATCCTTTCATCAAACACAACACATAGTCTAGTTAAGCTACAGTGTCATTGACACTTTCATTTGTTGGGTCTTGTGGTTTGGTTTTCCGATTTACTGCAAAAAAATGGAACAAAACCAAAAAACTGAAAAACCGCCCAGCTGTATATTGAAGAAGATAATTCATACCTGTGCCTGTATATTTTTTTGTAGAATTCATTTTGCTGGTACAGAAACTGCCACTGTCTGGTGCGGATTCATGAATGGTGCTATTCAAGCTGGTTGTAGATCAGCTAATGAGGTAAGGTATACCTTCAGGTGAATGCTCCACTTTGTATTCAATTCTTTTTGATTATTATACCCTACACCTTATGTCTGTATGACCAAATGTGTTTCCATATTGTAAATCTGTTCATTCATTCAGAATTCTTGTGGGCACAACTCCAGTTACCTTTATGAACCAACTTTTATGAAACTCCTTATACATGATAAATTGCAAGTGGACATGTGTATCTTGACAAATTATCAAGTTGCAACATTTCCTACTAAGTTTCATCCTTTCAAACTCCTTCACACTGATGTCAAAATTCAAAAATTTAAAGTAGCAGTTTTTTTCCTATAATGGAGTTCTAAATTCAGTCAAACAGAGCAGGGTCAAATAAAACTGTATTTGTAACTCCCCACAGTATAGCTATCATGGACTGGTTGTAATAATTCACGCGTGGGTAGTGATGTCCTCGCATGTGTTTCCAGCCCGGTGCTTCAATAATTAAATTTTTAATGATTTTTCCTGTAATTAGTGTTTGGAATCCAATAATATTGCATCCGTGTAAATATTGCCCACCTGTAGAAAGTGACGAGTCCACGGCAGCCATACTGTAGTTGCATTATGAGAAAAATATGCCACTTGAATTTTTGATATTTTGACCTCAGTGTGCTCGGGTTAATATTGATTCAATATGGAATACTTATTTGCACAACTCCTTCCACATATCAGAATTGATTTTGATAAAACTTCTAAAATGTGATCACTATCAAGGGTACATATTCAAATTTTAAAATTTTTAAGCTGTAACAATGTTGAGTGAATTATCACCTCTTCAACATAGATTGAATCTAGATTTCTTTTTATAATTCCCCTCTACATTTATGAACCAATTTTAATGAAACATATCAACCATAATGACTAGCAAGTAAATGTGTACATATTCCTAAATTTTTGAGTTGCAACAATTTTAATCATGTTGTCTGATCTTGGCCTGAGATGCCACACAGATTTCTATATGAAATGCTTGTGTGTCCAATTCCTTCAACACTTAGGAATTGATTTTGCTGAAACTTTTTTGTGAATGATCACTCTTGAGGAAACACCTCCTGCTCGGGTAATGAACCAGTTCTGTTGAAACTACTTATCCATTATCACTGTTATGTGGATATGTGCATACTCCCATATTTTAGATGAGCACCTTTTCATAAAATTATGTCCTCTTAAACATGGATAAAAGTAAATTCAACCCCACTATTTATTCTTGCGTGTACAAATTCTCATGGTATTTGCAAAACAAAAAATCTGGGAATAAAATTGCCTTCATTGATAGTTCCAGTTATCCATGTTTTTGTCTAATACCGAATTGTCTATTCTTCAGATTCACAGTATGTGCATACCTTTATTAAATGAGTCATTAGAAGAATTTTTGTCTTACAACAAGAACGCATTTCCCCCGATTAATACATCTTGGACAAAATACAAATCTGTATCAAGGATGCGATCATTCGATTCAGAAAGAGAACATTTTTTTACCTGCACTCAATTGGCATCAAGCTCATATTGAGGTCAACATTTTTGATAATAGTAATTAAATGATAAATAAATGATAAATAAATCACCAGCTCAACAAGACAAATTAGAGTAGATCATTTTTTGGCATGATGATATGTTTATGTAGGCCTACCATGCATTAAACATAAAAAATAAAACAAAAAAACACACAGCTGAAACACTACTATAAATTTCTGCGTTTTTAATACAAGTAGAGCATTGAATGGAGGTTATGTCATACACAGCCCAAGAATGCATTGTGATGTCATAATC
The DNA here is from genome assembly GCA_031216915.1 of Pictodentalium vernedei. Lineage (NCBI taxonomy): Eukaryota > Metazoa > Mollusca > Scaphopoda > Dentaliida > Dentaliidae > Pictodentalium > Pictodentalium vernedei. Next base: position 705,307,803 of record CM062297.1, read on the forward strand.
TTCATTCATCAAAAATCAATTCATTGATGCTGAAAGATTGTCAAAACAGATGCCGTTAACATTGTACCCAATCTCTTCATTATATGAACAAGTCAAGAAAGGGAGGAACATTGTAAGATAAATTGGTAAATATATTATATATTCTGATAATAACCTAAATATGTACACTGTGAATGAGTACAAAGATAACTCTTTAACCCTTCACCTAACAAATTGACCGCATCCACCCACATAATATACAATCTAAGCAGGTGAAAAAAAAAGTTATTTTTCAAAAAATTTCAACAAAACCATATCATGTGACCCCTCATTGGAATCAGCATATATAGAAAAGTAGCCATTTAAGATATATATTTATTACATAGTTTGTTAGTGACTTAACCACTACTTACCCAATGCACATGATATCAAAATTTATTATTTTAAACACTATTTTTTCAAATTTGGAGAAAAAGATTCAACAAAACCATATCATTTTACTCCTCATTCGATGAGCTTGTTCTAATTGGGGGTGGGGGGGGGGGGGGTGATGGTGGGGGTATCACATGATATGGTTTTGTTAAAAAGTTTTGAAAAATAATTGTTTTCTGACTGCTTATTTTGTAAATTATGTTGATGAATATGGCCAATTCATTAGGTTAAGGGTTAAAATGGTAAATATGGTGTCAGTTGATTCCATATTGGGCTCAAGCTTTGTTCTCACCCAGTATAAAATTGAATGACAAGGCTTTCAAATCCAAATATTTTCCATAAATTTGCATGAAGATAGGTAAATCATATTGACAATTATGTTTTCCTTTGTATCAATGTTTTTCCTCAACAGATATTTTTAATTTTAGGTAATAAATAGAGGATATCTATGCTGTTTTAGTGAATATCAAGAATTATCTCATGAGTGTAGACCTGAAAGTTTTATTTTTCACGAGTGCTTGGGCGAGTGAAAAATAATACATTCAGGTCCTCAGGAATGAGATAATTCCCAATATTCACGAAAATAGTGTAGATTTTCTTTTTATTATATGCTATGTGACATTTTAGTTTTTACTGCGCAGTATTCTGCCCAATTTCACTGCAAACATGTATGTTTCAAAAGAACAACAAAGATCAGCTGATCATTCAGTCAAGGCAGAGTGCAAGGTGTTATCATGCACCGAAGAGTAACGTCATTTAGGAAGCTACTGAAAAAAATTCATTGTGTGACCTGAAAGGCTACCGGTCATATCGACCGCCAGCCAAATCGGCCGCTGCAATTTCGGACGAATCGGCCGCTACAATTTGGGTCAAATCGGCCGCTGAAAAAAAATATTTTATTAGGGAAAAATAAACAAAAATTAAGTAATTTTTTACAGACTCACCCAAAAAGTAAGAATATTATGCACTGAATCCCAAAATCCAAATGTGTAAAAAGTAACATTTTTTTCTTGTCTGAGTAAATGCAATCCCATTAGTGCCCTGATTGGAGAAACAACGGAAAATGATTGACATCTCCAGGGGCATTACACATGAATGAATGAAAGGTTTTAGCACACCGAAGGCGCGCAGGGACGATGTGGGATTTACAAATCCCTTGCGACCCGGTTAACCTTATTTTTTTCCCTTGGATCACACAGGCCTAGCTTTCCTATTGCCCAAAATGGAGTCTGTGGGGGTTATGCACGCGGTTAGAATACCCGGCAGTTTACGCTGGAGTGTTAGATGGTCAATACTCAATCCCCCAACGCCTTTAAAACTATTAGAGAGCGAGGTTTATTCGGTTCCAGTTCGGCGATGGTAGAGGTTTGAGTCCCACCATGGTGGCGAGGCAGAATGTAATGTTGTGCGATGTCAAGTTTAAGGGAAGAATAGAAAAGAAAACCAAACAGCAACGCCGGTTTGGTAGCGGCCCCGGTATATGACCATAGCGGTTACAAAAAAGAAGTGGAGAAAGCTCCAAAGTTTAGTTTTGAAAAACCGGGAGTCATCCATCAAGCCTTCTGGGAGATAGGATGCCGTATGTGATTTTGAGGTATCTGGTTATCCTTCGGGAATTCCAAATGACCTCCACCCCCCCCCCCCCAAAAAAAAAAAAAAGCCCTTAAAAGGGCTGTTTGCTGGCAAGATTGTTTCAATCCTTGCCTGGGTCTTGTTAGGTTTTCTGCACATCTGTGCTTGAGGATTGTTTCAATCCCTCATAGTATGTCATTCAGTTTGGTCGTGTGTCTGATGAGATAGAGGAGGGAGAAAAGATAGAGAGCTGGAAATTAGAGCAATTCGGTTTTTAATTTACACCTTTTCCGTCCTTTTGGATGGGGAAGCCAGCATTTTTTCCCCGAGATTTATATCTCAAGGAGGGGAGACCCGGCAGCAGGTGGAGATTTTCCTCGCTGTTTGCAACTCCCACTGGTAACAGAGGCAAGCTTTCGTGCGTATCGTGTCACCCGCAGCCAGTTCTAAATTTAGGTCACAGAATAACTGGCTCACCCCATCACAATGATGTAATCTTTAACCCTTTTCGATAGACATGCCCCAGATTATTTAGTTTTCCTATTGAGGACGCGATGCGCATTGAGTTCTATTATTAATTCGCTGTCTTGAAGTCTATTTAGAGTTTTGCTTTGAAGATCTTTTAAGCGCATTGCTATAGTGTCTATTTTTGCTATCTCGTGAAGTTGTTTTATCGATGTCCACGTGGGCTTGCGCAGAGCCACGTGCAAGGCATGATTTTGGACCCGTTGTAGTTTTTCAATGTTGGTTTTATTCAGGTCACTTGTTATTATGGCCCCATACTCTAGTACTGGGCGTATATATGATATGTAAAGATTGAGGAGAATTTCTTTATTGGCTCCCCAATTTTTACCTCTGATCATTTTCAGGAAATTGATGCGTTTAGTGGCTTTGACGGTGACTGAGTTTATGTGATTGTTTAGATTGAGACTGCTATCCAGGTTGAATCCCAGAAACTTTGCCTCATTACTAGCTTCAAGTTTATGATCGTAAAGCTTAAGCTCAATATTAGGGACAGGCTTTTTCCTTTGTTTTTTATAGAATGTGATTCTTTGTGTTTTCGTGGCATTTAGCTTGATGCGCCACAGAGCGCACCAGTCTTGCAGGTCGCGGATGGTATCCTGCAGGCGGTTTTGTATTATGTTTCCAGACTTACTGGCCGTCCACATTCCTTTGTCGTCTGAGAATTGAGATAGCTCAACATGGTTCTTCCCTAGTTTGTCAATGTCATTCACATATATTATAAATAGAAGCGGGCTGAGGACCGAACCCTGTGGAGTGCCCGCTTCGAGTTTTACCTCGGCTGACACTTCGCGGTTGACTCTCACTTTGATTTTTCGATCAGATAAAAATGATGATATGATCCTTAGAATTTTGGTAGGTAGCCCCATTTTAGCTAGTTTGTATCTCATGCCATTGTGCCAGACAGAGTCAAACGCTTTTTCTACGTCGAGTAATAGCGCGGTTCCTATTTCATTTTGACTGAACGCCGTTTTCATATAATCTACCAGTCTATAAACATGCTCGATTCCCTCTCTTTGGCTCCTGTATGCCCTTTGCCACTTGTTGAAAAAGCTGATTGATTCGAGATGGCTGCGGAGTCTAGTCGTGAGAATCCGTTCGAAAATTTTTCCAATACAGCTGAGTAGGCTGATTGGGCGGTAATTAGCTGGGTTGCTCAAATCCTTGTCGGGTTTGGGAATCATGACTCCTGTAGCTACTTTCCAACATTTTGGGAAGTATCCACTAGAGAGACAGCAGTTTAGGAGGTTAGTGAGTCTACCGAAAAAAGTGTTGGGACATTGTTTCAGGATTTTGTATGAGACCTCGTCCCCTCCTGGGGAAGAAGAAGACTTACATTTTTTAATTGTGTTAGCCACTTCTTCTTTGCTTATCGGTTCCGTGAGTTCATGGCCATCCCCGTCCTCGGGCGTTTGGCTGAAGTTGGCATCGTTAAACGTTGTCTTGTTGTCTTGAACAAATTTGTTTACTTTTTCTTCGAACTCGTCATCAAACCTATCGCCCTCATGTGGACGATGATATTTCTTAAGGAGCTCAGCAAAGGCGCTAGCCTTCGCCTTGTCATCCAGGGCCATAGTTCCATCGTTGATCTTTAGTGCCTTACTGTTGGCGTCTTTATGTTTTTGTCCAGTAAGGGTTTTAAAAGTATCCCAAAACTTTTTAGTATCCCTGAGTCCATTTAGATTTTCCGTTGCTTTTTTCCATCTCACGCGATTGTCGTTTGCTATTGCTTTTTTAACTTCGCCGTGGAGGCGATTATACACGGCTTTAAGTTCGACCTTTTTAGTTGGAAGTTTTTCTGATTTGTATGCACGGAAGGCCTTTCTTTTTTGTTTTATTATTTGGAGTGTGGTTTCAGTTATTCTGTTGGCCCGCGGTTTAACTGTCTGTTTGGGACAAATCTCATCAAGAGTGTTGTTAATGACTTCACTGAGATTGGTACATGCTTGCTCGAGCTCGCAGGTATTCATTGGGTCGTTTTTGTTTATTTTAACCTGAATTATTTTTCTGAAGAGGTCCCAGTCAATTTTGGATAGATTCCTCCTCCTCATTGTGGGGTATCTTGCGGGTCCGCTGCAACCGTGTAATGTTGCATGAACAGGCAGGTGGTCGCTACCTAAATCATCGTCCCCCACATATATGTCTTGCATTTGATTAGTTAGTGATTTACTGGTTATAATTAGGTCAAGGATGTCGGATTGGTGGAGGGTGTTGTTACTGACATGAGTAATGTCGTGGTCGTTATTTAATACAAAAAGATCAAATTGTTCGATGATATTGAAGAGAGCGTCGCCATTGGGCTCCGTTTTATTGCATCCGAAAACCTGATGTTTGGCATTGAAATCACCTAAGAAAATACAGTGTTTGTGATTTTTCACAAAGAATTCAAAGACTTTGCTGTCAACTGTTTTTTTCGGTTCATTATAATATGAGATTACGGCAACTTTTTTATGATCTAGTTCAATCTCAGCGGCAATCACCTCTGCGTTGAGATGATCGCTTGATATCGTTTTATATTTTAAGTCCTGCCTTATGAGTAGAGCGACTCCGCCTCCACGTTGTGTGGGACGGTCTCGTCTAATGATGTTGAATCCACTTAGCAAAAATGTCTTACTTGGCTTTAACCATGTTTCGCTGATACCAATTACATCTACGTTGGTGAAGTAATCGGACATCTGTGAGCTTTTGCAGTTAACGCTTCGAGCGTTCCACTGAATTATTTTCAACTTATCCATAAGTGTTCAGTACCTGACGTAATTTTACTAGTTAACGTGTTGTGGGTGTGATTTATATTTTATTTATGGCGGCTTCTATTAGCGAGGAAGAAATTTGAGTTCGATATAATTTGGATGCTGTTTTCCCAACTTCTTTACATATGTCGGAAAGACTGACGTCGAAGTGTTTGTTCATTATATTAAAAATTGAACCAGCCATTAGGCTGCACATCGAATGTGGAGAGGCTGAGTTTTCTACGCTGTTGACATTAATAGCTTTGAGTTCTATGTCGGTTTTAACTTTTTTGTAGTGGGGACACCCCCGATAATTGCTTGGGTGTTGCCCGTTACAATTTCGGCATTTCAGTGTTGAAACCTTGCACGACTTTGTTATATGTTTTTCGCCGCATTTCATGCAACGCAACTCTCCTTTGCATCTGCTCGACATATGGCCAAATTTCTGGCATTTATGACATTGTGTGGGCTGAGGCAAAACACGATACTCCTCAGTCTCATATTTTTGTCCGTTTATACAAACACCTTTGTTAATGAAGTTAAGTTTTATGGCTCTACTGGGGCATTTTACTTTAATTTTCCACGTAGGGTTGCCTGTAGTCTTAGATATTAGTCTCCCCCACGAGTATCCCGACAGGGCTTCATCAATATCCCCATCATTGATCTTTGTGGGAACCCTTGTGACGACTACGCAGGGGTTTTGCAGCGGTTGATGTGGTTGTTTATTCGTCCGGTGTTTGGCCGTATTATCCTTTTGAGGTTGTTTAGAAAGGGCTCTTACCTTGTCGGCAAAAGATACACCACCGTCAGTGGTGAATGTTGGCGTCGCCGGTATCGTTTCCGTTGCGTGACTGTCTGCCGATTTCCCACCATTGTGGATCTCCGCACTGGTTGTTACTACTGTAACATCCATGATGTCCGAGGTCTCAACGACAACAACACCCGGGTTATCGGTGTGTGTCGACGCTTTCCGGGTTTTCTTAGCCACCGTTTCTATTTCCAGGGACTCGCCATTTTCCTGGAAGTCTGTATCCAATTTCCTTTTCGGGCGCGGCGTAATCTGATTGACCACCTCACAGGTGGGAACAGTAGTTGCCTCTTGCTCTATGAGCGAACGCAACCAGTTGTCTTGACTGGTGGTAACGAGTTCCGAGCCCTGATTTGGTGGTACCTCCAAAGAGATGGCGTGCACAGGTCTCCCTATCTCAGCGGTATTATCTATAAAGGGCGAAACAGGTGTCGGATTAGTTTTGCCCACCATCCCCTTGCTAGGATTAGTTTTCGAAAACTGCTGAGTTGTATCAACTGGTTTAGAAACACCAGCGATATCCGTAACTGTGTTCGTTTTAGGGCCCAACGAGTTGGACTCCACACCCTTGCCCTTTTGTTTAGAGTTTCCGTTGCTGGGGCACGAACCCAAACCTGAATTATTTCTTCCTTTTCCCTTTTTTCCAGATGCCGACTTATTTTCCTTTTTTGATTCCGTCGAAGCTTTTATTAATTCCATTTTTTCTTTCTCGAACTGTTCTTTTTGAGCCCTAATATCCGAGCGCAAGCCCTCTATAGTGTCGTTCAATCTAGCTATCTCTTTTTGAAATCCAGATATCATCGATATTAAATCCATTCCCGAAGTGGGTTCAGTGGTGGAGTTAGTTGCCATGTCACTCTGTTCAGTTATCAGTTATCAGTTATTGTCTAAGTTATCAGCAAATTATTGGTAAAATATTTCGTTGAAGTATATTTAGTTTTAACAGAGAAAAGCAAACAGAAAATAGATAGAGTTAAAGATAAACACTTACAAAATTACACTAGAGTGCACAGAAGTGGTACAGAAGTGGTACAGAGAACACATGTCACTGACTGGTCTGTTTTACTGTTTGACATCACTCACTCAACTGTTTCTCAGAAAAGGTTGTTTGGACAGTAATTTAATCACAATGCAAACTTTTTGATGCACTGTTTGTGTTTGTTTGTACAGTAATGATCATTTTGGCATTGCAAATCGGCAGGTATATTGTTTTTGAATACCAGTTAACTTACTAATCTGCTTTATTGTTGCGAAGAGAGTTTGTGATTAATAGATTACCTTTGAACATTGTTATTGAAAAGATATCAATCGGTTTTTGATCTCGAGCATTGTTTTCAATATCAAAGAATCCCCAAGCTAGTTGAATTATGATAAATCTGCCCCAATATTGTGTTGGAGTCAGTCATCATGGAACCTGCACTTTGCGTATATTGTGCAAGGTTGTGCAGAGAGAGACAGGAAAGCCTACAATGTGATTTTTGTCATAGATGGAACACAGAACTTGCCAAACCAATATCTCACAGACTTTTTACCGTCGGATGAATAAAGGCTTAGAGGTTTTAAATGATTGGCGGTGCCATGATTGTAGTTCACCGTCTACCAGTAATGCTACAGCCATTTTGGAAGAAGAAACTAATGAAAACAACCCCTTTGAAGCAGATACTATTTTAATCGATACAGATCCTGATACATTATATGATGTCGACACTATTTTAGCCAACGAAACAGAGCCAAATGAATTCACAAGACCGTCTCCTCTCAATGAAAGTTACCAACAAGCAGAGCCAATTGGTGATGTCCAAATAAATGATAGCAATTTCATCCCAGAATATAGAATTATCTCTGGTGGCACACAACATGGAAAGAATCGTTTAGTTGACAATGCCGGTTATGCTTATACCAAAAAAGAGGTGAAAAAGGGCATTGTTTATTGGAGGTGTTCCATTAGGATTAAAACAAACCCTTGTCTCGCAACAGTGAAACAAATTGGTGATTGTTTTTCACCTGGACTTAGGACTCACAACTATGACGGTAAGCCTGGCATTGACACTTTATCAATCGCTACAGTTGAAATAAAAAACACTGCCTGTTTGGATTTGTACAAGCCAGCAACACAAATTGTAAAAGACTATTTTAGAGCAAATAATATTGGTAGCTCAGTTGCTCTACCATCAATGGATGCAGTGTACAGAAGGGCGAACCGTAAAAGACAAGTTTTAAGGCCCGAAGATCCTAAAGACTTGGACTATAATTTCCACCCTAGTTATTTTCCACCTGATTTTTGGGTGGACGACATTTCAGTCAGTAGTGCTAGACACTTAATTTTTGCCACCCCGCATCAATTGGAGACAATGAGTAAGGCTAAAACATGATATTTAGATGGTACTTGTTCGCTCTCCATTTGTACAATTATACACAATACACACTTTCCTTGCATCAGAAACAGGTGAAATGAAACAAGTGCCAACTGCTTTTGTGTTCATGTCGAGGCGAAGGGAGCTAGATTACCGTGCAGTGTTCGCATCTTTGATTGAAAAGATGGGTGGTTATGTTAACGTTCGTGTTCAACGTTGCATGGTTGATTTTGAGCGCGGTGTATGGCTTGCACTGAGAGAGTTGTTGCCAAGTGTCGAGTTGAAGGGCTGTGCTTTTCATTGGCAACAAGCAGTTTATAAAAAGGTTAGAACTTTAGGGCTTGAGGTAGAATATGGTAGACGGTCAGACATTTACAGACTTGTTAAAAAACTCATGGCCATTCCTTATTTACACCACTCCCACATTCAAGAAGAGTTTATGGTTTTGAAAGAGGAAGCTGGGGAATCTGCTCTGAAAGAACTTTTTATCTATGCAGAAAATCAGTGGGTGTGTTCCAATGTGTGGCCTGCACATACATGGTCAGTCTTTGGACTTACCGTACGGACCAACAATGACTGCGAAGCTTGGCACAAAAGCATTAATGGGGCCGCAGGCCGACGTAACTTGCAGTTTTTCTTGTTGGTAGATTTGCTCTATAAGGAAGCTACCTCCATCCCAAGTGTTCGGGAATTTGTGAACTGGGGGCAGTTGAGGCGTCATGTCTCAGTAAAAACTAGGAAATTCAATGCAGATTTAGAAGCTATTTGGGGAGAGTATCAAAATAATGTAAAAACTCCAAGACAAACTCTCTCTGCTGATGCCTCTCTAATTGCCAAGTCTTAATAAAATGAATGCTGGAAGTAATTTATACCAGTAAATGTGAAGTAAATAAGTAATTTTTCCGGCAATTCGCTTTATTAACATCCCTTCAATAATGATAATTAGTCCGGCATTAATTGCCAGGCCGGTAGTCATCATTGGACGGCTCTTAATAAAGCGAATTGTCTGAAGAAAAAAATTGAATGCTGTAAGTAATTTATACCAGTAAAGAGATGAAGTCGACGTATTTTTTCCGGCAATTCGCTTTATTAACAGCCCTTCAATAATGATAATCAGTCCGGCATTAATTGCCAGGCCGGTAGTCATCATTGGACGGCTCTTATTAAAGCGAATTGTCTGAATAAAAAAAATGAATGCTGGAAGTAATTTATACCAGTAAATGTGAAGTAAATAAGTAATTTTTCCGGCAATTCGCTTTATTAGCATCCCTTCAATAATGATAATCAGTCCGGCATTAATTGTCAGGCTGGTAGTCATCATTGGGCGGCTCTTAATAAAGCGAATTGTCTGAAGAAAAAAATTGAATGCTGTAAGTAATTTATACTTTACTTAAATAGATGAAGTCGAAGTATTTTTTCCGGCAATTCGCTTTATTAACAGCCCTTCAATAATGATAATCAGTCCGACATTAATTGCCAGGCTGGTAGTCATCATTGGACGGCTCTTAATAAAGCGAATTGTCTGAAGAAAAAAAATTGAATAAATAAAGAAACAAACAAATTGGAATGCAATAAGTAAGTCATAGCAGTAATTGGATCACACGCCAGTAATTTACCTAATAGTAAAAGTGGAGTAAACCTTAGGATGAGTGCATTATTAACCGCCTTTCAAAGAAGCCTTTAAAAAAATGCTGCAAAGGTAACAATATTTGTGTAATTGTGCACATACATGTCTTGAGGTTTTTTGTATTTTTTGAAAATATACCGCTAAAATATTGAATGTAAATATCTAAAAGTTTCTTTTATTCTATAGTCTGTATGAAAATATTCTGATAAAATAATGGAATAAAAAAATATTTTATCTGTATGAAAATATTCTGATAAAATAATGGAATAAAAAATATTTTCACTGATAATCTTCTTCATTTATTATATTCAAATATTATATCAGCGGCCGATTCGACCGAAAATGCTGGCGGCCGATTCGTACTGACTGGCGGCCGATTCGTCCGAAATTGTCAGCGGCCGATTTGGCTGGCGGCCGATTTGACCGTTTCCCACCTGAAAATACTATTTTTCACTCGAGCAAGTGCTCAGGCCTGGCCATTTGAGGCTGGCGATCACTCCCGCTCGCCTCTACCCGCCTGGATTCAAAATAATGCAGGCATATTTTGCCTGCCTAACGTCAATTTGTGCAGATGATTAAAACTACAAAAATTGTTAAAAAAAACAAACAACGTATATTATTATTGGTTACAGTCGGCTTATTATGAAATCAGTTTGGGCCGAATTACTTTCCCAAACAATATCTGCACATCCGTGAAAAACGGTGCCCTGTTATCATTCACTGACATAACAAAAAGGTCCGTCATTGAACTTCACCCATTCTCTGAATAATGCAGTTGTTTTCCGGAACTTATTTCGATGGTGATTTTTTTTCTCCAACAAGCACAACATTGCTAAACAGTGCTCCTTTCTTAACCTCTTATCGATTCAGTGAAAAAAAGTTCCACTTTCAAGTTTAACACTTGGGAATCCATGCACACTGCAGCTCATTGACCGGAACTTATTTTCATATGGAACAGTTTTCGAGGACTTTTATTTTTCGATGTGCAATACATTTACATAACATGTTTTAAGTCATACCTGTGAGCTTTGAATAAATGATACGGAAAATTATAAAATTGCTGTCTATTTATTAATTTCCGATTACAATTAACATTGGGAAAATCCGAAATAAAGTAAAGAATGTGAAATGGAAACTGCGAGTGTGATTTTCACACGCCTGCATTTTTTGTTCCAGGTGTCTCTGGACTTAAAAGTGATAGGGCTTTCTAGATTGATGGCTCCCAGAGGTGAATTAAGGGCCACCATTATCGCCTGCCCAGGGTGATTTAAGGAGGGCGGTAGTAGCTCGCCTGCATTTTTCAAATGGTCAGGACTGAGCACTTGTGAAAATTAAAACTTTCAGGTCCACACTCATGAGATAATTCCCGATACTGACTAAAATGGAGTAGATTTTCTTTTTATTATATGCTACGAGACATTTTATTGCACAATATTTAGCCCAATTTGACCCCAAATGCGTATGTTTCATAACAATAACAAAGCTCAGCTGATCATTCCTTCATGGCGACATCATGTACCGAAGCATGACGTGATTTAGGAAGCTACTGAGGAATAGTTCTCGATATCCATCGAGTCAATCGATATCAAGAAATATCTTTTAGATAATTTGAAATAATTCACAGGCTAGCATATAATAAAATAAAATAAACATAAAAAACTATGAAAAAAATAAGCCTTTCCTTGCAGGATTTTCTGAGGTGTTTCTCTCTGCCCGTTGCTTCTTTTCCTTAATTTTTTCCTTTTACTTTTGTTCTGTTTTGTATGCCCCAGCGACTAAAAGTTGGGGACATGTATGTTTCACCCCTGTTCATCAGTCTGTCCATGTGTTTGTCCATTCTTCCATTCATCCATATGCATATAGAGGGGGGGGGGGAGGCGTGGTAGCATTGCGGTAACCGGTTCTCGTCAGATCACCAAAGTTAAGCAACGTCGAGCCCAGTTAGTCCTAGGATGGGTGACCGTCTGAGTGATCGATTCAGACCCCGTGTTGTGTCCTTGGGCAAGGCACTTATTGTCCACATGGGGGCATGATGACATCGTGTACTAAGGCGTACTGCATGTCGATGGTGCACATGTCTTCAACCAATCTAACCCTTCATGTGCTGCAGTGCGGAGTTACGATGTTGGGGAGCTGGCAGCTGCTCATCGTTGCTCGGTGGTTCTCTCCGGGTACTCCGGCTTCCTCCACCCGTAAAACTGTCACGGTCATGATTAGCCATTGTGCATAAGTATGTGACCTTAAACACCAATAAATAAATAAATATAAATATGCATATAGGGCACAAGGTTTGTTTGCCTAATTCCTCTTACAATTTTCAAGATAGAACCTTTTTGTTTTAGTAGGTATTTATACATATACCAAAGGTGTGCATATTGACAGGAATTTGATTTTGTTCAGTTTTTCACAAAATTACGGGTTTTTGAACTTAGTAAATTTTTGTGAAATTTCAAGTGAAGGGTACAAGGCTTGTCGAACTCCTCCCATAGTTTTCAAACTAGAACCTTTTCTTTTACATGGTATTTATACATATACCAAAGTTATGCATATTGACAGGAATTTGATTTTGGTCAGTTTTTCACAAAATTACAGGTTTTTTAACTTAGTAAATTTTTGTGAAATTTCGAGTGTAAGGTACATGGTTTGTCTGCCTTTCTCTTCCCATAGTTTTCAAGCTAGAACATTTTTATTTTCCAGAGTATTTATACATATAACCAAAGGTATGCACATTACCAGGAATTTGATTTTGTTCAGTTTTTCACAAAATTACGGGTTGGTGAACTTTGAAAATTTTTGTGAAATTTCAAATATACAGTTCAAGATTTGTCCAGCCAACTCCTCCCACAATACATCTGTAAGTTAATAGTCCAGGCACATTAGACATAAAAATGAGAAAGTAAGGAAAAAAATCGGAGAAAGCTGATTTTTTTATATGTTTCCGGGACACACATTGCGGATAAAGTGTGAAAAGTCCCCGCGAATCCGAGTTGAGCTTTTTTAGTTATAGCGTTTTTTTGATGAAAAAAATTTTTTTTTTAAAAATTCGACCCAGCTCCATATTTCTCATTCTTATTCGCCTTAGTAGGGTGAGAATCATAAATATCGTGCTGAATTATATTGAGAATACATATCCCCAACAGAAAATGCCAACTTTGTACCAATCCTCACACTCAATGGTGAAATATTCACGAAAATGTACAAAATTCCGAAAAAAAATTTATTGTTTTCATACACACAACGGTACACAACATCCATTAAATCAAATCTACGACTACTTTGGGAGTTAAATTATATATCAAAAATTGCAGAAAAGCAGTGGCTTTATAATGATATATAACAATAGTCATTTATTCCATAATGAACTGGTGAAACGTGTGAAATATTAACCATACCCCCTAAACTCAAATTCAAACGGCATCGACTTTTCTCATTCAAATACCGTATTATAGCATCATTGTTTCAATTTCCATCCAACCCGAGCACAATTTACACTGCTCTCATGTTTGCACAAACTGAATGTGAGAAACAGGGACTGAACGTTTGTCCAGTGACGTTTGACCAACCACTTTATATCAAAGCAGTGGAGATTGTGTCTTCGTCAGATAAGTTGACAAAAGTTTTCGTTAGACTCGGCGGCTTCCATATGATTATGTCATATTTAGGGGCAATTGGTTCGATCGTGGCTGGTAGCGGCTTGGATGAACTTTGGGGGACTGTTTATGCTGGTGGGTCAATCCATCATTTGATCAGTGGTCATGCATATTCAAGAGCAGTTCGTGCCCATTTGCTAACACAAATTGCCATTACAAAACTTGTGTTTGAAGAAAGCCGAACACTAGATAACATAGACTGCACAGAAGTCAATGAAATATTCTGTGGACTTGCCAGAGGTGACTGTACAACAGCTGACGCTGTCAATCAAGAAAGTGTCAACCATCTACTGTCAAAATTACACGAACTGCTCCAGAATGCGTCCGTAGGATGCACAGGAAAGCTTTGGGTACAATACTACGAGCAAATAGGTCTTCTCCAGTTGTTCTTGAGAGCAGAGCACACAGGCGACTGGGAACTCCACACATATTGTGTTCGCAATATGATTCCAGTATTTCACGCAGGTGGTCATTTTGCATACACACAACGGTACACAACATCCATTAAATCAAATCTACGACTACTTTGGGAGTTAAATTATATATCAAAAATTGCAGAAAAGCAGTGGCTTTATAATGATATATAACAATAGTCATTTATTCCATAATGAACTGGTGAAACGTGTGAAATATTAACCATACCCCCTAAACTCAAATTCAAACGGCATCGACTTTTCTCATTCAAATACCGTATTATAGCATCATTGTTTCAATTTCCATCCAACCCGAGCACAATTTACACTGCTCTCATGTTTGCACAAACTGAATGTGAGAAACAGGGACTGAACGTTTGTCCAGTGACGTTTGACCAACCACTTTATATCAAAGCAGTGGAGATTGTGTCTTCGTCAGATAAGTTGACAAAAGTTTTCGTTAGACTCGGCGGCTTCCATATGATTATGTCATATTTAGGGGCAATTGGTTCGATCATGGCTGGTAGCGGCTTGAATGAACTTTGGGGGACTGTTTATGCTGGTGGGTCAATCCATCATTTGATCAGTGATCATGCATATTCAAGAGCAGTTCGTGCCCATTTGCTAACACAAATTGCCATTACAAAACTTGTGTTTGAAGAAAGCCGAACACTAGATAACATAGACTGCACAGAAGTCAATGAAATATTCTGTGGACTTGCCAGAGGTGACTGTACAACAGCTGACGCTGTCAATCAAGAAAGTGTCAACCATCTACTGTCAAAATTACACGAACTGCTCCAGAATGCGTGCGTAGGACGCACAGGAAAGCTTTGGGTACAATACTACGAGCAAATAGGTCTTCTCCAGTTGTTCTTGAGAGCAAAGCACACAGGCGACTGGGAACTCCACACATATTGTGTTCGCAATATGATTCCAGTATTTCACGCAGGTGGTCATTTTGCATACGCAAAAAATTCTCATCTCTATTTGCAGCAGATGAAAGAGCTAACAGAAATAATGCAACAGGATGATTTGAAGTTGTTCACTGAGAAAGGTTACTTTACCATAAGGCGCTCAGATAAATTCTGGGACGGGATATATTCTGATCAGACCATAGAGCAGTGTTTAATGAGAATGTTCAAGCTCCCTGGTGGTCTCAAACATGGCAGGGGAATAACCGATAGCACTGTTGCGAAATGGATACATGGACTACCTCTTTGCCTTCCGATATGTAATGCTCTCGAAAATTTTGTTCATGTTCACACTGGTCATGGCGAACAACATCGGGATCTCCGTCAAAGTTCACAATTGACTGATGCCAATGATATCATCAAATTATTGAACTGGCTCAGAGTGCATTCCCCCTTTCAGAATAGAGATCCACTACAATTAGTCTCTATAGCGACCGGGCTTGTGGCCGACGAAACTGTGAACTGTGACCAAGTTCGCAAAATTAGTGAATGTTGCGTATCGAATGTTGTAAGCAAAACGTTCAACAGCATCAAACTACGACGTGTTGACACTGTGAAGTCTTTCGCATCGATGGCAAATAGCATCAAAGTCCGTGGAAGTAAGGTAGTGATTGACCCCACAATTCTGTTCAACCGCATCACATGTGTTATTCAGTCACAAGCAGAGATGGAAGAGTATCTCAAATATGAACTCGCCCCGAAACCACCAGCATTGTTTGATTCTGCTGGAATGAGGAAGACACAGAAAAGCACGCTCGGTAAGATCCTCAAAACATACGGTACGGTTCCGAGCAAAACTAAAATCCCAGAACATTCTCTGTTTGTTGTAGATGGTGGATTTTTATTGAGGGCAGTTGTATGGCCTAAACAGTCGTCATATAAGGACATATGTACATCATATTCCAATTATCTAGTGAGACATTTTGGGGCGAACGTCGTGGTTGTTTTTGATGGTTATGCTTGTACAATGTCGACAAAGGGCATGGAACAAGCCCGTAGATCTGAAGACAGGTATTCCATTGATATCAATATCTCACCCGAGTTACCAGCCACCACACCCCAATCCGATTTCCTTGCAAATGCCAAGAACAAAACCCAACTGATCGATCTTCTAATGCAGGAGCTATCTGCTATCAATATTCAGTCGAAGCAGGACGAGGCTGATGCTGATGTACTGATAGCCGAAACTGCACTTGACATCGCTCAAGATGACAACAATATTGTCGTTGTGGGAACAGACACAGACTTGTTAGTCATTCTTACCTCTCGAGTTCAACCGGGATGTAATATTCACATGATGTATTCCATTACCCCAAACTTACTAGTTTCAGTTAGTGAAATAGCAACCAAAATGGGTGACCATAGAAGCAACCTCCTTGTAGCACATTCTATAAGTGGTTGTGACACTACTTCTGCACTCTTTCGAGTTGGTAAGAAGAAAGTATTCAGTACAATTGTCTCCGATGTTACTAGCGACTCACAACAGTATGTCAACACAATTTTGGCGGATGACAGTACACCAAGTGCAGTAGCCGCTGCCGGGGAACAACTTCTCCTGATCTTATACGGGAGTAAAACTGTTTCCTCTCTCGACCAATATAGATATGTCACTTACAAGCGTTATGTAGCAAAATTTAAACTGAATAACCCCATCGACCTAGCCTCACTCCCACCAAGCAGCGATGCTGCACAACAACATGTCTACAGATGTTATCTCCAGGTCCAACAATGGCTGGGCACTTCGCTTCCTCCGACGGATTGGGGGTGGTCGCTAGACAATGGACTTCTTGTACCGACTGCAGCCACAAAGCCATGTGCCCCCGATAACCTACTGAATCTGATCAGTTGTGGTTGCAAGAGTGCTTGAACAAAAAGGTGTGGGTGTAAGAAGGCAGGACTCTCTTGCTCAGGTTTGTGTAATTGCAGTTCGGATTCTTGTAACAACCACAGAAACACTGTCCTGTCGGAAATTTCTGAGTTCGATGAATAATATGTATATAGGTCATGTCATTTCTGTATATAGCGTTGATAATAGTCAATGTAACTTAATCCATGTTGATTGATTTGTACATTCTGTAAATATTATTTATTGATTTTTGTACATTCTGTAAATATTATTTATTGATCTAATGCTGCCAGACACAGACGTGTCTGTTCGGTCCCAAGCCCGAAAATAGTTGAGTTCTCATTCTGACGAATTTTATGCCAAAAGGGGAACTCGGCCAGAAGCAGAGGGGGTCTTCCATAATGTCTATTTTGTAAGCAATGATAAAAGTCTTCAAATGGTGGTGGATTTTTTATCGTCTGTCCAACTAACATCCCGTTTTGTACTACGACCCTTTGGGCAAATCCGTTAGGAAAATCGTCATTTTTTGCGTAAATCCGATACTTTTTTGTGAATTTTCAATAATTTTTCGCAGAAATTGTCACAGAATGCACATTTTCCTCTAGGTAAATGTATATTAGACATTATGTAGCTCGAAATACGCGTAAACAAAAAATACAGTTGGATCAATTCGAGGTTACAAAGTTTGTGCGATTTTTTTTTATTTTTTTCAAACGCGTTTTCGAAAAAAGGCTGTAGAAAAAAAAGCTCAACTGGGATTTTAGGGGACTTTTGTCTAATCGTTCAGTGACATGTACTCGACATTCCCTGAAAAAATCAGCTTTCTCCGATTTTTTTCCCTAGTGAAACCTAATGTTCTTGGGCTATAAAGTATTTGTTGGGAGAGGGAGGGGGTGGGAGCATCATATGTGTTTTACAGACACAGCACATGTATGTGTGGCAATTCACTGATTGCTCTTCAAACTCCTGTGTCCATATATTGTGTGGGCTCATGCTTCAGTCTAGTTTATTTCCTGTTTCTTTCTTTTCTACATTCCTCTTTGCTTTATGTTTTTTTCATTTGTGTTACAGGTTTTATATCATGTTCGTCCAAACCAGGTGCCATCACTGGAGGGTGAAATAGATCTGCTTTTTGAAGAAGATGTGAAGAAACCAAAGGCATTAATAAATGCCAAGATTCTCACTTTTACATCTTTGGGCATTGGAGTTCTTGCCATAGTAATTTTTTCAATAAAATCTGAACGAGTGCCAAATGTTAAACCAATTATTTTGAACTTATTACCAGTTTACTGGTAACTTCATTTTTTTCTGCAAACACTGGCAGTTGAACAAAGGGGTGATATTTATTTTATTATAAATTTATGCATCAAAGGGTAATATATGACATTTTCTTGATGAATGAACATTTTTATTATATATATTTAACATTTACGGAAAATATATTGTATAACAACCATCATTTCTTTATTTCTTGATTGATTCTTGGCCATGATTAGTGTGTAAGTTGACATATGATATATGTTATAACTTGATTACAATTTTTTCATCACAGTCTTTTGTATTGCCATATGCTTCATCATTCTGCCTGTGCCAATTTCAGAGTTGGAACTCTCCTGGGAGAAAAATTCTAGACTTTCAAGGAGGGTTCTGGGACATTTTTAAGCACTTTCCAGGACTTTTGTCTAAAATTATTTTTGTTATTTCTGAGTTTATACATGTTTGATACTGTGCAACCTTGTTAATTGAATAACCACTTTGCAAGAGCCATTTGTTCAATTAAAATATGTATTCAATTAATAGGGAATTGGTCACTTTCCTGTATTTTAGAGATAACTGAACATTAATTCTATTATATTCTATTATATCTTGATTGACACGGCTCATTGAGCTTGTGGCTGCAACATGGAAATAAAGTAAAGTTTAGTCACTCAAACCTTTATACCTATTTTAGAGGACACCCCCACCAAGCATTGGCTTCTGGGTCCTATTTTACCAGTAAAACAGAGCTTGTTTACCCAAGTGATATACTAGTAACAATTTGATAAGGATCACCTCCATGCTCATTGACATATTTGAAAATGTGCAGTTCCGATCACTCTCCACAGTTCAGATGAACTTTCCCCCAACCCTTTCATTTGTTATTACATGTACCTGTGTACAATCATATAGGAAAGTGAAATTGGGTGAATACACAGAACAACACACGTGTGTGAATGGGTTAATCGATATGGCAAGAGTGCCAGCACAGAAGGATAGTACGAGAGGCCATGATGGCACAAGTGCCATATCGATTATCCCATTCACATCCGTGTGTCATTCCATGTTTATTACATGCCTTCACATCTATAAAACAATTATAAGAAGGACACTCAGCAATTCATTTGACAACTATCAACAACAAGAACACATTTTATCGCCAACCAAATTTGCAAGGGGAACCTGTGTTACTATTTTGTTTCTTGAGTTCTAATGTGTTCTATTGGAATATATTGGAACTCTGGTGATATTTTTAGCTATCGCTAGTGATTCAAATTGTAATTGCAGTTCACGATTTGTTAAAAATTCCAGTGAAATTTCGCTTTTTAATAAAAATATTCTGTCAATGATTACCAGTAATAGATTTTCATTTTCTGCATGGTTTAGTGTTGCTGTAGAAGGGGATTTCATAGAACAGGCATGTAATAAACCCTTTTTCTGAGGATTTTAAACCACCCACAAAACAACTCAGTTTCATCAAAAATGAATTATTCATGTCAAGAAAAACGGATTCAGATTCTTTATTCATAGTATAGTAGTATACATACATGTAAAGTGGTTACAGATAAACATATTGCACAAATATAATAGGTATTATACCGTGAGAGGTGTCATAGCCAGATTGGCTGTCTGCTCGCCACCTCTGAAAGAGAGAGTAATGGCAAACAGCCTTTAACCAAATGAATCAACTTAAAACAATTTATGTGATGCTTAATGGGGAATGGAGCTCAAGTTATCTCATTGCTGGGGCCAAAGATATGATCCATTATAATTGTTAGCAAGAGGTTGGAGCTTCAGGGTTGGCAAGAAGCAATATGCTTATTGAGTTCACTCCACTACTCTGTGTAACACCTAAGAGTGACACAAAGTCCCATGGTGCACTGGATGTCATTCAGATATTGACAAAGATATAGGTAATTATTATGTTTGGGCATGGGGTCAACGTCGGCTTACACATTTCAGAGGGTTTTGTGTACTCAGTGAATGTGCCTGGAGATGATTTTTGCATCTTCACCATGGTCAGTTCAACTATTGGGTGTTGAATATAATGAATTAATCCACACCCAAAAGAGCCAAATATTCTTGTGACAGATCATCTGCCTGACAGATTACCGATCTATTTGTCTAGATTGTAGTATGGGGAGGTTAACCGAAAATACAACTCGGTGTCAGTTATTTAAAAACAACGACCGACCTAAATGTGAAATAACCATCAGTCGGGACACGCATGGTTATTTAACTGTGCAGTCTTTAATGCTGTCACTTCATGTAATGTGTTAAATAAAAAGGGCGGAAATCACAGAAAAAAATCGGAGCCCGGTAATTAATAACTTTTTTGGTCCCATAATATAATCGTATTTACATATTAAGGGGACGTCCAACCTAACTTTGGTCAAATTTCATGTAATTTTCTTTCAAGTCTAAAAAAGGCCCAAAATGAATAACCCCAATAAATTATATACCAAAATGCTTGGAATGAAACATAGAACATGTGGAAACTGAAATTTGCCATGGAACTGCTGCCATGTGTAAATAGCACCACCTGAAAGTCTGCTATGGCATAAGTAAGAGAACAAAATTTTTACAATAAAATACCTCAAAATAAAATAACAGCTGTATTCTATAAACATTTAAGTACATACTCGAAGAAATCTTTTCCTAATTCATGAAAGTAATGAAGATTGAGACCAAATGTTATAAGTGGAGTGCTCACTGATTGAAGGCAGACATTTTCTTTTGTTTATGTTTTGATTTGGGGAGTTCAACAAAGGTCAACTTGAAGGAGTCCAGCAGAAGAAGTATGGAAGGACAAAAGAGTGTCTCCCAATATCAAGATGTATGTGTTACTGTAATGGTTTGGAAAGAAAATATGATATTCTCCTATGTAGAATGCACTGCAAAGTCATACATTGTAGTTGAATAAATATATTTACAAACCCCTTGCACTGTAACCCCTTTTATCCCATGCATCAATTTGATAGTGATTAAATTGTTAAATTTGTCTGGTTTATCAATAAGTACATTAGCTTTGTTTAACTCTTGGACACCAATACACTCATGATATCTGTTGGAGAAGAAATAAGGGTAACTGTAACCTGTCACTGCAATAAACCATCTAATGTACTTAAAAGTACATTGTTATTCAAAACACATCAAATCAACCTTACATAACCATTATTGCATGTACTTTCCCCAAGGAGGCTTACTGACATATTGAGATCAGAAGGGCACATCCAGAGGGTCTCACATATTTTTTTCAAGAACGCAGTACACAAAGCAATCCCCAAAAGATGACAAGTGAGCTCCATTTGACACAGAAAATTTTGGGGTGTGGGGGGGGGGGGGGGGGGGGGGGGGTGGGGCTCTCTTCCTTGTATGACTCTACCTCCGGCACTCAAGGCATATGCCTTTTTTCTCAAAGTTTAACTCTTTTTTCTTTTTGAAGATCCTGGCCACACATGTTCCAAACACTATCAGACAGGTAAACCTCCAAATAAGTGTATCTGCAAAAATCATGTTACATTGCAAAACATTCTTTTTAGAGTTTTAGTTCTGGACCTTTCATGCTTCTTACTTCCAACTATAACACTTAATTTATTGATTCATGGGTGAATAGAAAAGTCCTGCCATAATCAACATTTTGAGTTCCATAAGCCTTCAAAACAGCTCCAATAAAAGTGTCAAACATCAGATTGGTGGCTTTATACAGAATATTCATTAGGTTGTTGCTTGATAAGTAATAGGAACAAAATCTTCACAAGAAAATTCTGCAGCAATACAATTGAGGGTATTAGCAGGCACTCTGCAACAAATTGTAACAAATCAACTAGTTATAAACAAAATTTTCTAACTCAAAAGAGTGAAAAAGTACCACAACTCTGAAAAAATGTGGGAAGAAACACATGCTACAGCAGCTACACAGGCATTGTTTCTCCATGATGCTCGATCACAAAACCAAATATCCTTCAAATTGGAGTAGCAATGGTTGAGATACAAGGGGGAATGTTGGTACATGCAATGATGAATGGGTAAGACTAAGATTAAGAGGACAGGGGGTCACCACTGCACGACCCTAGATGCACCTTTGATTTTCCAACTTCCACTAAGTTCCAGGTCTGGGGCATAATAATCGTAACACACCCAACTTATCAGTTCATAATTTCAGTTAAATAAAAGAAATTATCAATTTGAATTAAATAATAGATGATGTAAAAATATTTGGCTTCCTTCGCCTTCTCGTACTATTTAATTACCACAAACAATATCAGTTTGATGCCGACAAACGAAACTGAACGCATGTGGTTTGAGTAAAAAGTAACTCTGCATGATTAATGAAGAAATTGCGAATATTTCGTGTATTTCATTTATTTAAAAGCCAATTGCAGCTAATATTGACCGTGCATTCGATAATTCGTTTCGGTTTTGACCACACGGCCACGCTGACACTCCGTGACAGCGGTTATGTTTATTGTGATATGCAAATTGGGGTGCTGGACGTTTCGTACACGGGCGTTTCGTACACGGCCAATTTAGGACGTTTCGTACACAAAACGCCTGGACGTTTCGTACACAGATTTTAATTTCGCATTTTCTCTTTATATCTCACTTTTTTTCCTTCTAATTTCAGATTTTGGGTTTAAAAGAAAGAAAGAAGACTATTTTCTTGCGTGAAATAATTTTATTTTCCAATAAATACGTGGTGATTTCAGTTGAAATCTCATACATACTAAATTAAAACAAATTCATTAAACAAAAATAACATGTTTTGTTTTTATGTGTTTGTTGTATTCTGCATGTGATTTTATTGTATTACATCAATATAAAATATATTGCTATCTTTGATAGTGATAAAATTTTATTCCGTTTTTATGACAATTTATCACCAGCGATACTGTACATTTTCGGCGAATCACCTCATTGCATTATGCTAAACTGATTTTATTTTATCGATATTTGCCCTTTATTGATAGCAACAGTATTTGGTGTCATTTAACACCACCAGTATGTTGTAGCTTCTGAGCTCCTCCTCATCGTGTACGAATATGCCCAAACCGGCCTCCAGCCAAACCGGCCTCCGACATTTTGGCCCAAACCGGCCTCCACTTAACCCAAACCGGCCTCCACATTTTTACCCAAACCGGCCTTCAATATTTTCATCGTCGGCGACGGTCAGACTCTTTGCAATTTACCGCTGACTAGATTAGCCATCGCATGTACAAACAAAATAACCTAAAAACATCCCGGCAATATTCAAACAAGTCACTCATCGGTAAAATCAAACAGTAAATCAAACAATAAATCAAAGTAATCAAGGAAAATTAACTTATTCAACATGCAATTAAACACCAACAGTATCTATAAAAACAGGAATAATTTTACATAAATATTCACAGGAGATATTCATAAATGTCAAAATATTAATTTAATGTAACAAAAATAATAATTAATTTTATAATACAAGATCTAAAACAGATAATTAAACACGTGTACGAAACGCTCACTTCGTGTACGAAACGTCCAATTTTTGTGTACGAAACGTCTTATTTGTGTACGAATCGTCGCGTGCACGAAACGTCTTGTGTACGAAACGTCAGTAAACCTGCAAATTGGGGGATGGTTTCCGGTGAAGGAGATTTGTCACATTTGTCAGTGTAAAACGATAAAAAAAACACTGATCGACGCTTGTATTACTATGGTTGGTTGGAAGAAAAAACTAAATTCTCAGCATCGTCCAAGCGTACCTTATTTAAAAGCACGAATGCATCATTTTCAACCCATCTTCAATCGGTCCTTTGCAGACATCAAACATACCCGTCTTCAAATTCCATGGTTACTAGGACGTAAATAACTTCGCAGCGACAGGGGGAAATTAACACACTCAATATAGTTCCAGGTCACTTGGAATATACTTCGTGAAAAAGTGATTTCTGAAGCATTCTGCTTACTTTGTTATGAATATTGCCTTATTTTATGTGTATCGTCCCGATTTTATACACTCGGTTATTTTTTTTACAAGTGGTTCATGTTGTCTTTCTAGTGCGCAATAATTCAGATTTTTTGTCAACAAAAAAGTTCAGACGGCCTGTAAACACGAGAGGGAATTTCGAACCATATTTTGCAGTTATGACATTAACAGCTCAAGTACTTGCTGTCACCTGTTTGCAAATACGCTCATACATTGTCTCGAACAAATAAAGGGCGTGATCACGTCCTTGCATTCTTACGATTGCCCAAATTGAGTATTTCTGCAAGAACCACATCGTAATCACATGACCGGAAAAACATCGTTGAAACATGGCCACATCCGGAACCTCAAAAATTTGTGTTGGTGTTATTACATTCAAACGTCAAAACCCACCAGAGTGTGTGTCAAAAAAATGCTTTCTCCGAGTCTGTAGTATGTTATCATTATATTGAGGACAAGGCTTTCGAATTACCGATTATTTTGTGGTTTTACCGGTTCGTTACTTATGCCATTTGCAAATTAATCTTCTTCAAAATCATAAAATTCACTTTTTTTCCTGAAAAAAAATATATGTACCTTTTCTATGCACTTTACTCATTATTTTGATATATAATTTGCCTTTCCATACTTCTCTTATCTGTTTCTGAGGCATTGGGAAAAATGTCAAAAAATTGACCAAAGTTAGGTTGGACGACCCCTTAAATAAACTTTCCTTTGAATGACAAATGAATGAAATGATAAAAATCATCCCATTCAGTGTGAGATTGAAAGTGCCACCTGGTTTTGGACAAAACTAAAACAAACATCAAATTATCAAAATGACCACACACTTCACTTGAATGCAATACCCACACATCTGCTGGCCACTGTCATTAATTTCTATGTGTATGTTTGAATGGAATTAAAAAAGCAGTTGTACACTATACTTCCAACAATAATATTTTCAACGCTGCAGGCCAAGATTTGGGGCTTTCAGTATCAATACACGAAACTCAACATGACATTCATTAATTTTCATGACCTTCAACACAGGATCATTGGTTTTCGGCCTCGTGTTTTTTGGCCCTGCACTTTTCGGCCCAACACTTTTCGGCTTCGGGGTTTGGGGCTTTTCGGCCTGGTGGATTATTCAGGTTCTTTCAATGTTTTTTTTTTCCATTTTGATGGGCAAGAACAAAATAAAAACATTTTACAAGTTTCATTTTTTATTATATTTTCATATGGAATTGACAAAATTGCACTCAACTACATTTTTGCAGATATTACGTTTCACTACAAAGAGGTGTGAACATTGTTATGAGCTTATATACTGAGTCAAAAAAGAAAGTATAATAGAAACAAATGTGAAAAAATAGCATAAAGGATGAAATATAATAGTTCTAATGTTGCATGTTTGTGGACAAGAAGTCGTGCAAAGAGTTTAATGACATGTTGTTGTCCACTCAACCATATACAATTTTTCTATGGATTTCAAAATGGCACGTGCTACCCGAGAATGTAAAATTAAATGGGTGACCGACGATTTTCTTTGTGTTATGTTGTGCTAGACAGCTTGGGTTATTAAGAAAACATGCTAGTTTTTGTCTTCCGACATTTTAAAAAATACCAAGGTTAACCGAAAATCAGAGGTTGCATGCCCTTGGTATGCATGAGGCTGGGATACCTCCAGATGAGCTTGCTGCTGAGTTCGGAGTCACTGTGGCCACTATTTACCATCTCATTGGAAGGTATAGAACCACTGGATCTACTGCCAACCGACCGCGTTCAGGTCGATCAAGAGTTACGACCCCTGCACACGACTGACACATCAGGATGTCTCACTTGCCTGATCGATTCCTTCCGGTGACGAGGACAGCAGCAATTACTCCTGGTAGAACTAACAATAGAATCAGTGCACAAACTTTCCACAACAGAATCACTGATCACGGCTTCTGCAGTAGGCGTCCATACCACAGACCAATCCTTACCCAATGTCATCGTACCATCAGAATGGAATGGGTACGTCAGCGTATTCGCCGGACTCGGCAGCGTTTAGTGATGAATCACGATTTTATCTACGGCATGCTGATAGTTGGGCGAGAGTGTTTCGCCGATGAGAATGGTTTTCTGATGCTTGCGTGCGGGAATGCAACCGTTTTGGCGGGGATAGTGTAATGGTTTGGGCAGGAATTTCCTTGCACCATCGAACGCAGTTGATCTTCATTGATGGTAATCTGAATGGACAGCGATATAGAGACGAAATTCGTAACGCTGTTGTTGTCCCATTGTTCAATGCTAATGCCGGATTGCAGTTATTCCAGCAAGACAATGCCCGATGTCATGTGACGCGTATCTGTCGTGACTTTCTTGAGGAGCATAGCATCGAACTTCTTCCCTGGCCCCCACTTTCACCAGATTTGTTGCCAATCGAGCATCTTTGGGATCAATTGGACCTTCGGGTATGAATACATGATCTTCAGACATTAGGCGATTTACGTAATGTTCTAAGGCAGGAGTGGAACGCAGTACCACAGGGTGACATCCAGAGACTTACCGGGTCGATGCACCGTCGATGTCTTGCCTTCCAAGAGGCAAACGGTGGACATACATGCTATTGACTGCATGTGTGAACTTTTCATTTCATCCCATGTCTGAATTGCGACGTCCTGATGTGACGCTGGCAACAGTAAGAACATGAAATTATGCAAATTCATACAGCTAGACACAAAATAGGAATTTACAATAATTTGTTTGGGATTAAAGTCAATATTACTAAAAATATTGCTCCTCAAAGTTTATTATACTTTCTTTTTGGACTCAGTATAATAATTTGATAGTGTGACAGATTAACTTCCCTGTCTAAATGACGAAGGTGCAATAAATTTTTTATTAGCAATCTTTAGCATGAATTGCTTTCCAAGAAATCTAGACTTCCATTGAATTTCAAACAAGCAGGTGATTGAAATTGCAAAGAATACACACATTGTTTGGAAAACAATATATCTAATAGACGGTTCAGAAAAATAATTCTACTACTAAAGCACTACTTTATGATTACTTAGCTGTGACTTTAAGTTATAAATTATTTACTGGAAAGCAATTACTACATATACATTAGCACGCTGACTGGATCACTTGAAACTATAAAATTATTTTGCAGTTATTTACTGGAAACACCAATTGGTGCTTTACAGTAAATAATTATACTACTAAATCACTACTTTATGATTACTTAGCTTTCACTTTAAGTTGTAAATTATTTATTATTAGACTCTCGTGGATTCCTAAGCAAATAAAGTTATAAAGCAAATAAAGTTATTTGGGTCGCCGGGGATTTAAATCCCACATTGTCCCTGTGCGCCTTTGGCGAGCTGAAACTTTTCATTCATCTTTAGAAAACAGTTTAATGGGAAATGCACAGGGAGAAAAACTGCCGATGTGAAAAATTCATTAAATGCATATATAAAAACAAAAAAATAACTGAAAATAATCACTGAACATGACAAAAAATAAACAAATAATTGTCAAAAAGTTGAAGTGAAATAATTTATTTGGGACACCATTCGGCCTCGAAAGCTGCGCTTTTTGGCCCAAAATGAGGCTGAATAGCACACAAAAATTATTGGGGCTGAATCGCGCAAGACCGAAAAGCAATAGAGCCTTCAACACCAATGGTAAAACACAGTATCTGTAAAATTATCAGTTTATCAAATGCGGTTTCCTTTGCTGAACTGGAACTTACCTCTTGTTCCACATTTATACTGTCCGATATATTTATTTCTACATGTATTTTTGAAAGCTTGAACCTCAAAATAGGTTTCAAATTCACAGATGAAGTCCGATAAAAATTAGGGTTACAATGACCTAAATGAGCGACTTTTACTTGGTAAATTTTTTAGGGTCAGCACAATTGTTTAGGGTTGGTCAGGTTACCCCAAACAAAGAGATTTTTATTCTTTGGCCTGACATTTCACAACATTACACCGTCAGCATTCTTTTTACCCAAGGTGTGCATTGCTACCACAGCATTTTCCTCTTGTCTTGGGGGGGGGGGGGGGGGTGGGGGGGGGGGGGCTGCCAGTGCTATTCAAATTTCAACTGAAAATCCAGGGTTCTCAATCTTCATTGTCTTCTGGATTAATGGCTAACTGTACATCTGCTGTGCTATATGCATTATATCATAATTTAGAGAGAGGGAAAGGTACTTGCACTTTGAACTTTTATTAGACCTAGTTTTTGTGACAAAATCCAACTGTTTATAGTGTTTAATACTTGAAAAGTGTAAACTGTTTTTTAAAAAAATGCGTAGAAACCGAAACCGTGGAAAAATTTCATAACCTCCCAACACTACTAGATTTTTGTCAAAAGACTTAATTGCATACTGAGAGTACTCTACGCTGTGTGCTGTGTTCGTGTTCGTTGGACAACTGGAGAGAAGAGCAGCGGGATTGCACAGGACAAGGGTTCCCGATTATGACACAGGGCATGTCTATTACATGTATTTAGCACCTGTTTGGATTCTTTATAGTCCAGTATCACTGATGATTTTCAAATTTATGAAGTGCAATCAGGGAGGTAGGGATTATCACAATGGACTAACTGGAATATAACGAAATGAATTTAGAAGTTATGTTTTTTCTACGCTTGATTCTGTTACTAATAGTTTTGTCTAAAGTGTTCCACAGTTTTAGGAAAGTGTATAAAGGAAGTTTATCTAGAGATCAGGCCTTTGTTTTTTTGTGTGTAGGAGGCCAGATTGTCTGGTTGTCCTACCAGATGAATTATATATAACATTAAATATATGGAAAGACTCTGGTAATCTGCCATTTTTTCCATTCAAACATGAACAGCAGAGAATATAATTTAAACAACTCATCAACTTAAGATATTTTGTTGTTCCTGAATAAGGGATCTGTATGGGAATTGTACCTTTTGTTATTAGTTATTCATAATATTTGCTTTTGCACAACAAGTTTTTTATAGCCCTTGAGTTGCCCCCATGCATGGATTCTGTATACCAAATGAGTATTGTGTTCTCAACATTCAGTGTGGGAGAATATATTTGACTTTGTTGAAATACTAGTTTGCAAGCACTATTTTCGAGCATAATCAGGATAGGTGAGCCTTGTAGGAATTTTAGTTTTTAGTATGCCCCCACCATAGATTTGAATCATTCTGGGTTTGCGAGTTATTTGAAAAATCATCCTACATCGGGGATTACTTGGGGAACTGTTTTGTTTTTGCCACCAAGACATCATCTCGCAATTTAGAAAGTTCAATCAAGGATTACCAGAGTGGTTGCCAACACATCTTAAGACCTCAGCATCTGCATTGCACACCCCTTGTTAAGCCTTTACTCAGAATGATGGAGAAAAACAGCAAATACTATTCACAAAAGTCATTAAAATTTCATAATTTTTTCACAATTTTGTTCTGGTAAAAACGAACTCTGCAAAGTTGAAATTAGGCCTCTGAATGTTGGATTCATGGGAATTTAATGAAAAAATGAGCATCGTTTTGCTGATAAAGGAATAATAAGACCATGATTTGATCTGACAAAACCAAATTCTTCAAACTGAATGAGTTGGTGTGGAAGAATTTTACCCTTTTCATAAACAAAGCCAATAGGGTTTCTATTTTGGTCTTTTAACTCTTAACCCGCTGAGTATTTTCAAGATATTTTTCATCAAATCTAGTCATGGCTGCTATTAAGCAGCCATGACTAGATTTGAAGAAAAAATAATCTCAATATAACACAAGAAATCTTTGTTGTGAAAAATTCCATTGAATTTATTGGGTCAAAATATGATTAAATGTGCCCAAATTATATTGATGTAAGTAACAAGAGAAACCCTGTGCTGGGCAGGAATATCCACCAGCAGCATGCAAAGAGTTAAGGTGGTTATATTCCCAATGGTGTGGGCCCTGTCCCCATTCCCAATATCTGTATAAAAGTCCATTTATTATCATACTATTTATTTACTTATTGGTTTTTAAGGTCACTTTCTGCATTTTGGTCTATATCATAACCACAAAAGTATGAAGTAAAGTCCAGCCAATCTCTTTTACCTATGCTGCCCACTTTAGAGGAATTCCACCCCAGGCATTGGTTCTAAGTCCTATTTTACCAATAATGCATAACTTGTTCAGTACAGTAAGCAAGCATACCCAGTGTTCCCACAGGGGATTATCCCCCAAAAGGGAGTCATGTTTAAAAATAGTTGAAATAAGGACCATTTCTCCAATGAGAAATATTAGGCAAAGTTGGTTTCCAAATACAATAAAATATTATTGCAAATAACTTTCATACCAAAATTTTTCTCTGGCAAGCATGCTTTTTTGAGCTCCAAATAAAATTCAATAACCTACATCTTGTTTGAGATATGGCCATGGACACTAACAAAGTTTAAAAAATGTGGTTGAGAATGTTCAATCGCAACCTTGAAAACAAAGCTACATCACACTTTCTTGAGCATTTTCACATATTCAAGGCTAATAACTTGCCACCAACACTGGTTGACTGTTCAAGAACTGAACAATTTTTGCAACATATGACATTTTTTAATAACACTGTTTATATTTTGTGTCTCCACTTTTGAAATCAAATAGTTTTGAATTAATGAGAAATCTTGTTCCATAGGGGGTGGGGGGGGGGGAGGAGAGGGGGTTGATGGTGGGGTCTACTGACCAACAGGTTGAAAACAAGTACACACCCTTCCTGCCACCCCCAACACACCAAACTTTGTTGTTATTGGGTATTTAACTCCTTGGATGCTGCCAGTGGATATTCCTGCCCAGAACAGGATTTTTCTCGCCACTGAAATTAGTATAATTTGGGTTAATTTAAATTAAATTTCACCCTGTAAATGGCACATATTTTTTCACCAGTTACTTCTTGAGTTAATTTTAGTTGAATTTTTCATCAAATCTAGTCATGGCTGCTTCAGAGCAGCCATGACTAGGTCTGATGAAAAATATTTTCAAAATACTCAGCGAGTTAAGAGTTAAAGCCCATTAGAAGGCAGAATATAATAAAATTGCACGTGATTAACAGGGAAAGTCTACAAACCTATTAAATTTGATAAGCCCTTATCTGGCCAGTGCATTTCACAACAAGAGGCCCCTAGGGGCATTAATCACTCACCTGATAAAATTGTTTAAAGAAGGATTTACAGTCACATTCAGCATCTACATGTTAATATATACTAGCGGAAAAAAGAAATGCAAGTTTTTTTCTGTGGTAAATATTTCAAATGTGTTATGGATGATTATTTCATTGTTTGGATTTTGATGTTATTTCTTCATTACTGATTAAATTTGATTGGCATTTGCATGGATAACATTCGAATGTCGGTAACCTATGCCATTTCCTGATCAAAATCAATAGCGGGTGTCCCCATCCCAGGCTTCAGTCACTGCTCTAAGTCTCCTTACCATTGACCCCCATCAAGTTGTTTATGGTCCCTTGCGGGAAGTTATTCCACTCCTGAAGAAGGGCCTGTGTGAGCTGAGCGATGTTGTTTGGGATGTCGATGCGCTTCCTGACCCTCCTGTCCAGCACATCCCACATATGCTCGATCGGGGACAAATCTAGACTGTAGGGTGGCCAATCAAGAACTGGGACATCATTTTGGTTGAGGAAGTCATGACAAACCCTGGCAACTTGCAGCCTTGCATTTTCCTGTTGCAATGTAAAGGTTACGCGCATGGATAAGGGGAATGACGTGAGGCATGAGGACCTGATTGTGATATCTTATGGCTGTAAGATTGCCCAGGATGACCACGAGAGGTGTTTTCACGCCATGAGAAATCCACCCCCCACCCCCCAAACCATAACAGACCCTCTCCCGAATCTGTCGTTTTCCTTGATGCATGCATCAGAATATCACTCACCTCGATGTCAGTTGCAACGTTGTCGACCATCTGACCTGTGAAGTGTGAACAGACTCGTCGGTGAATAACACACGTCTCCAGTGGGCCAAGTGAAACAGATTTGGTGCATGTGCCCGCAGCCATTGCAATCGACATTGACATCGCCTGGGTTTAAGTTGCGAACCAACGTAGGGATGTTGTGGCCTTAAACTGAACTCCCGCAACCGATTCCTAACTATTCTTGGACACACCTGGCCAGCATGAGTGCCTACAACCTGACTCGCTGTCTCCATCTGAAATCAGTTACGGAGGTGTGAGAGACATATGCCTCTATCTTGACGTGGTAACGCAACACACGGATGTCTGCTCCTGGGACGGTTAGCTAATCTTCCTGTGGCTCGGAGACACCCAGCTAAATAATAATAATAATAATTTATTTATATAGCACTTTTCCCAGCGAAACGCTGCTCAAAAGCGCTGAAAACATAGATGACGGTAACAATGGTATAATCAGCGGCCGAAGGCTGCTTGAAAGAGATGGGTTTTCAGAGCTTTCTTGAAGTTATCAGTATTTAGGGTTTTTCTAAGGTTCTAAGGGAAGGCGTTCCGGAGTGAGGGAGCTGCAAAAGTGAACGATCTCTTCCCTGTCGTTGATCGAACTCGCGGTACAACAAGGAGATTCTCAGAAGCTGATCTGAGATTCCTCGACAGTGTGTGTACTTTGATGACCTGCTTAAGGTAAATTGGTGCTTTGTCGCTATGTAAGATGTTGCATGTCACCGCCAGTACCTTATACTTAATGCGAGACTCAACTGGCAGCCAATGCAGGGATTTCAGGATTGGTGTAATGTGGTCATATTTTTTTGCACCAGTAATGATCTTAGCTGCTGTGTTTTGAATACGTTGAAGCAGGTACATGGATTTCAGAGGAAGGCCGAAATAGAGAGAGTTGCAATAGTCCAAGCAGGACAGGACCAAAGACTGTATAACAGTTTTCAGAGTGTTTTGGTCAAGCAGCTTTCTGATTTTGTTGATGTTTCTTATTTGGAGGAAGCAGCTTTTGCTCACTTTTGTGATTTGGTTATGCAGATCAAAGCAATCATTAAAAGTGAAACCGAGGTTTTGGGCAGCTTTACTTGAGCTAACTGCGCTATCACCTATTTTCAAGCAGTTAATTGGAACTTTGTCTAACTGATGTTTGGTGCCTAACTGTACAAATTCTGTTTTATCATCATTTAATTTCAGAAAGTTTCTCCCCATCCACTGTCGAATATCCTCAATGCATGCCTCCAGTGTTGTTAAGGAGTCATTCATATTGGAAAGGTCAGCAGACAGATACAGCTGGGTATCGCCTGCGTACAGTTCAAAATTTACAGAGTGCTTCCTTATGAGATCCCCAAGTGGTAGGGTGTAAACTGTGAACAGTAAGGGTCCGAGTACTGAGCCTTGGGGGACGCCATATTTTAACTCGACGGGCTCTGAGAGAGTATCGGATATTTTCACAGATTTTGTACGGTCACTTAAGTAGGAACGTACCCACTCAAGGGCAGATCCACGTATTTTGAGTCGTTTTTCTAACCGCGACAAAAGAGTTCAGTGGTCAATTGTATCAAATGCAGCAGACAGGTTGAGCAGCACAAATGATGTAAGCTTACAATCGTCCATCGAATTCAGCACATCGGAGCTGACACAAATTAAGGCTGTTTCAGTGCTGTTCCCGGGTCTGTATGCAGATTGAAATATTTCCAGATTGTTATTATCTGAAATATGCTGAATAATTCTTGAGGCAATAACCTTTTCAAGACATTTAGACAGAAAAGGAAGGTTAGACACTGGTCTGTAGTTTTTTAGAACGTTGACATCTAGGCTTGGTTTCTTCAGGAGTGGAATAACATGAGCATGCTTAAATGCTGTTGGTACAGTTCCAAGAGCCAGAGATGAGCAAAATATACTGGTAATGGTGGGAAGAAGGTGGTCTAAAACAGAGCTGTTTTTCAGAAACAATGTTGGCAGTGGGTCGAGAGAACAAGATGTGGGGGAGGCTTTCAATATAATTGACTTAACCTCATCCATGATGGGAGGCTGAAAGTTGTTAAGGGAGATATCAGAATCTACCGATATGTCTTCATCACTGGTCACTGAATTTAAGGCCAAATTTTCGAGGCCACTACAAATCTTTGAAATTTTATCTCTGAAAAAGTCAGAGAATCTAGATGCGAGCTCGGAAAGATGGGTGTGCTCAGGGAGCTTACCCTTCCCATTTGCATGTAGAAGGTTGCTGACTATCTTAAAAATCTCTTTAGAATTTCTGCCACATGACGCAATGCTGTTTTTCACCCAGTGAGCTATCATTGACTCATGACCTATCGTTGACTCATGGACCCCAAATTGCTGGGCAACGAGATGTGGCGATTGGCCTGGCATAATTGGAGCAATAGCCCTACCCCTATCAACTTCAGACATTCGCAGCATTTTACTTTTCAATCGAGTTGAAATGAAATGCTGTGCAATAGATGTGTACTGTTCAAAACTTCGATTTGGTATGGTTTTCAAGCCCATAGCACAGGGTCACGCTTGACTGAATTTTAACCAAAGACTCTTTAGACAGTACACTATTTTATTTATTTATTGGTGTTTAAGGTCACATACTTATGCACAATGGCTAATCATGATTGTGACAGTTTTACGGGTGGAGGAAGCCAGAGTACCAGGGGAGAACCACCGAGCATCGACGAGCAACTATCAGCTCCTCAACATTCTAACTCTGTTCAAGCTCTGCTCAAGCATGGTTACAGCGGTTGAAGACATGTGCACCATTGACATGCAGTACGCTTTAGTACACGGCGTCATCGTGCCCCCAGGCAACCGGGATAAAGTGTCTTGCCCAAGGACACAACATGGGTCGTCCCAGACGGAGATCGAACTCAAGACCTCTAGCATATAAGTCCAACAATCTACCACTGAGCCACTGCACTCCCAGACAGTACACTGAGGTAGCTATGTCAAATTTTACTACATTTGGTCTTCAGATAAAAAAAATTATATTACCAAATCTGAACTTGCATTTCTTTTTTCCGTCAGTACCCGGTATAGTTAATCTAATTTTGGGTGAATTTCTATTTTTGTGTAAAATCACTCAAGCCCCTTCAAAGTACATTTTGAAGCAAAGAGAAAAATCACACCGCAGCTCAAGTAGCCTCATGATCCCTTGGGCAAACTTTAAACTTATGTACTCACATTTACATCTAACTAAAGTTTACCACAATGTTTTGTCGGAATCTGAACTGTGGATGTGAAGCTTTTTTAAAAGAATAATTCTCATATTGCACGAAGTGAAAATTTGGGATCCCATAGGGATCCCAAATATGACCCAAGGGATTTGATTTGAACACACTGGAACCTGAGCCTCCTAAGGTTGCTGCATATCAAAAGATTCTGATGGGTGGATTCAAAGAAGAAGA
The DNA here is from genome assembly GCA_031216915.1 of Pictodentalium vernedei. NCBI lineage: Eukaryota > Metazoa > Mollusca > Scaphopoda > Dentaliida > Dentaliidae > Pictodentalium > Pictodentalium vernedei. The sequence goes on from CM062297.1 coordinate 705,343,243, forward strand.
TTTTTAAAGGAATTTTAAAAGTTAAAATTTAGGTTGCCTTAGGTAGCCAAAATATGAACACAGGGACTTAATTTGAATAAACTGGCATTGGAACCCCACAAAGGATTCTGCAACCAAATATCAAAAGATTCTGACTGATGGATCTGAAGAAGAGGATTTTTAAAGAATATCCCTCATATTGCACTGTGTTAAAATTCCCATAGGAAGCCCAAGGGCGACCCTGTGAACTTGCTTTGAACAAATTTGAATCTGAACCTTCATAGGATGCTGCTTATCAAATACTAAAAGATTCTGACCAGTAGATCTGAAGAAGATTTTTGAAGAATATTCCTCATATTGCAAATTGAAGTTCTATTTAATCTTATTTGTTTTACAAGGATTGGCAAACAAGTTATGCAACTTATATTAACGCCTCTCCTCGGCCCAATGGCACAGTTGTGTGGGATGACCTTCATAGCGGCAACTTCCTGGCCTCGCACTTCTCAAATGTTACGAAGAGATCTTTAGCCAGCACGGAGTGTGTCTCTCTCCGCACAGCGGACAGCCATTTTACGTCCCCACCTGATAGGACGGTACGCTGCGACAGCATCAACCCCAAAATTGATGCTGACAGAGAGTGTTTGGACACCTCGACTGGGGATCAATCTCGGGACCTCTGACATGAGAGACCAGCTCACTTATCCACTCGGACACCACTCTCTGAAGTTGAAGTTCGAGTTCCCACAGGGAGCCCAAATGTGACCCCAGGGACTTGATTTTAACAAACTTGAATCTGCCTGCCCCCACCTCCCCACCCCCTCCCAAGAATGCTCTATACCAATTATCAACAGATTCTGTCTGGTGGGTCTGAAGAAGATTTTTGAAAAAAATTTCTTCATACTGAACTGTATTAAAATTCGGGCTCCCACAGTGAGCCTAAATATGACCCTAGGGCCTTCATTTGAACAAAATTCAAGCTGCCCCACCCCCACTCTCCATACATATGCAGTACACCAAATATCAAGAGATTTTGACTGGTAGATCTGAAAAACAAGGTTTTTAAGTTCAAATTAGGATGAAGATGTTTTTAATTTTGTTAAAAAGATTTGTGGGTGCTAACAGAATTATGTCCCTTGTGGGCGTGGCAACATTATTTGAACAAACTTGAACTGACATATGATAAGTGACATGCATATGAAGTTTGGTTCAATTTGGCCTAGTGGTTTATGAGGAGAAGTGGGGGGCGCGGTGGCTCAGTTGGTGGAGGTGCAGGCTGCAAGCCGAGAAGTCCTCGGTTTTGAATCCCACCTGCGGCAATCGTGTTGTGTCCTTGGGCAAGACACTTCACCCCCATTGCCCACATGGGGGCACGGTGACATTGTGTACTAAGGCGTACTGTACGTCGATGGTGCACCTGTCTTCAACCAATGCTATACCTGCTTGTGTGGAGTTCGTATGTTGGAGAGCTGACAGTTGCTCGCCATTGCTCGGTGGTTCTCTCCGGGTACTCCAGCTTCCTCCACCCATAAAACTGTCATGGTCATGATTAGCCATTGTGCAGAAATATGTGACCTTAAAAACACTAATAAATATGAGGAGAAGTCGATAATGTACTGTTCATGCCAGACAGACGGGTGGACGGATGACAGACAGAAACTGATCTTTGAGCTTTGCTCAGGTGAGCTAAAAATCACCAAAAAAATTACAAAAATTTTTTATCAACTTTTTCCCCCAAAACATAGCTTATGGCCTCTCATTGGAACAAGCTCTTCAAGCTGGTTAAAATTAGAGGTCATCAGCTGTGATTCTGAGGCAAAAATGAAAAACTTGCAGCTTTTCCTGGCTTTTCAAGAAAAAAGTTGTGTCATAAGGCAAAAGGTTAAAACGATCAAGTTAACCCTCTAGATAAGGATGTGCTTCATATTCAAAGAGGAGCAAATTATTTTGGGTTAAAATGGATTTGTTTTGTTACAGTTAGTTGGAGAGGCACTCATCAATTAATGGTTATTTATTTATTGGTGTTTAAGGTGACTTTCAACATCTGACTATATCATAACCACAGGTTTTGCCAATCATTAATACCTATACTACACACTTCAGAGGACTTAAACCCCAGATGTTGATTACCAGATCCTATTTTACTTGTAAAGCAGAACTTGTTTACCACAGTCAACAAGTATTTCTACACTTACTGGGGTTCCCAAGGTGATCAGTTAATGGTAATACAACTATTACTGATGAATACATTCTGTCAAAAACTACAGATGTGACTCCCTGGATGGGCCAATGAAAACCCCCCGCTGTAATGATTGGCATACCACTCAGCAAGTTACACTCAGCAGGCTCCCATGGTGGTTAACAACTTAACATGTATACCAAGTTTCAACAGGATTGGCCTTAAACATCAGAGAAAATCTCTAGACAAAAGTTAGACCAAGCAGCAAATTATTCCCAGACAAAAAGGAGCATAACTACAGCAAGTATAGTCCAACCAGAACTACAATCACAGGTGCATAGGTTCCCATGGTGGTGAATATGCATACCAAGTTTCAAAGGACTTGGCAAATAAACATTGGAGAAAGTCTCTGGACAAACTTTTGTAGACAGATGGACAAGATGATTCCAGTATATCCCCCGAAACTCATTGCAGAAGGGGATACAATAATCCAGCATTACCACTTAACAACTGGTTGAGCGCTAGAAGCCTCTGTTTACTTATTGGTGTTTAAGGTTGCATATTTATGCACAATGGCTAATCGTGACCACAACATGGATATAAACCAATTGTTTATACCCATTTTAGAGGACTTCCACCCCAGGCATTGGAGTTCGGGTCCTATTTTACCAGTAAAACAGACCTTGTTTACCACAGTAAACAAGCACAGCATTCATTCCTGGGATTCCCGCGGGGAGCTATAGTTCTATAGAAAAACAAGAGGCCCCATAGATGCTAACCAAGGCTCGAAATAAGTGGTAGGACAAAGACAATGACCAGCACCAAACTTACTTTGACCTACACACAACGCAAAATTCTGCTCAATTTTAGAATCTGAGTTTAAAAAACACCGGTGATTCGGAAAAACTTAAATTCCATTGCGAATTAAGAAGTCATTTCCTCATTTAGTAGTCACCGTATGTCAATTTATAATGTGTAAAGCATTATGTTGAAAATTACCTGCACCAAATTAAAATTACCTGTACCAACTACTTGGGGCAGGACATTTTGATCTGCATGGGAAAAAATATTATTTCAAGCCTTGGCGCTCACCTGACCAAAGATGTTTAAAGAATGATTTAATTTGCATCTATGGCTAGTTAACACTACAGAGGAATGAAGTTATTTAATTATATATAAAGCTGTTGTCCATGCCAGATGACTTTTTTCTGGTATTGAGATGCAATCACAGAAATAATGCAAAACTAGGGAGTCCAATAATCAACCTAGGGACTTAACTTGAACAAACTTGAAGGGTGTTGTATACCAAATATCAAAAGATTCTGACTGGTGGATCTGGAGAAGATTTTGAGAATATTACCAGATTTGTACTATGTTAAAATTTGCTCCCCCACCCCACAGATAACACAAATGTCAACCGAGGGACTTTATTTGAACTAATTCAATCTGAACCCAAAAAGGATGCTATATACCAAATATCAAAAGATTCTGATTTTATTTCAAGAAGCAGATTTTTAAAGATTATTCCTAATCCTGGAGTAAGTTAAAATTCGGGTTCCAATAAGGAGCCCAAATATTACCCCAGAGACTTGATTTGAACAAACTTAGATCTGACCTCCCTAAGGATGCTGTACACCAAATATCAAAAGATTCTGACGAGTTGATTTGAAGTAGATTATTAAATATTATTTCCCAAATTGCACTAAGTTAAAATTCAGGAACCCCTAGAAAGCACAATTATTAACCAATGGACACGAGTTGAACAAACTTGAATTTGACCCCCTTAACCCTTTACCTAATGAATTGCCGCTCCGCCCGTGTAATATGCAAATAGAGCAGTTGAAAAAATTAAATTTTTCAAAATATTTCAACAATACCATATCATGTGATCCCTCATTCGAACAAGCTCATTGAGCTCGTTCCAATGAGGGGTCACATGATATGGTTTTGTTGAATTTTTTTGAAAAATTAAAAAAAAATTATATTTAAAATAATAAATTTAGATATCGTCTGCGTTGGGTAAAGGGTTAAGGATACTGTATACTCAATATCAATAGATTCTCAGGAGCGGATCTGAAAAAAAAGAATTTTTAAAGATTATTCCCCATGTTGCATTAAGTTAAAATTTGGGCTCCCACAGAGTGCCCAATTATTAACCAATGGGCTTGATTTGAATAAACTTGATACTGACCCCTTTAAGTATTCTGTATACCATATATAACAATGCACTCACCTGACCTTAGTTGTATAAAAAAGGATTTAATTACCATCTATGGCTAGTTATCACTACAGAGGAATGCAGTTATTTAATTATTTATAACTCTGTTATCTATGCAAGATGTTTTTTTCTAGTATTGGGAATTGTACCACAGAAATAATGCCAAGATTTTCAGTAATGCAAGACAAGAGGCCCCATGGGGCCTGAGATGCTCACCTGACCATAGTTGTTTAAAGAAGTATTTAATTAGCATCTACATGTATGGCTAGTTAACACTATAGAGGAATGAAGTTACTGGTTCAGAAAACAGAAATTCTGGGTGGGGCCAAAAATCTTGCCCCCTCCCATTACAAAAGCAAATGTTGCTCCATGAACTTTGTTTGAACAAATTTGATTCTACACCTCAAAAGGAAGCTCCATGCCAAATATCGAGTCATTGTACCCACTGGTTCAGAAGATTTAAAAAAAATTGCAACATTTCCCCTCACACTCTCCCTATGGGGCTGGTCATGTTGATTTGAACAAAAGCAAAATGCGATGTAAGAACAAGCAATCACCTCAAACTTAACTGAAATCAATTCAGCGTTTTTTTTTGAAGAAGGTGTAAACACCATGTTCATAGATGACAGACAGTGAATGATCATTAAAGCTCATCCTGACTTTCAGTCAGGTGAGCTAAAAACCCACTTTAGTGGCTTTACACTGCATTTTTTTGTTTGCCAAACAGGAGAAAATTTATTAAGTTTTATGAAAGCATCGAGCTGCTCTCTATGTATCTCTATCCCATCAGCAGGGCAAACAAAGTTAGACAAACATGGAACTGCACTTCCCCAACTTTTATCAAGGGGTACATGCTTTTCGTGACAGTCATGGAAAGCATGTACCCCTTGATTTTCATGATGACCATCTCAATACATCCCTCAATCATATCCATCAAAAATATCGCAAATATGTCACACGAAAATTTCACAATGATGTGTCAAATATGTGGTGCTTAGCAAACTTTGAGTAGTATATAACATACAGGAAAGTGGCACAATCCCTGTTAATTGAATACTCCTGTTAATTAAATAATTTTCATTGGCAAAATGGCTATTCAGTTAACAGGGTACCACTGTATTACCATTTTCAGCACACAGCTTTGAATTTACCAAAGTCTTCTGAAAATATAAAATTGCTCCACTGAGTTTTTAAGACTTCTAACTTTGTTTGTTTCCCTAGCTATTTGTTGGTTGTAGAATTGTGTTTGTATTTACAGATCTTATGTTTTAATATCATTTATGTTAAGTAGATATTGTATACTTTGGAATCAGGCCTGAAAAGAAGCAGTCTGACATTTGCAGAATGAGGTCCCCAGAGGGTGAATTTGATGATGATATCCCATACAGTGGACCAATGTATCCCCTAGGTACTTCTTTCATAGTTTTGATACCCTGATTCAGATTGAGGTTCACAGAGGGTACATTTAGTGATGCTACCTGCTGTGCAGGATAGCATCACTAAATTAACCCTCTGGGGACCTCATTTTGCAGATGAGAGTCTGCTTATTTTTTGGCTTGTTTGGAAGAAAAAAAAACAAAACCCAAAACAGCAAGAAACAAGAGCAATGCAAAGCATGGCATATGCCGCCGAGCGATGTCATAAAAGTAGGGATGCTGACCGGACCAGACCACCAGTGGTGGTCAGATCTTGGGGAGATGTGGTCCAGTCTGGTCCAGTCCAACCCTAGGTGGTCCGATATTCTTACCTGGACCAGTTCCGGACCAGTCCACTCGTTATAAAATACCTTAAATGAATTGAAGTGTGTTAAAATCTTACTTTTGGTAATACCAAATTAAGATTTTAACACATTTGCTTTAAGATATTTTATAATGATTGAATTGGTATACGCGTTTGTGTTGAAGAAAGCATAAGATACTGCCATCTGACTGGCAAGCTTGTTAACTCTGGGCATGCTATATATATATTTATCTTATACCTGTTGAAGATATAGCCCATGTGTTATAGATTATCAATAACACATACCCCTATGTCATATAGATTGGAGAACGGACTATAGTCTTTTTCTATATTATAATATAATGATGACATTCGCAAAATTGTTTATAAATCGTGTCAAATCTGGTGAAATTGATTATCAAACATATTTTTCTCATAAATCATAAGAATTGAGGCGTAAGTATATTTTCTGTAATTGTTTTTTCCAGTTACAGGGCCACTTTCTAAGGGGAACTATACTCTATCATTCACTTGAATTTGTAGCCTTGTTACGCACCAACAGCTTTTCTGGGCACATCACATGTATTCATGCCCAACAAGAAAAAGCAGTCGACTCCACTCCAGATGAGTCGACATTTTGACACGAAATCATCCCCCAAACCCTTTTAAAAATGCAGAAAAGAACAAAAATGGTCGGTGTAAGATAAATACAACAATACCATAGTGTGTTTTTATATGTTTGATATCTCAACTCGTTGAAAGTGAGTTTTTTTCGCTCGGCAAGCCTCGCGAAAAAGACTCACTTTCAACTCGTTGAGATATCAAACATATCAAAACACACTATGGTATTATCGTATATATAATACATTGTATGCACATTGTGGGAAAAGTGTAGTGTATTTTGAAATATGTTCTCATATCCATCATTATAGAGATGTTAGAGAGTGAATAAACATGCTTGCAACTTGTGACTGTGACTCACCGGGGAGTCTGTAGTTCACATTTCCCACTATCCTGCACATGCCATATGTAATATAGCATGTGGAGGATAGCAGAAATGTGAACTACAGACTAAATGTTATTAGGGCTGAAAGACTATATATCAAATAGCATATGACTGGGCTAAGAACTTAAAGGTAGATAGTGCAAATGCTCCAAGCCTTTCAGCACAAAAAGTTGGTGGAATCAAAAGACAGAGGAGGTACTCAGTAGTCACTGTCGTTTGATGTCACCGACGTCAAAGAATGTCTCCTTCGAGCTGTTAGGAGCGGAGCGGATCTGAAAAAAAAAGAATTTTAAAGATTATTCCCCATGTTGCATTAAGTTAAAATTTGGGCTCCCACAGAGTGCCCAATTATTAACCAATGGGCTTGATTTGAATAAACTTGATACTGACCCCTTTAAGTATTCTGTATACCATATATAACAATGCACTCACCTGACCTTAGTTGTATAAAAAAGGATTTAATTACCATCTATGGCTAGTTATCACTACAGAGGAATGCAGTTATTTAATTATTTATAACTCTGTTATCTATGCAAGATGTTTTTTCTAGTATTGGGAATTGTACCACAGAAATAATGCCAAGATTTTCAGTAATGCAAAACAAGAGGCCCCATGGGGCCTGAGATGCTCACCTGACCATAGTTGTTTAAAGAAGTATTTAATTAGCATCTACATGTATGGCTAGTTAACACTATAGAAGAATGAAGTTACTGGTTCAGAAAACAGAAATTCTGGGTGGGGCCAAAAATCGTGCCCCCTCCCATTACAAAAGCAAATGTTGCTCCATGAACTTTGTTTGAACAAATTTGATTCTACACCTCAAAAGGAAGCTCCATGCCAAATATCGAGTCATTGTACCCACTGGTTCAGAAGATTTAAAAAAAATTGCAACATTTCCCCTCACACTCTCCCTATGGGGCTGGTCATGTTGATTTGAACAAAAGCAAAATGCGATGTAAGAACAAGCAATCACCTCAAACTTAACTGAAATCAATTCAGCGTTTTTTTTTGAAGAAGGTGTAAACACCATGTTCATAGATGACAGACAGTGAATGATCATTAAAGCTCATCCTGACTTTCAGTCAGGTGAGCTAAAAACCCACTTTAGTGGCTTTACACTGCATTTTTTTGTTTGCCAAACAGGAGAAAATTTATTAAGTTTTATGAAAGCATCGAGCTGCTCTCTATGTATCTCTATCCCATCAGCAGGGCAAACAAAGTTAGACAAACATGGAACTGCACTTCCCCAACTTTTATCAAGGGGTACATGCTTTTCGTGACAGTCATGGAAAGCATGTACCCCTTGATTTTCATGATGACCATCTCAATACATCCCTCAATCATATCCATCAAAAATATCGCAAATATGTCACACGAAAATTTCACAATGATGTGTCAAATATGTGGTGCTTAGCAAACTTTGAGTAGTATATAAAATACAGGAAAGTGGCACAATCCCTGTTAATTGAATACTCCTGTTAATTAAATAATTTTCATTGGCAAAATGGCTATTCAGTTAACAGGGTACCACTGTATTACCATTTTCAGCACACAGCTTTGAATTTACCAAAGTCTTCTGAAAATATAAAATTGCTCCACTGAGTTTTTAAGACTTCTAACTTTGTTTGTTTCCCTAGCTATTTGTTGGTTGTAGAATTGTGTTTGTATTTACAGATCTTATGTTTTAATATCATTTATGTTAAGTAGATATTGTATACTTTGGAATCAGGCCTGAAAATAAGCAGTCTGACATTTGCAGAATGAGGTCCCCAGAGGGTGAATTTGATGATGATATCCCATACAGTGGACCAATGTATCCCCTAGGTACTTCTTTCATAGTTTTGATACCCTGATTCAGATTGAGGTTCACAGAGGGTACATTTAGTGATGCTACCTGCTGTGCAGGATAGCATCACTAAATTAACCCTCTGGGGACCTCATTTTGCAGATGAGAGTCTGCTTATTTTTTGGCTTGTTTGGAAGAAAAAAAACAAAACCCAAAACAGAAAGAAACAAGAGCAATGCAAAGCATGGCATATGCCGCCGAGCGATGTCATAAAAGTAGGGATGCTGACCGGACCAGACCACCAGTGGTGGTCAGGTCTTGGGGAGATGTGGTCCAGTCTGGTCCAGTCCAACCCTAGGTGGTCCGATATTCTTACCTGGACCAGTTCCGGACCAGTCCACTCGTTATAAAATACCTTAAATGAATTGAAGTGTGTTAAAATCTTACTTTTGGTAATACCAAATTAAGATTTTAACACATTTGCTTTAAGATATTTTATAATGATTGAATTGGTATACGCGTTTGTGTTGAAGAAAGCATAAGATACTGCCATCTGACTGGCAAGCTTGTTAACTCTGGGCATGTTATATATATATTTATCTTATACCTGTTGAAGATATAGCCCATGTGTTATAGATTATCTATAACACATACCCCTATGTCATATAGATTGGAGAACGGACTATAGTCTTTTTCTATATTATAATATAATGATGACATTCGCAAAATTGTTTATAAATCGTGTCAAATCTGGTGAAATTGATTATCAAACATATTTTTCTCATAAATCATAAGAATTGAGGCGTAAGTATATTTTCTGTAATTGTTTTCCCAGTTACAGGGCCACTTTCTAAGGGGAACTATACTCTATCATTCACTTGAATTTGTAGCCTTGTTACGCACCAACAGCTTTTCTGGGCACATCACATGTATTCATGCCCAACAAGAAAAAGCAGTCGACTCCACTCCAGATGAGTCGACATTTTGACACGAAATCATCCCCCAAACCCTTTTAAAAATGCAGAAAAGAACAAAAATGGTCGGTGTAAGATAAATACAACAATACCATAGTGTGTTTTTATATGTTTGATATCTCAACTCGTTGAAAGTGAGTTTTTTTCGCTCGGCAAGCCTCGCGAAAAAGACTCACTTTCAACTCGTTGAGATATCAAACATATCAAAACACACTATGGTATTATCGTATATATAATACATTGTATGCACATTGTGGGAAAAGTGTAGTGTATTTTGAAATATGTTCTCATATCCATCATTATAGAGATGTTAGAGAGTGAATAAACATGCTTGCAACTTGTGACTGTGACTCACCGGGGAGTCTGTAGTTCACATTTCCCACTATCCTGCACATGCCATATGTAATATAGCATGTGGAGGATAGCAGAAATGTGAACTACAGACTAAATGTTATTAGGGCTGAAAGACTATATATCAAATAGCATATGACTGGGCTAAGAACTTAAAGGTAGATAGTGCAAATGCTCCAAGCCTTTCAGCACAAAAAGTTGGTGGAATCAAAAGACAGAGGAGGTACTCAGTAGTCACTGTCGTTTGATGTCACCGACCTCAAAGAATGTCTCCTTCGAGCTGTTAGGAGCGGAGCGGATCTGAAAAAAAAAGAATTTTAAAGATTATTCCCCATGTTGCATTAAGTTAAAATTTGGGCTCCCACAGAGTGCCCAATTATTAACCAATGGGCTTGATTTGAATAAACTTGATACTGACCCCTTTAAGTATTCTGTATACCATATATAACAATGCACTCACCTGACCTTAGTTGTATAAAAAAGGATTTAATTACCATCTATGGCTAGTTATCACTACAGAGGAATGCAGTTATTTAATTATTTATAACTCTGTTATCTATGCAAGATGTTTTTTTCTAGTATTGGGAATTGTACCACAGAAATAATGCCAAGATTTTCAGTAATGCAAAACAAGAGGCCCCATGGGGCCTGAGATGCTCACCTGACCATAGTTGTTTAAAGAAGTATTTAATTAGCATCTACATGTATGGCTAGTTAACACTATAGAGGAATGAAGTTACTGGTTCAGAAAACAGAAATTCTGGGTGGGGCCAAAAATCTTGCCCCCTCCCATTACAAAAGCAAATGTTGCTCCATGAACTTTGTTTGAACAAATTTGATTCTACACCTCAAAAGGAAGCTCCATGCCAAATATCGAGTCATTGTACCCACTGGTTCAGAAGATTTAAAAAAAATTGCAACATTTCCCCTCACACTCTCCCTATGGGGCTGGTCATGTTGATTTGAACAAAAGCAAAATGCGATGTAAGAACAAGCAATCACCTCAAACTTAACTGAAATCAATTCAGCGTTTTTTTTTGAAGAAGGTGTAAACACCATGTTCATAGATGACAGACAGTGAATGATCATTAAAGCTCATCCTGACTTTCAGTCAGGTGAGCTAAAAACCCACTTTAGTGGCTTTACACTGCATTTTTTTGTTTGCCAAACAGGAGAAAATTTATTAAGTTTTATGAAAGCATCGAGCTGCTCTCTATGTATCTCTATCCCATCAGCAGGGCAAACAAAGTTAGACAAACATGGAACTGCACTTCCCCAACTTTTATCAAGGGGTACATGCTTTTCGTGACAGTCATGGAAAGCATGTACCCCTTGATTTTCATGATGACCATCTCAATACATCCCTCAATCATATCCATCAAAAATATCGCAAATATGTCACACGAAAATTTCACAATGATGTGTCAAATATGTGGTGCTTAGCAAACTTTGAGTAGTATATAAAATACAGGAAAGTGGCACAATCCCTGTTAATTGAATACTCCTGTTAATTAAATAATTTTCATTGGCAAAATGGCTATTCAGTTAACAGGGTACCACTGTATTACCATTTTCAGCACACAGCTTTGAATTTACCAAAGTCTTCTGAAAATATAAAATTGCTCCACTGAGTTTTTAAGACTTCTAACTTTGTTTGTTTCCCTAGCTATTTGTTGGTTGTAGAATTGTGTTTGTATTTACAGATCTTATGTTTTAATATCATTTATGTTAAGTAGATATTGTATACTTTGGAATCAGGCCTGAAAATAAGCAGTCTGACATTTGCAGAATGAGGTCCCCAGAGGGTGAATTTGATGATGATATCCCATACAGTGGACCAATGTATCCCCTAGGTACTTCTTTCATAGTTTTGATACCCTGATTCAGATTGAGGTTCACAGAGGGTACATTTAGTGATGCTACCTGCTGTGCAGGATAGCATCACTAAATTAACCCTCTGGGGACCTCATTTTGCAGATGAGAGTCTGCTTATTTTTTGGCTTGTTTGGAAGAAAAAAAACAAAACCCAAAACAGAAAGAAACAAGAGCAATGCAAAGCATGGCATATGCCGCCGAGCGATGTCATAAAAGTAGGGATGCTGACCGGACCAGACCACCAGTGGTGGTCAGGTCTTGGGGAGATGTGGTCCAGTCTGGTCCAGTCCAACCCTAGGTGGTCCGATATTCTTACCTGGACCAGTTCCGGACCAGTCCACTCGTTATAAAATACCTTAAATGAATTGAAGTGTGTTAAAATCTTACTTTTGGTAATACCAAATTAAGATTTTAACACATTTGCTTTAAGATATTTTATAATGATTGAATTGGTATACGCGTTTGTGTTGAAGAAAGCATAAGATACTGCCATCTGACTGGCAAGCTTGTTAACTCTGGGCATGTTATATATATATTTATCTTATACCTGTTGAAGATATAGCCCATGTGTTATAGATTATCTATAACACATACCCCTATGCCATATAGATTGGAGAACGGACTATAGTCTTTTTCTATATTATAATATAATGATGACATTCGCAAAATTGTTTATAAATCGTGTCAAATCTGGTGAAATTGATTATCAAACATATTTTTCTCATAAATCATAAGAATTGAGGCGTAAGTATATTTTCTGTAATTGTTTTCCCAGTTACAGGGCCACTTTCTAAGGGGAACTATACTCTATCATTCACTTGAATTTGTAGCCTTGTTACGCACCAACAGCTTTTCTGGGCACATCACATGTATTCATGCCCAACAAGAAAAAGCAGTCGACTCCACTCCAGATGAGTCGACATTTTGACACGAAATCATCCCCCAAACCCTTTTAAAAATGCAGAAAAGAACAAAAATGGTCGGTGTAAGATAAATACAACAATACCATAGTGTGTTTTTATATGTTTGATATCTCAACTCGTTGAAAGTGAGTTTTTTTCGCTCGGCAAGCCTCGCGAAAAAGACTCACTTTCAACTCGTTGAGATATCAAACATATCAAAACACACTATGGTATTATCGTATATATAATACATTGTATGCACATTGTGGGAAAAGTGTAGTGTATTTTGAAATATGTTCTCATATCCATCATTATAGAGATGTTAGAGAGTGAATAAACATGCTTGCAACTTGTGACTGTGACTCACCGGGGAGTCTGTAGTTCACATTTCCCACTATCCTGCACATGCCATATGTAATATAGCATGTGGAGGATAGCAGAAATGTGAACTACAGACTAAATGTTATTAGGGCTGAAAGACTATATATCAAATAGCATATGACTGGGCTAAGAACTTAAAGGTAGATAGTGCAAATGCTCCAAGCCTTTCAGCACAAAAAGTTGGTGGAATCAAAAGACAGAGGAGGTACTCAGTAGTCACTGTCGTTTGATGTCACCGACCTCAAAGAATGTCTCCTTCGAGCTGTTAGGAGCGGAGCGGATCTGAAAAAAAAAGAATTTTAAAGATTATTCCCCATGTTGCATTAAGTTAAAATTTGGGCTCCCACAGAGTGCCCAATTATTAACCAATGGGCTTGATTTGAATAAACTTGATACTGACCCCTTTAAGTATTCTGTATACCATATATAACAATGCACTCACCTGACCTTAGTTGTATAAAAAAGGATTTAATTACCATCTATGGCTAGTTATCACTACAGAGGAATGCAGTTATTTAATTATTTATAACTCTGTTATCTATGCAAGATGTTTTTTTCTAGTATTGGGAATTGTACCACAGAAATAATGCCAAGATTTTCAGTAATGTAAAACAAGAGGCCCCATGGGGCCTGAGATGCTCACCTGACCATAGTTGTTTAAAGAAGTATTTAATTAGCATCTACATGTATGGCTAGTTAACACTATAGAGGAATGAAGTTACTGGTTCAGAAAACAGAAATTCTGGGTGGGGCCAAAAATCTTGCCCCCTCCCATTACAAAAGCAAATGTTGCTCCATGAACTTTGTTTGAACAAATTTGATTCTACACCTCAAAAGGAAGCTCCATGCCAAATATCGAGTCATTGTACCCACTGGTTCAGAAGATTTAAAAAAAATTGCAACATTTCCCCTCACACTCTCCCTATGGGGCTGGTCATGTTGATTTGAACAAAAGCAAAATGCGATGTAAGAACAAGCAATCACCTCAAACTTAACTGAAATCAATTCAGCGTTTTTTTTTGAAGAAGGTGTAAACACCATGTTCATAGATGACAGACAGTGAATGATCATTAAAGCTCATCCTGACTTTCAGTCAGGTGAGCTAAAAACCCACTTTAGTGGCTTTACACTGCATTTTTTTGTTTGCCAAACAGGAGAAAATTTATTAAGTTTTATGAAAGCATCGAGCTGCTCTCTATGTATCTCTATCCCATCAGCAGGGCAAACAAAGTTAGACAAACATGGAACTGCACTTCCCCAACTTTTATCAAGGGGTACATGCTTTTCGTGACAGTCATGGAAAGCATGTACCCCTTGATTTTCATGATGACCATCTCAATACATCCCTCAATCATATCCATCAAAAATATCGCAAATATGTCACACGAAAATTTCACAATGATGTGTCAAATATGTGGTGCTTAGCAAACTTTGAGTAGTATATAAAATACAGGAAAGTGGCACAATCCCTGTTAATTGAATACTCCTGTTAATTAAATAATTTTCATTGGCAAAATGGCTATTCAGTTAACAGGGTACCACTGTATTACCATTTTCAGCACACAGCTTTGAATTTACCAAAGTCTTCTGAAAATATAAAATTGCTCCACTGAGTTTTTAAGACTTCTAACTTTGTTTGTTTCCCTAGCTATTTGTTGGTTGTAGAATTGTGTTTGTATTTACAGATCTTATGTTTTAATATCATTTATGTTAAGTAGATATTGTATACTTTGGAATCAGGCCTGAAAATAAGCAGTCTGACATTTGCAGAATGAGGTCCCCAGAGGGTGAATTTGATGATGATATCCCATACAGTGGACCAATGTATCCCCTAGGTACTTCTTTCATAGTTTTGATACCCTGATTCAGATTGAGGTTCACAGAGGGTACATTTAGTGATGCTACCTGCTGTGCAGGATAGCATCACTAAATTAACCCTCTGAGGACCTCATTTTGCAGATGAGAGTCTGCTTATTTTTTGGCTTGTTTGGAAGAAAAAAAACAAAACCCAAAACAGAAAGAAACAAGAGCAATGCAAAGCATGGCATATGCCCCCGAGCGATGTCATAAAAGTAGGGATGCTGACCGGACCAGACCACCAGTGGTGGTCAGGTCTTGGGGAGATGTGGTCCAGTCTGGTCCAGTCCAACCCTAGGTGGTCCGATATTCTTACCTGGACCAGTTCCGGACCAGTCCACTCGTTATAAAATACCTTAAATGAATTGAAGTGTGTTAAAATCTTACTTTTGGTAATACCAAATTAAGATTTTAACACATTTGCTTTAAGATATTTTATAATGATTGAATTGGTATACGCGTTTGTGTTGAAGAAAGCATAAGATACTGCCATCTGACTGGCAAGCTTGTTAACTCTGGGCATGTTATATATATATTTATCTTATACCTGTTGAAGATATAGCCCATGTGTTATAGATTATCTATAACACATACCCCTATGTCATATAGATTGGAGAACGGACTATAGTCTTTTTCTATATTATAATATAATGATGACATTCGCAAAATTGTTTATAAATCGTGTCAAATCTGGTGAAATTGATTATCAAACATATTTTTCTCATAAATCATAAGAATTGAGGCGTAAGTATATTTTCTGTAATTGTTTTCCCAGTTACAGGGCCACTTTCTAAGGGGAACTATACTCTATCATTCACTTGAATTTGTAGCCTTGTTACGCACCAACAGCTTTTCTGGGCACATCACATGTATTCATGCCCAACAAGAAAAAGCAGTCGACTCCACTCCAGATGAGTCGACATTTTGACACGAAATCATCCCCCAAACCCTTTTAAAAATGCAGAAAAGAACAAAAATGGTCGGTGTAAGATAAATACAACAATACCATAGTGTGTTTTTATATGTTTGATATCTCAACTCGTTGAAAGTGAGTTTTTTTCGCTCGGCAAGCCTCGCGAAAAAGACTCACTTTCAACTCGTTGAGATATCAAACATATCAAAACACACTATGGTATTATCGTATATATAATACATTGTATGCACATTGTGGGAAAAGTGTAGTGTATTTTGAAATATGTTCTCATATCCATCATTATAGAGATGTTAGAGAGTGAATAAACATGCTTGCAACTTGTGACTGTGACTCACCGGGGAGTCTGTAGTTCACATTTCCCACTATCCTGCACATGCCATATGTAATATAGCATGTGGAGGATAGCAGAAATGTGAACTACAGACTAAATGTTATTAGGGCTGAAAGACTATATATCAAATAGCATATGACTGGGCTAAGAACTTAAAGGTAGATAGTGCAAATGCTCCAAGCCTTTCAGCACAAAAAGTTGGTGGAATCAAAAGACAGAGGAGGTACTCAGTAGTCACTGTCGTTTGATGTCACCGACGTCAAAGAATGTCTCCTTCGAGCTGTTATGAGATCTCACACAAGATGACCAGACATTTGCGACACTGTGTATTGAGTCTATTGACTGGTGATTGGAGCTTCGGATTTCCGTACCAGATAACCCCTGTGCTAAAGCTAGACATACATCTATGAATTAAAGTCTGCGAACCGGTCCAGTGCCAGACTGCCATGTGTGGACTGGTCCAATGATGGTGGTCCGGTCCAGTCCACCCCTGGACCATACCGTTTTTTTGCGGTCCGGTCTGCATCCCTAAATAAAAGGGAAGGTAAGTCTCTTGGGGGTTTCACCAAAACCAAAAGGAAGCTTCCTCTTGATACCAACAATGCATTACAAAACAAGAGGCCCCACACGGCCCGAAGCGCTCACCTTGAACAGAACATGATATAAACAGAGTCCAAGAATGAATCTACATTAAGCAATCCATCTCCATGGGATACATTGTCAATCATTGAGCTCCTCAGGAGTGACTAAAATAGTCCAAGCATCATGCCTTTTCTTCTTCAGTTAATCGTAATTTAAAAACTCCCAGCTCCCATATGAAGCCCCTTGATACAACCTATAGGGATTAATCTTAGTTACACACCTCCAGAGGGTACTGAATACAAAATTTCTAATTCTTCAGCTACAAGGCCAATTCGGGCTCCCATAGAGCCCAAATATTAACCCAGGCACTCGATTTTAACAAAGTTGAATCTGACCCCCTAGAGTTGAATATGCCCCCCCTCCCCCCCCCCCCCCCCCCCCCCCCCCCGTCTTTCGTTTCTGTGATTTTGCCCTGACGGAATCGGCATGGAAACGGAACGAACGTTTCCGTGAAATCTGCATGCATATATTGACCTACGGACTCGATTTGAACAAACTTGAATCTGAGCCCCCTAGAGATGATGTATACCAAATATGAAAGCATTTTGACTGGTGAATCTGAAGAAGAAGATTTTTGAAGAAATTCGGGTTCCTATAGTGAGCCCAAATATTAAGCCTGGGACTTGATTTGAACAAAGTTGATTCCTCCCCAAATCCCCCACCCCCACCCCCCACCCCCCACCGTCTTTCGTTTCTATGATTTTGCCCTGACGGAATCGGCATGGAAACGGAACGAACGTTTCCGTGAAATCTGCATGCATATATGCCTGTACAACCTATCTGATTAATTTTAGTTACACACCTCTGGAGAGTACAGAATAAAAACTTTCTAATTCTTCAGCTAAATGGCCAATTCCGGCTCCCATAGGGATCCCAAATATTAACCCAGGCACTCGATTTGAACAAGGTTGAATCTGACCTTCCTAGAGATGTTGTATACCAAATATGAAAACATTTTGACTGGTGGATCTGAAGAATAAATTTTTTAAAGAAATTTCCTCATATTGCACTAAGTTAAAATTCAGGCTACCATAGGGAGCCCAAATATTAAATCAGGCACTCGATTTGAACAAACTTGAATCTGACCCCCTAGAGATGTTGTATACCAAATATGAAAGCATTCTGACTGGGGAATCTGAAGAAGAAGATTTTAAAAAATTATCCCCCATATTGCACTAAGTTAACATTTGGGCACAAATATTAACCTAGGGACTGAGTTTGAACAATCTTGAATCTGACCCTCATAACAATGATGTATACCAAACATTAAAAGATTCTGAGTGGTGGTTCTTAAGAAGATTTTTTTTAAAATATACCCCATACTGCCGTAAGTTAAAATTTCAGGCTCCTGTATTGAGCCCAAATATGAACCAATGGGCTTCATTTTAAAAACTTTTATCTGACCCCCCTATGAATACTGTATATCAAAAGATTCTGACCATTGGTTCTGGAGAATAGATTTTTAAATATTTTTGCAAATATGCCGACTCCGCAATTTTTCGATGCCCCCCCCCCCTCCCCTCCCCCACAGAACACCCTAACATAACTGATGGCAGTTTTTTTACCATTCAATGCTACTGATCCTAAGGATGCTTCATACCAAATAACAGTTCTCTGCTCCATGTGGTTTGGGAAATATGGCAGTTTGAAAATATTTCTATTTTTAGCTCCTCGGCTTCCATGGGGATGCAGGAATTTTTTTTTTACGAGTCAAGTATTTATGACCCAATAATACCACACACCAAATTCAGTTCAAATTTGGACAGGGCCATAAATCTTACCCCTCCCATTACAAAGCCAAATATTGCTTCACGAACTTCATTTGAACACACTTGATTTTACACCTCACAAGGAAGCTCCATAACTAATATCAAGTCATTGTACCCACTGGTTCATGAGAAGAAGATTTTAAAAGTATTTTGGAGGATTTTCCTCCACCCCCTCCCTATGGGGATGGGCATACTGAGTTGAACAAATGCCATACCCCTTCGGACCATCACTCACACAAACTTTCACTTGAATTGGCCAAAACATGGTGTTGACGGACGACGGACGGAGAGCGATTAGATTAGCTCAGCTTGACTTTGTCAAGGTGAGCTAAAAATTAAAATGGATTTGAATCAGCATTCATAAGTTATTGGACGGAAATCTAAATTTTATAGTAAATTTCCTTTCTTATTATACCTACCACAATTGTTTACTACAGGCTTGCACTACAGTGGAAGTCCCTAACTCGGATAAAATACTCTCTGTTTTTGTCTTTCCCAAGCAAGTTGGGAAAGAAAAGTGGTGCAAAAGCACCAATAAAAATAAGCCAAAACTGGGTCGAGTGCAACCGGCGCAGACCCAGTACGGGACGCTCTCTCCCAAGTACAACTCCACGACTTCCGTTGCCAGTGCGCATATACCGTCTCTAAAGACTCATTCTTTTTGAATCCGTAAACGTTAGAGTTATGTGATCAGCGGGGAGGAAAGATTCTTTACCCGTAAAGAAGACGGGAGGGCCTCCATGTAAACAATTGTGGTAGGTATAATAAGAAAGGAAATTTACTATAAAATTTAGATTTCTTATCAACCTACTCACAATTGTTTACTACAGGCTGAATAGACAAAAGGCTGGAGGGAATCGCATAACCAACCCCCACATAGCCCTAGTGCACTGGAACCGTGAAGTAGATGGAAGAGGTCCCGAGGCTTATCAACCATAATGTCGCAATCATTGGTAAAGGACGATGAAAAGAGACATATGAGCCTGTGTGACACACAGACAGAAAAAGGGCAGTAACAGCACAAGGCTGAAACTGACCTTCAAGAAGCCTAATGGCTATGGCAGACAACAGCCTGAGCAGAAGAAAGAGGACCCAGGGCAAAAAGGTCCTCCGACTGCTCCTGCAACTGGCGTAAAAAAAGGTGGAGAAAGTAGAAGCATTTCTCCAGTAGGCTGCCTGCATAACATCCGACAACTTGACGGAGTTAGAATAAGCCCAAGAGGTAGACAGTGCCCGCACCTCGTGGGCAGAAATACGATTGGTAATACAATCGCCAGCTGCTAAACGACTATAAGCCGTACGAATAGCAAGACAAATCCATCGAGAAATGGATTGAGGAGAGATCTTCTGTCGACCCGGAATGAGAGACAGAAAAAAACGTTTTCTGCCTTTCCGTATGAAGCGTGTCCGATCAAGATAAATGTGAATAGCACGGACCGGACAGAGCAAAGGGCGAGTACCCTCAACAGAGGGAAGAGCCCTAATACAGATAGGAGGAGGAGGAGTAGTATCTGGTAACTGATTCTTAGCCAAAAAAGAGCAAGCAGTGGTAAAAGTAACACTGTTGGGAGAGCTCCTAAAAAAGGCCGGGACAACCGAGAGGACGTGAAGCTCACTAACCCGTATGGCCGAAGCAAATGCCATCAGAAAAGCCGTCTTATATGTGAGAAAATGCATATCCACCTGGGATAAAGGTTCGAACGGCGCCCCCCCCCCCCCCCCCCCCCAAGCAAAGCAGCACCCACGAAAGATACCATCGTGGAGTAAGCTGCAAAGTCCAAGGCCTTTTCAAAGAAAAGTGTCGAACAAGCTTGGAGAGGTAAGGATTAGTGCCGATACGACGCTTCCCCACAAAAGAAAAAGTCTCTGAAAGCAAAGACCTGTAACCCTTGATGGTAACAGGTTGGAGACCCCGAGAATCAAACAGATATACCAGAACTCCGCAATCTGTGAAATCGAAGGATTGGCATAATCAACAGAGTGATCAGCACACCATCGACAGAAGACCTTCCATTTAGCTGCATAAGCTAAACCAGTGGAGTGCCTCCTTGAAGAAGAAATGCACTCCACTGCTCGTCTCGAAAAACCTCTACGGAGGAGACAGGACCTGACAAAAGATATGCGTGAAGGCACAATGAAGTCGGGTCGACGTGAAACCTCCTCGGGCGACCTTGACAAAGAAGGTCGCGACGTAGCGGGAGACGTGCCGGAACCGCCGCCATCAGCGAGCGGAGCTGATTGATCCACACCCGCTGAGGCGACAGGGGAGCGATCAGAATGATTCGACAACTGCAGGTTCGAATTTTGGCGAGAACCTGAGGAAGAATCGGAACCGGCGGGAAGGCGTAGCCGACTAGACCGTTCCAATCGAGTGACAGAGCGTCCACGGCAAAAGCCAGAGGATCTGGACACGGGGACACGAAAGTGTCCACCTGATGGTTCCAACGAGTCGCAAAGAGGTCGATGTGGGGACGTCCCCAGAGATCGCAAAGCGACTGGAACACTGCCCTGTGAAGCATCCACTCGGTGGAAATAACCCTGCCCTGTCGGGACAGGGAGTCGGCTAGGACGTTCAGACGACCGGGAATGTGACGAACAACCACTCCGGCGTGAACATCCTGAGCGAGCAGTAAAAGATCCCGAGCTAACTCGTACATCGGAAGCGAGTGCGTGCCGCCCTGGTTCCGAATGTAAGCAACCACTGTCGAATTGTCGGATAGTAGAAGGATCTGGCGATTCGACAGGTGAGGGATCCACTGCCTGAAACTCAGAAGAAGAGCAAGAAGCTCCTTCTGGTTGATGTGTAGAGCTGCTTGATCCTGGTCCCACATCCCGTGTAGGGAAAGACCGAGAGGATCCAACGTCGCACCCCATCCGAGATCGCTGGCATCTGCCGTCAGAACGCGATCGGACGTGGGTAAGTCCAGCGGAACACCCTGCGTAATCCACTGAACATCTGTCCAGGGAAGAAGGTGAGGATGCAGAGAGTCCGGAAACGGAAGCACCTGATCCAGAGGATCTACATTCGGTCTCCAACGACTGAGCAGAAAGTGTTGGAGAGGTCTGACACGCAGCCGACCTAAAGGAATGAGATCCGTCACCGAACCGCAGAGACCGATCAGCCGGAGAAAACTCCGAGCGGTCGCGGACCTGGACTGGGACAGAGTCAGAGCAAAAGCTGAGAGAATCACAGCCTTGGCCTGGGGAACAGCCACCAAATTGAATTTGGTTTGGAAAGACATCCCCAGATGACAAAACGACTGAGAAGGGACTTGGTCCGACTTCTCCTCGTTGACTCTGAATCCTAGCGACGTGAGCAAGCTCAACAGAGTGGCGACATCCGATTCCAGTAAGGCAGCATTGGAATGCCTCTGGAGGATATCGTCCAGATATGCCGAAGTAGTCACCCGGGACTGTGTGCGATGGAACGCTATCACATGCGACATCAGTCTGGTGAACGCCCAAGGAGCCCGGTTGAGGCCGAAAGGCATGGCCTTGAACTGGTAAACTCGCCCCAGAAAAGCGAACCTGAGATACTTCCGTGACGCCCGATGCATCGGAACGTGGAAGTAAGCGTCTCGCAAGTCGATGCTGGCTGCGAAATCTCCCTGGTGAATTGATTAGCGGACCGACCTGAAAGTCTCCATGCTGAACTTGGGAGCAATGATAGACTGGTTCAGGATACTCAGATCGATAACCGGTCGGAGTCGGCCGTCCTTCTTCGGCACCAAGAACAGGCGGGAATAGAAACCCACTGACTGAACGTTCTTGACGACCTCGATCGCCCTCTTTGCCAGGAGATTGGCAATCTCCGTGGACAAAAGTTCCCGACGTAAAACGTCTGAAGGAAATGTGGTTGGAAGAGGCACCTTTGACAGAGTGGGGTGCCGTCGGAAGGATATGCGCAGCCCGGACCGAACAACATCTAACACCCATGGATCGGATGTGATGGTGGTCCAATGGTCTGCGAACTCTGCTATCCTTCCTCCAACCTGGGACGAGTCGAGGTGAGGACCTTCATTTCGAGCCCCGACGAGGCCCGCGAGAGGAGAAACCACCTCCTCTGCTAAATGAAGAATCCTGAGACTTCCCTCGATTCTGCCGACCCCTACCTTTACCCCGTGAGTAAGAAGTAGAGGCGGCGGCAGAAGGACCAGCCTTTTGCTTCACAGAGGAAGCAGAAGGGTACTTGTTAGGCTTGGAACGGCCCTTGCCTCCCCGAGAAGGCTGATCAAGCTAACGAAACAGCAGCTGATCTTTGGAATGACGTAAAACGTCATCCCAGACCGTCGACACGGAACCATGGAAAAGTTGCGGACCTGCCAAAGAAGCAGATCGAAGAGTAGCACGCTGCTCCTCGGGAAGGGATCGTCCTGTGTCCAGCACAGCGTCCCTTCGAACTAATTCCAAATTGGCCGTGTTACAGGCATGCGTGTGAGTAAGGTGCATAAGCGCCTTGGACAGCACACGCAAAGGAGCCTGTACCTCGTCAAACTTATCTGGAGGCAGATAAGCAGCCAAAGCTGAGACGACGTGATCTGAGAGAGAAAGCATGCCAAACATCTCTCTAGATAAGCCCAACGTGGACTCCAGAGTCGTCATTGGAATGGCGGCAGACTTGGGCTTGGAAAGCCCGAGGGAAGTGGAGTCCTGATCCAGAACCGTCAAAGCCTGGCAGACTGACGGATTGGCGGAATCGTAGGAACGATAACGCACAGGAGGCAAAAAGGTGTCAACCCTGGTGAAGAACGAAGTCTTCAAAGCCTTGGAATTCAGCTTGGCATCCAATGCTGAAAAAGCCTCAACCACCTGTACCGACTGGCACGGTCGAAGGCGCCCAGAAGCAGGTTGCTCCATAGGCTGTTGGCGCGCGACCGATGATCGCGGCCAGGCTGACACTGCCGGCTGGTTAGCAGGTTTGAGCTCAGGCAGAAACCCAAACACAAAGTCAAGAGCCGCCCCCAAATCCGAAGACTGCTGGCCCTCGACCTCAAGCATGTCGGACTCCTCCCCAGAGTCGGAAGACACATAGCCTATCGTGGGCAAACCAGCCGACGCCTCCCATGGTGTCGGGACACCAGAGGAATCGGAAACCGGCCTGTTTCCAATCCCGGGAGGCGGCGCCAAAGGAGGCGCCTGGAAACCACCCATAGCCTCGCTGGAAGCAACAGGAAGGCTCTTAGAAAGAACCTGAGTGAGTAAGGAGAGGGCCTCCCTAAGCTCACTGCCTGTACCGACCGGTTCGACGGGGGAGCGAACCGGCAAAGTGGCTTCACCTCTGACCCTCTTAACCAGCGAAGGGTCACGATCCTCCAAAACACCCGACGCGGGACGACGGGCTGCAGCCGAAACATCTGAAGGCAGACGTGTATAGGGGTACGACGCACCCCGAGGATCAATATTGCGAGAACTCATGAGAGTCACCGCGGACCTCTGCGGGGCAGAAGGTCCAGGCTGCACAAAAGGCGTTGGTCCCCCAAAACTGGTCGTATGACCAGAGTGAGTAGACGGAAACGCCACGGAAGCCATAGTGTTTCCACTACGAACATCCGAATCCAAAGACACAACTGTGGTACTCGACGGCGAAGAGACCACAGCGATGGGCTCGGCCGGCAGCCCCTTCCGACTTCGCCGAGTTGAAGTCAGGGAAGGCTGGGGCCGATATCCCACGTCTACAGTATCGGACAGTCCTGCAGTCCCCTGCAGCGAAAAGCCGAGGCCGGCTGAAACAGACAACGAAGCAGAAGGACCAGCAGCAGTAGTAGATACGTCGAGAGTCGTTGAGGCTGGTGAAATAGTGGAGAGAGCACACCGGCTCGGCTCCGAAGGAGGAGTCACAACCCTAGTGACAGCCTCAGATGTCGACTGGATGGGGACCGTAGTCCCGGAACCAGGCATCTCTACACCAGAACACTCAACGGCTCCCGCAGTATCCACCACAGTAAAAGACTGCACATCCCCCACGGAGGAGGAATAACTCTCACCAGACAAAGTCGGCTCGGGAGGCCCCGAACGACCACGTTCTCCTTTCCCGCGGGAGCGGGAGGCACGGCCACGAGAACGAACGACACGATTTACTGACGCCCAGAAGGTGGAAGACCATGTTCCACGACACCACACGGCCGCTCGGCCGAACACCCATTACAGGAGGAACACGACGAATGTACATCGTCCACATGCTTAGGCAGCAGACACTGCCCACAAGGAATTCTCCTAGGCATGAAAGAGGTGAGAGGAGCAGAGAAGGTGAGATCAGAAAACAGAACACCCCCAAAGAGAGAAAGGTGACAGAAACAAAGACCCCAGACGGTCGACCGGGAACCACCCAACAGGAAGACTACTCTCAACAGAAAGAAGAAACACTGTAGGAGTGGTACCCCGCTGACACCTAACTCTAACACAATTAGAAAAATTTGCAAAAAAAGCATGAACAATAATTGTGAAAATCTAAGTCCGAACCGCGTGGCCCGCGAAAATCGCGCGCGACCCGAGAGAGAGCAAATAAATATACATTATGGACATATAATAGAAAAAAGAGAATATAAAACACTGTTCCTGAGAATACAAAGGATACACTGTGGTATAATGAATCAGGAATCATCAAACATCGAGCTGGTGGAACACTGATAAGCGTGCAAACACATCTCGACACGAAGCGGATTTTAAAAAGAATGAGTCTTTAGAGACGGTATATGCGCACTGGCAACGGAAGTCGTGGAGTTGTACTTGGGAGAGAGCGTCCCGTACTGGGTCTGCGCCGGTTGCACTCGACCCAGTTTGGGCTTAATTTTATTGCTGCTTTTGCACCACTTTTCTTTCCCAACTTGCTTGGGAAAGACAAAAATAGAGAGTATTTTATCCGAGTTAGGGACTTCCACTGTAGTGCAAGCCTGTAGTAAACAATTGTGAGTAGGTTGATAAGAAACCAAATTGCAACCGCGGCGGCCATATTAAATTGGTTATCTGATCTAAAATCGAAAGGAAGCTTTCTCTAGACACCAATGATGCATAACCAAACAAGAGCACCACAGGGCGTGGCTAAATACGCCCGTTTGAATTGTACCAACTTTGGTTGAGATCAAATGATCCAAAGTGGAGTTATTGGTCGGAAATCAAAAATGTTAATAGACGGTAAAATTCTAAGTCGAAAAAGGGCCGAAACTCATGTCAAAATAATTGAACGAAACCCATATTTGAACTTGGTCTGTATTACAAGCTGGATAATACATATGCCAACTTTGGTTGAGATCAAATGATCCAAAGTGGACTTATCAGTCAGAAACAAAAAATGTTAATAGACGGTCAAATTCTAAGTCGAAAAAGGGTCATAACTCATGTGAAAATAATTGGAAGGAATGGATATTCGAACTTGGCCTGTATTACTAGCTGGGTAATAGGTAATACACATATTGTAGGGTTGACTTTTTGCCTTGACTTGGGTAACTGGGGAATTGTTACACAATTTTCCGAGACACGAACCATGGACTTACAGGACGCTGAAGAAAGGAATAAAACACGAATAAGTATTTAATTCACATACTGACTGAAGTGCTTTTTTTTACAAGAATAATAAATATTTTACAATAAACATTTCTACAACCTCAAGCTTTAGTTTCCAATAAATTATAACAAACCAATACATCTAAGTTTTCCACAAATAGCAAAAACCAATTTCAAATTATTTATAGTGATTTAGTTTTGTTTGCCTTACATGAAAACAACTTGCATATTTTCGGATATTTCAGAAAATCCACATGAGGCCGCTGTCGTGATCAACTGACAACTACCCCATGTGAAGATAAAACAAACCTCAAACTCGTCGACTTAACAACTGTTTTGCATGCCATATTATTTTGCTAACAACGAGCCAGCCGCGTCCGGCTAGGTCCAACAACTCGCAAAATAATATGACATACAAGGCAGCCTCAATTTTAGCACAATGACCTCCCCTGATAAGCATATGTAATTACGTAATGAATCTCGCGTTCAGTGCTTTCACACTACGGCAGTGTTTTCTAAGAACCTGTATATAAAATACCATTTCTCCTTATTCAACATTCAGTGGAATACACTATGTGCATTCCATTGAATGTTGAGAACAACAGAATTTACGCTATTATGCTAGACACACTTGCAGACCCAAAATACTGGAACACTCATTTACTTGAGGTAAACACGAAAATATCTTCAAACACTTGTCTAGAAATTACACAATGATTTATACCAGTCTAGCCTACTGATGTGTGCTTATATCCTGGCGAAATGAGCACTTGCTGCTCATTTCGTCATGATGTAAACAGACAATGAAATATTGATGCATTGTACAAAATAATATTTACATAAGACTAACAGTAATTTAATTTAACTGATTTAAAAGTGAAACTTTGTCATAACTCCTAATACTGCTGCTTGCGACATAATAATTTCTTTTACTTTGCGCTTCTAAACTTTAACTTTACAAATTAAGGGAAGAATTCTACAAAAGCTAATCACTTACCTGAAGAAAGGAATAAAACACGAATAAGTATTTAATTCACATACTGACTGAAGTGCTTTTCCTTCAGTCAGGTGAAAGTATATATACCTTTCTCCAGTAACTAAGTGACTGCTGTCAACAAACATTAAACATTCAATTATTACCTATTCACCTGCAGCCAGCAGTTTGTTGTTAACACCTATTATTGTTTGCCGCTAAATAACCAATATTGTCACTAATCACTTTTATGAAACAAGCTACATGCTTTAATCTCTCCAACAATATATCTAATAATGTTCCCTAAAACAAACTACAATGCGTTAATCCCTTCAACAGTAAATCTACCTAGCTTAGATATTATTCAATATAAAAAATAAATACTTTTAATAGGAAATTTACCCATACATATTATAAACAAGAAAGTCCACATTTTCTACCCTATAACAATACCCTTCGGCTAGAAAAACTTTGGTCCCCCAAAGTTAAATATACGAGACTTTGTACCTTATTAGCTTTACCTGATGAAGTTTCAGGCCAACACAAACTTTTTATCACCTTAAATGATTACACATTTGTTCTCACATTCGTACTTACATACTTGTTTCTATACAAATTAGTTTTTATATAGTACACATGGATCATCTGATTGCCCTGAGGATATAAGTCACTAAGAAACAAACATTTAATAACAAAAATTAAATTTATTGAACGAACTTAATCTAATAAAATGTTTTATTATTCAATGATAACATATTCTGCTGAGTATACAAAAGAGCAATACCAAGTATATGAACATAGCACATTACTTTAACAATTTCAGTAGTCGTCGACGTCGTTTACCTTTTTGTGTTCTATGAATCAAAAACTCCCGAATTGACTGCTGTGAAATATTATCTTCAGGTTCCCATGTTTTCTGTTTATCACCTGCCCATTTTACTAGATAATGCTTTTGCCCATTAATAAATTTTGCTTTCATCAATTTTTCCACTGGGAACCATACATCATCTTGTTGTTGTGACACTTTTGCACTTTTGTTCTTAGATTTTGGCATCTGGCTAGTTTGCTGGGTATTGTCCTGGGTTTGGTTTCTGTCGGGAAAATCTTCTGTCACTCTATCAACAGGATCATTGTATGGCTTGATTCTGTTAGCATGGCATTTCCCTTTGACAATCTTATTCGTTTTGCTGTCCCTTAGAGAAAAAGTGTTATTTGGTCCCTTATCTGTGATGTAAAATGGTCCCTGCCATTTACAATGAAGCTTATTGGATAGTACCTTGGGTGTAAATGGTGTATATTTTAATACTTGGTCTCCTATTTGAAATGTTGGTTCTTTTGTATTTTTGTCATAGTAGTCTTTACTTTTAGTTTGAGCATCTCTTGTATTTTCTTGTGCAATTGCTCTGACGATTTTTAATTTTTCTGTTACTTCTTCTATATACTGCTGTATGTAATTTGGTAGCTTCTCTTTTGGTAGTACAGCAGTATCAAATGGTAAACTCATTTCTTTTCCAAACAAAATCTTGAAGGGTGAAAAACCAGAAGTTTGAGTGGAAGGACTCATTCTGAATGCCATCATAATACTTGGAAGAATCAAATGCCAATTGTTTTGTTCCTTGTTAATGTAAGTCTTCATTGACTGTGCAATTGTGCTGTTCCATCGTTCACAGGCTGAGTTCGATTGTGGGTGATAAGCACTCGTAAAATGACGTGTGACTTGGAATATTTGGCAGAGAGCGTGGACCAGTTTACTCATGAAGTTTGCTCCTCGGTCTGAAACTAAGGTATGAGGAGCTCCATACCTGCAAAATATTTCCCTGTAAAGCACTTTTGCAACTTCTGAAGCTTCCTGAGATTTTAAAGGCAGAGCTTCACACCATTTAGACAGACTTTCCACTATTAAAAGTATATACTTGTGCCCTTCTGTTGTTGTTGTAATTGGTCCCAAAATGTCGACATGCCATCTGTCGAATACATTTTCAACTGGAAGGGGTGTGAGTGGTGCATTCTTTCCATGGGTGTGTCGTTTGCTGCGTTGACATGCATCACATGAACGAATGTAGTTGGCAATATCTTGATACATCCCTGGCCAGTAGTATTTCATTCGCAATGCATGATGGGTCCTTTCAATGCCAAGGTGACATCCGCCTGCTTTACTATCGCGGAAGGACACAATGGCATCTCTCTTTAGAACATGTGGAAGGGCAAGTTGCTTAATGAAACTCATCTCCTTTGGCAATCGTTTTGTTCTTGATTGGTACATATGAAATAAAGCACCATCCAACAGTACAAACTGATCTGCTTCCAAAACTACACGTTTTGCAAGTTTTTCATCTTCTGGCAATTCTTTGTTTTCCAAGTAACGAATGAGGGGGGCATAATCTGGATCTTCATTTTGTAATCGAACAATTTCAGAATCATTTGGCAATGGATTGACTGGTGTTTCATTTGTTTCAGTGGCACAAATTTCTGGGACTGTCTGTGAGTTTCCATAGAAAAATGTAACCTCTTGCCATTTCCCAATGATGTCATCCTCTGATGGCTCTTTTTTGTATGCTACCTGTACTAAGGGACTTGGTATATATTCTATTTCATCAGATTCTGCATTTTCCTCTCTTGTTTTGTATTGTCTACGTGATAGGGCATCGGCATTAGCATTATTTTTGCCAGATCTGTGTTTAATTTCATAAGAATATCCTTGAAGCAAAACCGACCAACGGGATAATCTACCTGTTGAATGTTTAATTTTCTTCAAAGATGACAATGCCTGATGATCTGTATATATAGTAAATTTGTTATTTGCCAAATAAACATGATATGCCTTTATACCCTCTAAAACAGCTAAACATTCCAACTCTGACACCCACCACCGTCTTTCGCCAGGTTTAAGAGAACGTCCGCCATATGCAATAACTCTTTCCCTACCTTTGTCATCTAGTTGTCCAAGAATATAACTTATTGCTGAACCTGGTGCATCTGTAGTCAAAATGAACGATTTTGACATATCTGGAAAAACTAAAATGGGTGCCGAAACCAAACAACTTTTCAGTTTTTCGAATGAATTCTGACATTTTTCTGTCCACTTGAATGCTACGTCCTTTTTAGAAGCTCTGACAAAGGATGTGCGATCTGAGAGAACCCTTTCACGAAGCGACGATAATAATTACATAATCCAAGAAAACTTCTTACATCATGCTGTGATTTCGGAACCGGAAATGTTCTAACAACTTCCGTTTTTGCCGAATCCACTTTCACGCCTTCCTTACTCAGAACATGACCAAGATAAACTACTTCTTTAGCTGCAAATTTACACTTACTTGGTTTCAATGTCAAGTTAGCCTTCCTAAGTTGTGTAAATATGCATCCAGGTGGCGCATGTGTTCTGACAGGTCCCTACTAAAGCACAAAATATCATCCACGTAGACTAACGCGTATTTATAATTCATTTTCCTCAACACTTGTGACATTAACCTTTGAAACGAAGATGGACCATTCATTAATCCGAAACTCATCCTTTTCCACTGGTACACACCATTATGTGTCACAAAAGCGGATTTATGGGCAGTTTCACTGTCCA
This sequence comes from Pictodentalium vernedei, assembly GCA_031216915.1. Lineage (NCBI taxonomy): Eukaryota > Metazoa > Mollusca > Scaphopoda > Dentaliida > Dentaliidae > Pictodentalium > Pictodentalium vernedei. Next base: position 705,374,193 of record CM062297.1, read on the forward strand.
TAGGAATTTGCCAAAAGCCACTAGCGAGATCCAGCACTGAGAAAAAATTTGCTCGCCCCTCCCCAAGAGCATCAAAAACACAATCTAGTCTGGGGAGAGGGAAAGAGACTGGCTTTGTAACTTGATTCAACGTCCTGTAATCTACTGCAAAACGATATTCACCACTTTTCTTTCGCACCATTACAACAGGAGACTGCCAAAGCGAATCACTTGGTTCAATTATATCTGCTTTCAGCATCTCATCAATTTGCCTTTCCATTTCCCTCTTAACCTCAGGGGATTGCCTATAGAATCTTTGGCAAACTGGTAGAGCATCACCAGTTTCAATACGATGTGAAACAACATCTGTAGCACCTAATTCATCTAAATTTGCAGCAAAAATATCGCGATTTTTATTCAGAAAAACTGTAAACATGTCTTTTTCGTCACTTGAAAGATTTGAGTCTGTAAAGTCAAAGTGTATTGGGTCTAATTTTGTGTCACGTCTCTTTGTTATATTTTTGTTTGTCTTGTGAGTCATTGTCTTCTTGCTGTCAACATGTCTGTCAATTTTATTGGTCGTGTCAAAAACATGTACATTGTTTACGTCAATGTCAGAAAATATGCCTATTACTTTACCTTTTGGGATTTGTATAGGGACATTTGAAGGGTTAATAATTGGCATGTTAGCAAGTTTATTCTTTATATTTACCACAGACTTTCCACCCACTATCCCCAATCTTAGCACACTTTGAGTTGGCTCAACTAGGCCCATATCACCATTTACCCTATCTGATACTTTTACACAAACATTCATTTCAGACTCAGGGGGAACAACCACTTTAGAATTTACACGAACTAATGATACATTTGCCTGTGTTAAACATACTTCTGCTTCACCATTATGCAGCTGAAAAGTTTGGGAGTCTAAATTTATTACAGCTTTGTGTTTTGTCATAAAATCCATGCCAATTATTAAGGGACGATGGAGACCTTGAAATACATAAAATAAGTGATCAACTTTCAACCCATTAAATAACATAGGAAGCCTGATTGTACCAAGAACAGCAAGTTTTTCACCCCCAACACCTACAACCTCTTTTACAGAAGAATTGCAGGGCTTGATTTAATCTGAAAATTTTGAATAGCAATTTACTATTCACCCTGGAAAATTGATTAGCAGTTGATCCAAAAGCACTTGAAACTAATAAATCTTGAATAGCAAAATTCAGAAATTGGAGAGCAAAGTGCTATGCTAATCCAGTTAAATCGAGCCCTGAATTGCCCTGTAACAGAATGGACATATTGCTAACAGAAGAGAAGCAAATGGTAACATTAGTGACATTTTTATTCCAAACAAATCATTAAACGTAAAATTTTGAACCTTTGAACAAATAACATGTCAATAAAAGAAATGGGTAGTGTACTCTCACGAACCCAATATATACCAAGGAACACTATAAAATTCACGCGTGAAATACATTTTGATGTTTGTGTGGTAACAGGAGGGAAATAGCGATAACAGTGAAGACATTTTGTTCACCCACTCCGAGAAGTCCCCCTTGTGATCCAATTTCCAGTGTGTATTAAAGATAAGCTAATTTCCCCACTCCACTTAGTCAGGGCACAGGACTATGCTAATAGTTAGGGAAGAGATACAGTTGGGATTTTTAGTAACAACAGTGGATTTCTAGTAAAAGGGGAGATCAATAGCATAACCTAATGGAATTCCGAATGGTCTGGTGGGCTGAACGACGTTAACCCCCTTCCCCTCCCGAGATGCAATGAGGTGTATTCATTGTTTGATATTGTGGACTCTTATTTTGCACAGACCGATTTCCGCAAGTTGTCTTCTATAAGGCCTTCTGCTCAGTGAGCTAAATGGGTTTTTGTGATTGGTGGGTTAAATAGAACAGAATATGAACCAGACAAAAGCGTGAAAGGAGTTGAAAGCGACTTACATAAGTCGCTTTCAACTCCCTTCATTCTTTTCACTGGTTCATATGGCTTTTTTATTTGGGGTTATCTCCCATGGTGAAATCGAGGAATCAAAATCTATATTTAGATGACAGTGCTTTGTGTGATCCGTGAACAACAAATTTATTTATATTGAATATTTATGACATAGACCTATGGTAGTTGAGTTCGTCAAGTTCTAACCCCAAGTAGGTTTTGCTTTTAACTAAGCTTTCTATTGGGAAGTCCATCCTGTTACCATGCAGATGGCAGTTTCTACTGGACACATTTCCACTGTGTATTCTTGTAGGACTCTTCATCATAACTAACTAAATTGACTGAATTGTATATCATATATTCGGGTGAGTTATAGTATGGATATGTCTTCTAATATCCACTTAATGTGATGAAACACCTCGAAATACATGTAATCATGTAAAACACACATACTATCGATGGCATATAATGCCATGAGCGAGTAATATGCTTCTCTATATAATTTCCAACATGTTTACAATAACTGGTGAAATGTGTCTTTCCAAGCATAAAGTTCGTATTATCTAAATGTATCTACAATTGAAAGTTGTCCCCTATGTTACCAATTTGTTCCATTCTGTTACTAACTAGAATTCTCTAAATTCGAAAATCAAAACAAGGCTGCATGCTCAGGGCTAATGTAGATACTGATTTCATTTCCTTGGTTATGCGATCAAAACTATAAAATATGCAAACATAAGCGTGATTGTAAACATATGGTCCCCAGTGTCCCATCTGTTACCATTTTGTTACATACTGTTAGTATTTTGTTGGTAACAGAAGGGACGGTAACAGATGGGACATTTTTGCCGACCTCTGATATTTAAAAAATGAAGCTTTGTGATAAATTACTTATTTAAATCATTACCTGCACCAGCCACCTGGGGCTTCAATTTAACAAACCAATGTGGCCTATTAATTAACTACAGAGACTGTAACAGTGGTAACAGAGGGGAATGAAGAAAAATATACCCACCATTTTAACTATTTTGTATCCAAAAATCTCCCTTTTCTATGTTTACTTGAAACAGACTCTCTTTTCCCGCCACTGCTATTACTGTTTGAAATCAGCTGCCTATTTCAATTCCTTATTCTGTTAGGCCATTCAAAGTGTGTTCTGTGTTTTTTCCTTATAGTAACAGAAGGGACATGACTTCTTGGGACAATAGATATTGGACCGCTGTTGCAACTTACATCAAATGCATGCTGTTCTTTCAGTGGTATCAGTCAGTACAGGCCCACATTCACTGTTAACTAGTTTGATTTATTGCAGTAAACTGATAATTGTGAAGGACACGCTTTACAAAACATGTAATATACATTTAGGACATTCACTTTTTCAAGATTTTGTTGACACCATGAGCTTCGGCATCACTGAAGGAACATAATGTTGCCAAATTTCTGCATGCGTTGAGGTGGCGACATGATGGTGATAGTTTGTTAGTCGATTGAGTCAAGGATGCAGAGTAGTATTGCCTCAAAAAGCTCCCGGACATAATATATTCCACTTTTTTAAAAATTGCCCATATACGAAGTTTCACTTATGTAGGTTGATCCATTGTCCAGTTATCATCCGGAAACCAATTGTTCATGATTTAGTATGTTCAAGGTCACTGTGACCTTGACTTTTGACCTAGCGAATCCAATATAGGTAGGGTTCTTCCTCTCACCAAGGCCAACCAACTTATGAAGTTTCATGAATGTGGGTTGAACCCTTGTCAAATTATCATCCGGAAACCAATTGTTTGCGATTTAATATATTCAAGGTCACTGTGACCTTGACCTTTAACTTAGCAAATCCAATGTATATAGGGTTCTTCCTCTCATCAAGGCCAACCTTATATGAAGATTCATGATTGTGGGTTGAACCATTATCACGTTATCATGCAGAAACCAATTGTTTATGATTTACTATGTTCGGGTTACTGTGACCTTGACCTCTGACCTAGTGCATCCAATATATATAGGGTTCTTCCTCTCACTAAGGCCAACCTACCTATGACGTTTCATGAATGTGGGTTAAACCATAACAAGTTATCGTCCGGAAACCAATTGTTTTGATTACTATGTTCAGGGTCACTGTGACCTTCACCTTTCACCTATCAAGTCCAAGATAAATAGGATTCTTCCTCCCACCTAGGACAACCTACATATGAAGTTTCATGAATGTGGGTTCAACCATAGTCAAGTTATCATCCAGCAACCAATTGTTTACAATTTAGTATGTTCAAGGTCACTGTGCCCTTGACCGTTGACCTAGCGAGTCTAAAATAAATAGAGTTCTTTCTCTTACTGAGGCCAACCAGCATATGAAGTTTCTTGAACGTGGGTCGAACCATTATCAAGTTATCGTTCGGAAATCAATTGTTTACACCCGCCCGCCCAACCACCCGCCAGCCATTCATCAAACTATAAGTCGAGTTTGACTTTGTCACAACTCGACTAAAAATATACTACTCAAAGTTTGCTAAGCACCAAGTACATCTAACTACCTGTTTTACGTTTTAGTTGAAAAACTGTAATGAAAAGAGTATATATTTTTTTCATTTAATTATATCTTTAATGATTTAAGTACAGAAATTAAGATTTTATTTGTGTTTGACATTATTTTTTAGCTTTTGAATACGATAACCATGGAAAATGATTATTTTTTAGTAAAAGAGGAAATTTTTTCAATATGCCAAAAAGTTGACGGAGCGAACTGGTATGGCTTCAATATCGAGTATGAGACCCATTACTGTTAATTACAGCTTGACAACGCCTTCTCATGCTCCCAATCAGGTTCCTGGTGGTCCTTTGTGGGATGTTGTTCCATTCTTGGACCAGCATGGCGCCAAGCTCCTGGACACTTCTTGGCTGGACTGGACGGACTGAAATTGCAAGCTGCAACTCATTTCAGACATGTTCGATTGGATTGAGGTCAGGGGATCTTGCTGGCCAGTCCATACGCTCAATCCCCTCCCGCTGTCGGTACTCCCCGACAGCATGGGCAACATGAGGACGAGCATTATCGTCCATCAGAATGAATCTATGACCCACTGCACCTGCATACAATCTGACGTGGACATCAAGGATCTCATCAATATACCGTTGTGCAGTCAATGTACCACTGTACTCTGTAGCTCTGTACGTCCATCCCAGCTGATGCCGTCCCAGACCATGATTGACCCTCCACCATAGCGGTCATGCTCAGCAATGTTGACTGCATGGAATCGCTCTCCTGGTCTTCTCCATACCCTAGAACGCCTATCTGTGTGGTCTAGGCAGTAACTTGACTCATCTGTAAAAAGGACAGGTCGCGAATCTTCTCTGGTCCATCCAACGTGGTCCATGGCCATTCATATCGTGCCTGGCGGTAGTTCTGGGACAGTGGAATGCGAATACATGGTCTTCTCGATCGGAGACCACCTTCGTGCAACCTTGCCCAGGGGGTCTGCGTCGACACATTTACCTCGGATGCATTCTGAGGGTCACTGCGAAGCTGGGTTGCTGTGGCAAAGTGGTTCCTACGGGCCTGAATGGTCAAAAACCGGTCTTCAGCTTCAGATGTTGCCCTGTCTCTGCCACCACCATCCCGTCTTACTGGTGTGCCATACTGCTGAAATCTTTCCCAGGCTCTGGGTGATCACCGGATGGTGCACATCAAGGGCTTTACCAACCTGACGATGGGTAGTCCCTTGCTCCACCATCCCTACAGCCCGCCACATTTCTGCTTCAGACAAATGTCTTCTTACATTTGCATTTTCCATATTCAATCATTAAATCACAAGGGTTTGTGTTGAAATGAAGATTGAATACCCTACACATGAAATGTACATGTAGACAGTACACAAAAACATCATGAAAATCAAGGGTATATGCTTTCTATGACTGTCACGAAAAGTCTGCCCGTCAAGAGAGCTAATGTAAACACCGGGGACCATCTCAATACATTCCTCACTCATATCCACCAAAAATATCGCAAATATGTTACAAGCAAATTTCACAATGATGTGTCAAATATTTGGTGCTTAGCAATCTTTGAGTAGTATATAAATGATTTGAGTCTGCATTCATTAGTTATTGGTCGCAAACCAAATTCAATATGGCCACCATGGTGGCCATGTGAAATTGGCTAGCTCATCCAAATACTGGTCCAACATTGAAAGGAAGCTTTCTCCAGACACCAACAATGTATAATTAAAATATAAAAATGATTTCAGTCAGCACTGATGAGTTATTTGATGGAAACCAAATTCAATGTGGCCACCATGGTGGCCGTATTGAATTGGCTAGCTCATCCAAAAAATCGAAAGGAAGCTTCCTCTAGATACCAATAATGCATAACCAAATGGAAGTGTCAATGACATTGCAGCTCAACTTGACAACCTTGAACTTGGTAAGTAGAAAGTGAATTTTATTATTTATTTATTTATTGGTGATTAAGGTCACATACTTATGCACAATGGCTAATCGTGACCATGACAGTTTTACGGGTGGAGGAAGCCGGAGTACCCGGAGAAAACCACCGAGCATCGACGGGCAACTGTCAGCTCCTCAACATTCTAACTCTGTTCAAGCTCCGCCCAAGCAGGTTTACTGTGGTTGAAGACATGTGCACCATCGACGTGCAGTATGCCTTAGTACACGGCGTCGTCTGGGATAAAGTTCCTTGCCCAAGGACACAACGCGAGTCGTCCCGGACGGGGATCGAACTCGGGACCTCTAGCATAGAAGTCCAACAGTCTACCACTGAGACACAGTGCTCCCAAGTTGAAAGTGAAATGACAAAACTGAAGATAATTGTTTCCAATGTTACTTTGGTGCAACTTCAACATAACAGCATTGTGTGTGCACAACGTCAGAGCAATCCATGCGTTTTTAAATGTAAACTGTAAGGCTGGCTAAAGGAAGAATGTTGATACACAAATGCAGTAAGTTTAAAGGTCATTGTAAACGGCAACTTTTTGTTACAGAAATGAATGCTAATCGATAGCTCTTACCTGGAGGTCTCGCCTAATGAGCACACCAAGTTCAAAAACAGTCCTATGATAAATGTACCCTGTAGACCATGTCAAAGAAGAATGTTAATGCACAAATGCAATAAATTCAAAGGTTGTTGCCAACAAGAGTTTTTGATGGAAATGAAACGAAAATCGGTAGCTCCTATCTTGGTCACCCTGAATAAGTATATCAAGTTACAAAACAACTCGAGAATGAATGTGACCACTGATGCGTGCCAAAGGAAGATGTTAATGCACAAATGCATAAGTTTGAAGGTCATTGCTAGTGGCAATGTTTTGTTTTTTTTCTTTTTTTATGGAAATGCATAAATATGCCAAGTAGAGATTGCAAAAGGGATAAGTTGCTGCACAAATACACAAAGTTCAAAGGTTGGCACTTACAACAATAATTTTTTTATGGAAATGAAAGAAAATCACTAGCTTCCATCTAGAGTGATCCGATCATAAATGTGCCCTGAAGAACAGGGGAATATATTGATGTCTGACTGAATTAAGTTTGAAGGCTGTTGCAAACGGAAATATTTTTGACGGAAATGGATGAAAATCGATAGTTACCATCTGGAGATAACCCCAAACAAGCATACCATGTTTCAAAGCAATCCAGTCATAAATATGCCACGAAGGGCATGCCAAAGGAATATATTGATGCCTGACAAAACTGAGTTCAAAGGTCATTACCAGCGACAACATTTTTTGACAGAAAGGAAGAAAATCGCTAGCTCCCATCTACATGTCACCCCAAACAAGCACACCAAGTTCCAAAGCGATCTGATTATAAAGGTGCCCCGCAGGGTGTGCCAAATGAAAATATTGATTCATAACTGCACTAAGTTCATTGAAGGTCATTGCCAACGCCAACTATTTTTGAAAGAAATGAAATAAAATCGATAGCTCCCATCTAGAGGTCACCCCCAAACAAGCATACCAGGTTTAAAAGTGATCCGATCATAAATGTGCCCTGTAGGGCGTGTCAAAGGAATAAATTGATGCCTGACTAAACTAAGTTCCAAGGCCGTTCCCAGCGACATTTTTTGACGGAAATGGCAGAAAAATCGATAGCTCCCATCCAGATGTCACCCCAAACAAGCATACCAAGTTTCAAAGCAATTCGACCATAAATGAGACTTGCACTGTGCACCAAAGGAACTTGTGGACGTACGTATGCATGTATGCCGACAGACGAGAAGTGACAGCAATGGCTCAGCTTGACTTCGTCAAGTTGAGCTAAAGACAAAATTGATTCGAGTCAGTATTCATTAGTTATTGGGCGGAAACCAAATTCAAGATGGCCACCATAATGAATTGGCCACTGACGGCCACCTTGGTTCAGCTGACTGGTTCGAAATAGAAAGGAAGCTTCATCTAGACTCCAACAATGCTTAATTAAAAAATAACAAGAGCAACGCAAAGCGTGGCATATACCCCGAGCGGTGTCATAAAAGGGTAGGCAAGTCTCTTGGGGCATAACCAAATCAAAAGGAAGCTTCCTGTAGACACCAATAATGCATAAAAAACTGATTTTAGTCAGCATTCATTAGTTATTGGACGGAAACCAAATTCATTTATGGCCAACATGGCGGCCATATTCAACTGGCTAGCTGGACCAAAATCAACAGGAAGCTTCCTCTAGACACCAATAATGCATAACCAAAAACGGAAATTGATTCGAGTCAGTATTCATTAGTTATTGGATGGAAACCAAATTCAAGATGGCCACCATGAAAGCCATAATGACTTAGCCACTGGTGGCCATCTTGGATCAGCTGATTGGTCCAAAATCGAAAGGAAGCTTCCTCTTGACACCAACAATGCATAATTAAAAATAATGAAAGTGTCAATGACACTGTAGATCAACTTGGCAAACTTGAACTTGGTAAGTTATAAGTGAAGTGGCAAAATTGAAGATCATTGGCCGGTTCCAATGTTACTTGGTAAAACTTCAACATAACTTTCAAAACAACCCGATCATAAATATGCCCTAAAGGGTGTGTCAGAAGAATATATTGATGTCTGGCTAAATTAAGTTTGAAGGTTTTTTTATGGAAATGGAAGAGAATCGATAGTTCCCATCTAGAGATCACCCCAAACAAGCATACCAGGTTTCAAAGCGATCTGGTCATAAATGTGATCTGTAGTGTGTGCCAAAGGAAAATATTCATGCCTAACTAAACAAAGTTGAAAGGTCGTTGCCAATGGCAACATTTTTTGACGGAAATTGAAGAAAATCCGATAGCTCCCATCTGGAGGTCACCCCAAACAAGCACACCAAGTTTCAAAGTGATCCAATCATAAATGTGCCCTACACAGTGTGCCAAAGTGAAATATTGATGCATAACTGCACAAAGTTCATCGCAGGTCGAAGGGCTGTGCGGTTTATCGGTTCGTTTCTTGCTTTTTTCAAAACCAAAACCAATCTGCCGCCTTAACAAAAAATCGTGATTTTCGGTTTCATCAAATTTCCCAGAATTGGTAAGTTTAGGACCTCTCAATCACATGCGTTGTGCACGCCAAAGGCTAAAATATTCGGCAAAGGTAAGCTCAGTGCTGTTTATGCTTACCTCGAGAGGATTGACAACAAATCCCCCAACTTTATACGTGCCAACAAATAGTAGCAGCAAATAATTTCGGGAATACTAGCAATCTTAAAACGATACCTGCAAAACCGCCACCAGAAGGAATATGAAAAAATAAAAAGTTTTACGTAAGAATCCACACATGCGAAAAAATTGCAAGTAAATTTATTGAACAACTGAAGGAACAGCCTCAGTCTCACTCACATTCAATCAAATGGGAATTGAAAGTTACCTGGCAATATATGTGTGCGTTTTATTTAACCAACAACCTCACCCAAATAGGAGGAAAGAAATGAAAATGCCCCAATGTTCATGTCAACAAAAAGTACACAAATGGAAATCAAAATTAATTTACTAAGTTTGTGAGAGATCACGTCTTTCTGACCCCAGGTAAATAATATTCATGACATAAGGTCACAAATGAGAATTGTGGGATATTGCTGATATTACTCTGCAAAGAAAATAACCATGTGGTTTTTAGCTCATCTTGACAAAGTCAAGCTGAGCTAATCTCACCGCTCTCCGCCCGTCGTCTGTCGTCCGACAACACCATGTTTTGGTCTTCTCCTCCAAAACCACTGGGCGAATTTGTGTCAGTGATGGTCCCGAAGGGGCATTGCATTTTTGTTCAACTCAACATGCCCAGCCCAATAGGGAGGAGTTGGGGGAAAATGCTTAAAAACATTTTTTAAATCTTCACATGAACCAGTGGGGACAATGACTTGATATTTGTTATGGCGCTTCCTTTTGAGGTGTTTAATCAAGTTTGTTCAAACGAAGTTCGTGAAGCAATATTTGGCTTTGTAATGGGAGGGGTAAGATTTTTGGCCCCGCCCACAATTTCTATTTTCTGAACTGATGGTCCGATTTGAACCAAATGTGGTATGTGGTATTATTGAGCCATAAGTACTTGACTCGTGCAAAAAAATTCCCGCATCCCCATGTGAACCCCTGGAGCTAAAAACAGAAATATTTTCAAACGCCCATTTTTCCCAAACCATACGGAACAGAGATCTGTTATTTGTTGTGAATCATCCTTAGGACCAGTAGAATTTAATGGTAAAAAAAAATGCCATCGGTTATGTTAGAGTGTTATGAAGAGGGCATCGAAAAAATGCTGAGTCGGCATATTTGCAACTAGAGTGATGTCACGCACGCAGCCCGACTTTCCCGGGAATGGCAATGCTTAGACACAAAATAGTCGGAGCCATTTTTTGTTAACAGTTTACCTAACGAATCTGCCATATCTGCACACGTGATATACAAAATTTGCTATTCAAATTTTATTTTTTCGTTTCTCTACTTCAAGACATACCTCATGACCTATTAATGGAACAAACTTGATGAGCTTGTTCCAATAAGGACTAATAAGCCATGGTTAGAAGTAAAATATGAAAAAATCTGATGTTTCAGAAAAATAATTTGTACTGTTGGCTTCAACTTGTGTTAGGTAAAGGATTAAAGATGCAGTACATAAAGCAATGTTGGAATTTTCTTTTTTGCATGTAATAACTCCCAATCCTTCAAAATGCATTTTGGGAATAATTGCCTAAGTGACACGGGGGGTTGGGGGGGGGGGGCGTGAGGGGTGGGGGCGGGGGTAGATGTCGAACCTATATTCAAACCTGACCTGTATTACTAGCTGGAAAATACACATATCAACTTTGGTTGAAATCAAATGATCCAAACTGGAGTTATCAGTCGGCAACCAATTGTTTACAGACAGATAGATGGACCGACAGATGCACAGACGAAAGTCATGACTATAGCCCTGACTATAAACAGTCAGGCTAAAAATGCATTTTGTACCAAAGAAAAAATATTGCATGAATGGCACTGGGTGAGGAGGAGGTGGGGTGGGGGTGAGGGGTGGGGGAGAGTGGGGGTGTGTCAGGGGAGTCCATTTTTTTTTTCCACATGGTCAGTCTAAATGCTTCAGAATGCATTTTGAGCAGAGAAAAAAAAATACCTAACAGGCACCATGGGGGTGGGGGGGGGGGGTAGGGGTGTGGGGTGGGGGTGTGTTTGTCTGGGTTTTTGTGGTTACCACAAACTTTAACCAAAACTGTAAAAAAGCATTTTTGACGAAAGAAAAAAAAGGTGCATAATTTTCCCACCCCCGGGGGTGGGGAGGGTGGGTTGGGGTGGGGGTTACATGTGGTTAAAAAAAGGTTCCGCATGTAGTGACTGTAAATAGTTAAAAATGCATATTCGAGGAAAGAAAAAAGAAAAAATGCCTAATTGGGGGGGGGGGGGGGTAGGGGAGGCGGGAGGGGTGATGGTAATTTCTGTCTGGATTTTTAACCACAAACTTTAACCAAAACTGTAAAAAAGCATTTTTGACAAAAGGAAAAAAAAAGGTTCTGCATGCAGTGACTGTAAATAGTTCAAAATGCATATTGGAGGAAATAAAAAAAAAGGCCTAATTTGGGGAGGGTGGGGATGGTGGTGTTTGTCTGGGATTTTAAACAAAACTGTAAACCAGTATTTTTGACAAAAGAAAAAAAAGTGCCTAATTGGTCCCCAGGGTGGGGTGGGGGGGGGGATGGGGGGTGGTATATAAGTTTAAAAAAAAAAGGTTTCACATGTAGTGACTGTAAATAGTTTAAAATGCATATTGGAGATAAAAAAGCCTAATTGAGTGGGGGGGGGGGGGGGGGGGGAGGGGGGTGGGTAGGGGGTGGTGGTGTTTGTCTGGGTTTTAACCACAAACTTGGAGTCATCCTACCAAGCTACAATGAAATCCCTTTATAATTTTGGCCTGTGGAATATTCTAAAGGTTTTCGGGCTTCGGGCCTCTGTTGCCATCACAGTTGCCCAAAAGGGGACGTTCTCATCTAGACATTATATGAAGTCAACCTATCAAGTTACAATGAAATCCCTCCATAAATATGACGTGTAGACTGTGCTAAAGGTTTTCGGGCTTCGGGCCCCTGTTGCCGTCAAAGTTGCCCAAAAGGGGATGTTCTCATCTAGACATTATATGAAGTCAGCCTATCAAGTTACAATGAAATCCCTTCATAAATATGACGTGTAGACTGTGCTAAAGGTTTTCGGGCGCGGGCAGCCATCATGGTTGAATGATCGCAACCAAAAGGGGACATTGTCATCTGGGCATCATGTGGATTGATCCTACAAAGTTACAATGAAATCCCTTCATAAATGTGACCTGTAGACTGTGCTGAAGGTTTTCGGGCTTCAGGCACCTGTAGCCATCACAGTTGCCCGTTCATGACCAAAAGGGGACGTTCTCATGTACACATGACCTAAAACCTGCATATGAAATTTTGTGAAGATCAGACAAGAACTACTGGGTATAGCCTGTACTTGAAGGTTGAATAAAAAACTTTAACCACAAACTTTAACCAAAACTCCAAATGTCAACTGAACAGGAAAAAAAAAAAAAAAAAAAAAACCCACTTGAACCTTCAGTAAAAAAACTTTAACCACAAACTTTAAACAAAACTTAAAAGTTAACAGACGGACAGACGGAGAGACGGACGGACAAAAGTCATTACTATAGCTCTCACTGTAAACAGTCGGACTAAAAATTTAAAAAAATCTTTTCTTCAGAACCCATCTTCAGAATCTTTTGATATTTGGTATACAACATTCATCGGAGGGGAGGGGGGGGGGGGGGGGGGGCAGATACCAGTTTGTTAAAATAAAGCCCATTGGTTCATATTTGGACTTATTACCGGAGCCCGAATATTTAACTTAGGGTAATATAGGGAATATTCATTAAAAATCTTTTTCTTCAGAACCACCAGTCAGAATCTTTTAATGTTTGGTACACATCATTGTTATGAGGGGCAGATTCAAGATTGTTCAAACCAAGTCCCTAGGTTAATATTTGGGCTTCCTGTGGAAGCCCAAATTTTAACTTAGTTCGCTAAGGTAGCCCAAATTTTAACTTGTGCAATATGAGGAATTTCTTTAAAAATCTTCTCTCTTCAGATCCACCAGTCGGTATGTTTTCATATTTGGTATACAACAACTCTAGGGGGGTCTGATTCCAAGTTTGTTCAATTCGACTGTCTGGGTTAATATTTGGGCTCCATATGGGAACCAGAAATTTAACTTAGTACAATATGAGGGAATTTCTTCAAAAATCTTCTTCAGATCCACTAGTGAGAATGATTTCATATTTGGTATACAACATCTCTAGGGGGGGGGGGGGGGGGGGGGGGGGGGGGGGGGTGTGCAGATTCAAGTTTGTTCAAACGGATCCGTAGATTAACAAGAGAAGGGGCCTGAGGGTGCTCACCTGACATGGTAGCCTAAATATCAACCCAGAGAATTGATTTCAACAAGTTGCATCTGCTCCTCCTAAGAAAAGCTTATACCAAATATCCAAAGATTCTGACCAGTGGATCTAAAAAAAAAAACCCTACCCCCCAAGGATGCTGCACACCAAATATCAAAACATTCCGACTCTGCATTTTGAACTAAGTTACAACTCAAGCTCCCACAGAGAGTCCAAATATGGACCTAGGGACATGGCTTGAACAAACTTGAATCTCACCCCCCTAAGGATGCTGCATATCAAATATCAAAACATTCCAACTGCTGGATCTGAAGAAGATTTTTAAAGAAAATTCCTCATTTTGAACTAAGTTATAATTCGGGCTGCCACAGTGAGCCCAAATATGAACCCAGGGACTTGGCTTGAATAAATTTGAATCTCACCCCCCTAAGCATGGTGCATACCCAATATCAAAAGATTCTGCCTGAAATGCACTAAGTTTGAATTTGAGCTTCTATAGTGAGCCCAAATATGAATCTAGGGAGCCGATTTGAACAACTTGAATCAGATCCACCCCACAATGTTGCATACCAAATATCAAAAGATTCTGCCTGCTGGATCTGGAGAAGATTTTTTAAAAAATTTGCCTGAAATACACTAAGTTCGAATTCGAGCTTCTATAGTGAGCCCAAATATGAATCCAGGGGACTGATTTGAACAAACTTGAATCAGATCCACCCCTCAATGTTGCATACCAAATATCAAAAGATTCTGCCTGCTGGATCTGGAGAAGATTTTTGAAGAAATTTGCCTGAAATGCACTAAGTTTGAATTCGAGCTTCCATAGTGAGCCCATATATGAATCCAGGGGGCCGATTTGAACAAACTTGAATCAGATCCACCCCACAATGTTGCATACCAAATATCAAAAGATTCTGCCTGCTGGATCTGGAGAAGAAGATTTTTTAAGAAATTTGCCTGAAATGCACTAAGTTCGAATTCAAGCTTCTATAGTGAGCCCAAATATGAATCCAGGGGGGGTGGGGGGGGGGGGGGGGGTGGGGGGGGGCGAGTTGAACAAACTTGAATCAGATCTACCCCACAATGTTGCATACCAAACATCAAAAGATTCTGCCTGCTGGATCTGGAGAAGAAGATTTTTTAAGAAATTTGCCTGAAATGCACAAAGTTCGAATTCAAGCTTCTATACTGAGCCCAAATATAAACCCAGGGGGCCGATTTTAACAAACTTGAATCAGATCCACCCCACAATGTTGCATACCAAATATCAAAAGATTCTGCCTGCTGGATCTGGAGAAGAAGATTTTTTAAGAAATTTGCCTGAAATGCATTAAGTTCGAATTCAGGCTTCTATAGTGAGCCCAAATATGAATCCAGGGAGCCGATTTGAACAAACTTGAATCAGATCCACCCCACAATGTTGCATACCAAATATCAAAAGATTCTGCCTGCTGGATCTGGAGAAGATTTTTGAAGAAATTTGCCTGAAATGCACTAAGTTCGAATTCGAGCTTCTATACTGAGCCCAAATATAAACCCAGGGGGCCGATTTGAACAAACTTGAATCAGATCCACCCTACAATGTTGCATACCAAATATCAAAAGATTCTGCCTGCTGGATCTGGAGAAGATTTTTGAAGAAATTTGCCTGAAATGCATTAAGTCCGAAATAGGGCTCCTATACTGAGCCCAAATATGAACCCAGGGGGCCGATTTGAACAAACTTGAATCAGATTCACCCTACAATGTTGCATACCAAATATCCAAAGATTCTGCCTGCTGGATCTGGAGAAGAAGATTTTTTAATCTTTTTCCCATTGCCTACAGTGTTAAAAAGTGCTGACTCAGCACTTTTTCAAAGTCCTGAAAAAAGTACCTTGTGATCAAACTGATAGGGATTTTTTTTAACCATTCTATTCTACTGGATAAAAGTAAAATAAGAATTCTCTGTGCCGAGTAGTTTTGTAGATATGGCAGTTTTAAGGTTTTTCCTATTTTTAGCTCCCGTAGTTCCCAAGGGGCAATGAGAAATTTTTTTTTTGCATCAATCAACTACTTATGACCCATTATCATCTCAAATTTGGTTCAAATCGACCTCACGGTTCTGAAAATACAAATTTTAGGCGTGGCCAAAATTTTGCCCCTCCCATAACAAAGGCAAATAATGCCCGACAAACTTCTCTTGAACAAACTTGATTCCAAACCTCAAAAGGACTCTCTATACCACATATCAAGTCTCTGCTACTGGTGGTTCATTAGAAGAAGATTTTCAAAAAATTTGGCCATTTTTTCCTCACACCTCTGCTCAATATGAGCCGAAACCTATTTTGGATAAAAATCAAAATGCCCCTATATAACCACTACTTACATGAAATTTAATTAAAATGTGGCCAGTGGTTTAGGAGAAAGAGGCTCAAACACCACCTTCATGATGGACGACGGACGAAGAGTGATAAGAAAAGCTCACCCTGACTTTCAGTCAGGTGAGCTAATAATTGGGTGCTCTATGGTAGCCCAAATTTTAACTTAGTACAATATGAAGAACTTTCTTTAAAATTTTTCTTCTTCAGAACCATCAGTCAGATTGTTTTCATATTTGGTACACAATATTTCTAGGGAGGTCAGATTCAACTTTGTTCAAATCGAGTGCCTAGTTTAATATTTGGGCTCCCTATGGGAGCCAGAATTGGCCATGTAGCTGAAGAATTAGAAATTTTGTATTCTGTTCCCTCTGGAGGTGTGTAACTAAAATTAATCCACATTGGTTGTACAGGCATATATGCATGCAGATTTCACGGAAACGCTCGTTCTGTTTCTGTGCCAGTTCCGTCAGGGCAAAATCACAGAAAGATATGGGGGGTGGGGGGGGTGGGGTGGGGGGGGGTGGGTGGGGCGGGTGCCATATTCACCTTTTTTAAAATCAAGTCCCTGGTTTAATATTTGGGCTCACTTGGCCATGTAGCTGAAGAATTAGAAATTTTGTATTCAGTACCCTCTAGAGGTGTGTAACAAAGATTAATCTACACAGGTTGTATGAATGGGCTTCAAAGGAGAGCTCTGCATTTTACATTATGATCAACTGAAGAAAATGCATGATGCTCAGATTATTTTTGTCACTCCTGAGGGGCTCAAGAATTGACAATGTATCCTATGGATTTGTTAATGTAGACTCATTCTTGGACTTGTTTATATTGTGCTCTGTTCAAGGTGAGCGCTTCAGGCCCTGTGGGGCCTCTTGTTTTATTTGTTTTGGATGTTAGACAAACAATAAAACCCAATTTTATTACACAAAAGTTATTCAGTATTTTATTGATTATAAATAGGTAAGTCTCAACTGTTTATTTGTAAAAAATAAGAAAATAAGTTATCGAATTATTTGAACACTAACAACGGCAACAGAACTGCATTCATCTGCCAACTTCGTTCTGTTATTTTTCCTGGTAATCTTTTTGTGCGTCATTTCAGGAGCATAAATGTATGAAAATAAAAAAAACAATCGGGGCAGGCGTTTAAATTCGGGGTGGGTGGGGATGAAAATCTGGCATATTTTTTTATTATGGCCTTAGCTGAGAAAAGTGGTTGCGTACTGAGTAACCCTGGTGACTCAACACATTGCAGAAGCCTCACGACTTGATTGACAAATACAGATACATTTTATGTATACTTTACCCTCTACAATGCGGATTTCTAAAATATATTTTGAAAAACCGAAAATTGAACGGAAAACAGAGTTTTTTTTAGCAAAACCGAAACCGAACCTAAATGCAAATTTCAAAACCGCCCAGCCCCAGAAGGTCTTTGCCAACAGCAATTATTTTGATGGGAATGGAAGAAAATCGATAGATTCCATCTATAGGTCACCCCAAACAAGCATACCAAGTTTCGAAGCAATCCAGTCATAAATGTGCCCTTTAGGGTGTGTCAAAGGAATATATTGATGCCTGACTAAACCAAGTTTAACGATCGTTGCCAGCAGCAACATTTTTGGACAGAAAAGAAAGAAAATTGATAGCTCCCATCTAGAGGTCACCCCAAACAAGCATACCAGGTTTCAAAGTGATCCGAGCACAAATGTGCCCTGTAGGTGAGCCAAAGGGAATATTGATGCCTTACTAATCTAGTTCAAAGGTCGCTTCCAGGGGCAACAATTTTTGACAGAAATGGAAGAAAATCAATAGCTCCCATCTAGAGGGCACCCTAAACAAGCACATCAAGTTTCAATGCAATCCGATCACAAATGTGCCCTGCAGAGTGTGCCAAAGAGAAATATTGATGCATATCTGCATTAAGTTCATCGAAGGTTGTTGACAACGGCAACTATTTTTGACAGGAATTGAAGAAAATCGATAGCTTCCATTTTGAGGTCATCCCAAACAAGCATACACATTTCAAAGCAATCCGATCATAAATGTGCCCTGCAGGGCATGCCAAAGGAATCTATTGATGCCTGACTAAACTAAGTTCAAAGGCTGTTGCCAGAAGCAACATTTTTTGATGGAAATGGAAGAAAATCGATAGCTCCCATCCAGAGGTCACCCCAAACAAGCACACATAATTTCAAAGCAATCCAATCATAAATGTGCCCTGTAGAGTGAGCCAAAGGGAAATATTGAGGCCTGACTAAACTAACTTCAAAAGTCATTGTGCTGAAATGGAAGAAAATTGATAACTCCCTCTAGACATCACCCCAAACAAGCATACCAAGTTTCAAAGCGATCTGATCATAAACGTGCCCTGTAGGGTGTGGCAAAGGAATATATTGATGCCTGACTAAACCAAGTTCAAAGGTCACTGAAAGCAGAAACATTTTTCGACGGAAATGGAAGAAATTCGCGAGTTCCCATCCAGGGGTCACCACAAACAAGCATACCCGGTTTCAAAGCAATCCGATCATAAATGTGTCCTGTACGGTGCACCAAAGGGAAATGTTTAAACCTGACTAAACAAAGTTCAAAGGTTGTAGCCAGCGGAAACATTTTTTGACAGAAATGGAAGAAAATTGAAAGCTCCCATCTAGATGTCACCCCAAATAAGCATACATAGTTTCAAAGCGATTTGATCATGTGTTCTGCAGGGTGTGCAAAGGGAAATATTGATGCATAACTGCATTAAGCTTAACAACAGTGATTAACAGCATCTACATTTTTTGACAGAAATGGAAGAAAATCGATAGCTCCCACCTAGAGGTCACCCCAAACAAGCATATCAAGTTTCAAAGTGATCCGATCATAAAAGCGCCCTGAAGGGCGTGCCAAAGGAATAGATTGATGCCTGACTAAACTAAGTTCAAAGGCCATTGCCAGCAACAACATTTTTTGACAGAAATGGAAGAAAATCGACAGCTTCCATCTGGAGGTCACCCCAAACAAGCTTACTATGTATGTACATAAGTATACGTACGTACGCCGAAGGACGAGAAGTGACAGCAATAGCTCAGCTTGACTTTGTCAAGTTGAGCTAAAAATGATTGGAGTCAGCATTCACTAGTTATTGGATGGAAACCGAATTCAATATGGTTGCCATGGCGACCATATTGAATTGGCTAGCTGGACCAAAATTGAAAGGAAGCATTATCTAGTCATCCACCAGTAACCCCTACAATTATGATTTGATCAAATAGGCGGTTCTTTAGTTATAGGATGGAAACCAAAAGTTAACGGACATAATAATCATAAATATGACCTGTAGACTGTGCTAAAGGTTTTCAGGCTTTAGGCCCCTGCAGCCATCACAGTTGACCAATCACGACCAAAACGGTACATTATCATCTAGACATTATATAGAGTCAACCTACCAAGTTACAATGAAATCCCTACATAAATACGACCTATAGACTGTACTAAAGTTTTTCGGGTTTTGGGCTTAGGCAGCCATCACGGCTGAATGATCGCGACCAAAAGGGGATGCTCTCATCTAGACATTATCTGGAGTCATCCTACCAAGTTACAATGAAATCCCTTCATAAATATGACCTGTAGACTGTGCTAAAGGTTTTCGGGCTTCGGGCCCATGTAGCCGTCACAGTTGACCATTCGTGGCCAAAAGGGGATGTTCTTATTTAGACATTATATGAAGTCAACCTTCCAAGTTAAAATGAAATCCCTCCATAAATACGACCTGTAGACTGTGCTAAAGGTTTTCGGGTTTTGTGCTCGGGCAGTCATCACGGTTGACAGATCGCGACCAAATGGGGAAGTTCTCATCTAGACATAATGCAGAGTCATGTTACCTAGTTACAATGAAATCCCTCCATATTAAATATGACCTGCAGACTGTGCTAAAAGTTTTTAGGTTTTGGGCTAAGGCAGCCGTCAGGGTTGACAGATCATGACCAAAAGGGGACGTTCTCGTCTAGATTTTATACAGAGGCATCCTACCAAGTTACAATGAAATCCCTTAAAAAATACGACCTGTAGACTGTGCTAAAAGTTTTTGAGTTTTGGGCTCCGACAGCCATCACGGTTGACCGATCACGACCAAAAGGGGACGTTCTCATCTAGACATGATCCCAAACCTGCATATAAAATTTCGAGACGATCGGACAGGAACTATGGGGTGTAGCCCGTGCTAAAGGAAAATATGAACAGACTCACAGACTAACAGACTTCCGCACGCGTGATGGCAATAGCTTATCTTGACTTTGTCAAGTTAAGCTAAAAATGAAAGTTTCAATGACACTGTAGCTCAACTTGTCAAGACAAAGACATGTACATGTATAGTATGTGACACAGCAATGACAAACATCTAGGTAATGACCTGATAACAAAGGTACATATAAAATATTGTAACCGTCTGTACATAAATACTGACCATTGCCTGTAACAAATGTATAGGTAAAGTATTGTAAGGGTGGGTGACAGTCAGATGCTAAACTAGAAAAGAAATATTTGAGTCCCAGAGTGGGTCTGACTGAACCCCAAAATATTTTTTTCTCATAGCACAGTGATAACAAAGGCACCCCAAAACACACTCATTCCTGTCCCAAGGTGAAAACAAAGGTACCCAAGAAATTTCGTGAAGATCAGTTCATAAATATGAGCTGTATAGAAGTTGTGACAAATGAAAGTGTCAATGACACTGTAGCTCAACTTGACAAACTTGAACTTGGTAAGTTATAAATGAAATGGCAAAATTGAAGATCATTGGTACCAATGTCATTTTTTTTGCCAGTGGCAACATTTTTTGACAGAAACCGAAGAAAATCGATAGCTCCCATCTAGAGGCCTCCCCAAACAAGCATGCCGGGTTTCAAAGCAATCCGATCATAAATGTGCCCTGTAGGGTGTACAACTGGAAATATTGTGGTCTGACTAGACTAAATTCTAAGAACGTTGGCATTGGCAACATTTTTTGACGGAAATGGAAGAAAATCGATAGCTCCCATCTAGAGATCACCCCAAACAAGCATGCCAGGTTTCAAAGCAATCCGATCATAAATGTGCCCTGTAGGGTGTGCCAAAGGGAAATATTGAGTCTTCTGACTAAACTAAGTTCTAAGAACATTGGCCGCGGCAACATTTTTTGACGGAAATTGAAGAAAATCGATAGCTCCCATCTAGAGGTCTCCCCAAACAAGCATACCAGGCTTCAAAGCAATCAAATCATAAATGTGTCCTGTAGGGTGTGCCAAAGGGAAATATTGAGTCTTCTGACTAAACTAAGTTCTAAGAACGTTGGCCGCGGCAACATTTTTTGACAGAAATTGACGAAAATCGATAGCTCCCATCTAGAGGTCTCCCCAAACAAGCATACCAGGTTTCAAAGCAATCTGATCATAAATGGGCCCTGTAGGGTGTGCCAAAGGGAAATATTGAGGTTTGACTAAACTGAGTTCTAAAAATGTTGGCCGCGGCAACATTTTTTGACGGAAATTGAAGAAAATCAATAGCTCCCATCTAGAGGTCACCCTAAATAAGCATACCAGGTTTCAAAGCAATCAAATCATAAATGTGCCCTGTAGGGTGTGCCAAAGGGAAATATTATGGTTTGACTAAACTAAGTTCTAAGAACATTGGCCGCGGCAACATTTTTTGACGGAAATTGAAGAAAATCGATAGCTCCCATCTAGAGGTCACCCCAAACAAGCATACCAAGTTTCAAAGTAATCTGATCATAAATGCGATCTGTGAGGTGTGCCAAAGGAAATTGTGGACATACGTACTAACGTACTAACGTACGTACGCCGACGGACGAGAAGTGATGGCAATAGCTCAGCTTGACTTTGTCAAGTTGAGCTAAAAACTGACTGGACCTAATTTCGATACAAAATGGCCACTGGCAGCCATCTTGAATTTTGGACCGCACCCAGAAACACTCGTTCTCGTCCCAAGGTGATAACAAAGGTACCCAAGAAGTTTTGTGAAGATCGGTTCATAAATACAGCCTCTAGCCCGAGCCGTATTGACATGTGCACTTACAGTGTATAAGTAGCACTGAATAAATCAAAGTTCATCTAACTTGCATAATTTTTGCACGAGAAAAAAAATCTGTACTATATGTGATGTATTCCATGTTACTAAACATTCATACAAAAATTTATTCAAATCAGAACTTTCATACAGAAGTTCTGTACAAAAGACTGATTGCACTAATTTTGGTACAAAATGGCTGCTGGTGGCCATCTTGAATTTCGGACCACACCCAAAAACACTCGTTCTCATCCCAAGGTGATAACAAAGGTACCCAAGAAGTTTCGTAAAGATCGGTTCATAAATACGGCCTCTAGCCTGAGCCATATAGAAGTTGTGTACAAAAAACTGATTAGACCTAATTTCGGTACAAAATGGCCACTGGCAGCCATCTTGAATTTTGGACCGCACCCAGAAACACTCGTTCTCGTCCCAAGGTGATAACAAAGGTACCCAAGACGTTTCGTGAAGATCGATTCATAAATACAGACTCTAGCCCGAGCCGTATTGACATGTGTGTAAGTAGCGCTGAAAAAATCAAAATTCATCTAATTTGCATAATTTCTGCACGAGAAGAAAACCTGTATTATATGTGATGTATCCCATGGTACTAAACATTCACACAAATGAAAGTGTCAATGACACTGTAGCTCAACTTGACAAACTTGAACTTGGTAAGTTATAAATGAAATGGCAAAATTGAAGATCATTGGGACCAATGTCAGTTTTTTTGCCAGTGGCAACATTTTTTGACAGAAACCGAAGAAAATCGATAGCACCCATCTAGAGGCCTCCCCAAACAAGCATGCCAGGTTTCAAAGCAATCCGATCATAAATGTGCCCTGTAGGGTGTACAAAAGGGAAATATTGTGGTCTGACTAAACTAAGTTCTAAGAATGTTGGCCGTGGCAACATTTTTTGACGGAAATTGAAGAAAATCGATAGCTCCCATCTAGAGGTCACCCCAAACAAGCGTGAAAGGTTTCAAAGCAATCCGATCATAAATGTGCCCTGTAGGGTGTGCCAAAGGGAAATATCGAGTCTTCTGACTAAA
The DNA here is from genome assembly GCA_031216915.1 of Pictodentalium vernedei. Lineage (NCBI taxonomy): Eukaryota > Metazoa > Mollusca > Scaphopoda > Dentaliida > Dentaliidae > Pictodentalium > Pictodentalium vernedei. The sequence continues at coordinate 705,397,469 of CM062297.1, forward strand.
TCAAGTTCTAAGAACGTTGGCCACGGCAACATTTTTTGATGGAAATTGACGAAAATTGATAGCTCCCATCTAGAGGTCTCCCCAAACAAGCATACCAGGTTTCAAAGCAATCAAATCATAAATGTGCCCTGTAGGGTGTGCCAAAGGGAAATATTGTGGTCTGACTAAACTGAGTTCTAAGAACGTTGGCCACGGTAACATTTTTTGACGGAAATTGAAGAAAATCGATAGCTCCCATCTAGATGTCACCCCAAACAAGCATGCCAGGTTTCAAAGCAATCCGATCATAAATGTACCCTGTAGGGTGTGCCAAAGGGAAATATTGAGTCTTCTGACTAAACTAAGTTCTAAGAACGTTGGCCACGGCAACATTTTTTGACAGAAATTGAAGAAAATCGATAGCTCCCATCTAGAGGTCTCCCCAAACAAGCATACCAGGTTTCAAAGCAATCTGATCATAAATGGGCCCTGTAGGGTGTGCCAAAGGGAAATATTGAGGTCTGACTAAGTTCTACGAAAGTTGGCCGTGGCAACATTTTTTGCCGGAAATTAAAGAAAATCGATAGCTCCCATCTAGAGGTCACCCTAAATAAGCATACCAGGTTTCAAAGCAATCAAATCATAAATGTGCCCTGTAGGGTGTGCCAAAGGGAAATATTGTGGTTTGACTAAACTAAGTTCTAAGAACGTTGGCCGCGGCAACATTTTTTGACAGAAATTGAAGAAAATCGATAGCTCCCATCTAGAGGTCACCCCAAACAAGCATGCCAGGTTTCAAAGCAATCCGATCATAAATGTACCCTGTAGGGTGTGCCAAAGGGAAATATTGAGTCTTCTGACTAAACTAAGTTCTAAGAACGTTGGCCGCAGCAACATTTTTTGACAGAAATTGAAGAAAATCGATAGCTCCCATCTAGAGGTCTCCCCAAACAAGCATTCCAGGTTTCAAAGCAATCTGATCGTAAATGTACTCTGTAGGGTGTGCCAAAGGGAAATATTGAGGTCTGACTAAACTAAGTTCTACAAACGTTGGCCGTGGCAACATTTTTTGCCGGAAATTGAAGAAAATCGATAGCTCCCATCTAGAGGTCACCCTAAATAAGCGTATCAGGTTTCAAAGCAATCAAATCATAAATGTGCCCTGTAGGGTGTGCCAAAGGGAAATATTGTGGTTTGACTAAACTAAGTTCTACGAACGTTGGCCATGGCAACATTTTTTGCTGGAAATTGAAGAAAATCGATAGCTCCCATCTAGAGGTCACCCTAAATAAGCGTATCAGGTTTCAAAGCAATCAAATCATAAATGTGCCCTGTAGGGTGTGCCAAAGGGAAATATTGTGGTTTGACTAAACTAAGTTCTAAGAACATTGGCCGTGGCAACATTTTTTGACGGAAATTGAAGAAAATCGATAGCTCCCATCTAGAGATAACCCCAAACAAGCATAAGAAGTTTCAAAGTAATCTGATCATAAATGCGACCTGTGAGGTGTGCCAAAGGAAATTGTGGACGTACGTACTAACGTACTAACATACTAATGGACGTACGTACGCCGACGGACGAGAAGTGATGGCAATAGCTCAGCTTGACTTTGTCAAGTTGAGCTAAAAATTATTCAAATCAGTGCTTTCATATGGAAGTTCTGTGCAAAAATCTGATTGCACCAAATTTTGTACAAAATGGCTGCCATCGGCCATCTTGAATTTCGGACCGGACCCAAAAACACTCGTTCTCGTCCCACGATGATAACAAAGGTACTCAAGGAGTTTCGTAAAGATCGGTTCATAAATACGGCCTCTAGCCCTAGCCGTATTGGCATTTGCACTTTCAGTGCTGAAAGTAACACCAAAAAACATCAAAGTTAGTCTAATTTGCATAATTTACGCACGAGAAAAAAACTCATATTATATGTGATGTATCCCATGGTACTAAACATTCATACAAAAAATTATTCAAATCAGAGCTTTCATATGGAAGTTCTGTACAAAAAACAGATTTCTGCATCGTCGGTACAAAATGGCGGCTGGCAGCCATCTTGAATTTCGGACCGCACCCAAAAACACTCGTTTTCGTCCCACGGTCATAACAAAGGTACCCAAGAAGTTTCGTAAAGATCGGTTCATAAATACGGCCTCTAGCCTGAGCCGTATCCAATTGTTGACAGACAGACGGACAACGGGCCATGGCATAAGCTCAAATTTGTCTTCGCCAAAGTTGAGCTAATGAAATTGATTTAAGTCAGTATTCATTAGTTATTGAGCAGAAACTAAATTCAAGATGGCCACCATATTGAATTAGCCACTGGCGGCTATCTTGGTTCAGCTGACTGGTCCTAAATCGAAAGGAAGCTTCCTCTAGACACCAATAATGCTGGCGGATATTCCTGCCCAGAATAGTAAACCACTTACCACAAACATAAGTATAATTTGGTCATTTTAAAAAAACATTTCCCCACTAAATTGGATCAACCTTTTGTCCATTGATTACTTGGATAAAAATTTCATGAATTTTCCATCAAATCTCGTCCTGGCTGCTCCACGGCAGTCATGACTATATTTCATGAAAAATACTCAAGAATACTCAGCCGGTTTAGAGTTAAGGTCACTTTTAACAGTAATGGTTATATAACAACACAACTATCAAGTCAAATTGTTTATAATTATTTTGCCACCATGACTGTGGAGGATTTCTCCCCTGATATTGGTTTGTGGATCCCATTATAATAGTACAGCAGACTTGTTCACCAGGATAATATAGCACTTTTTACCAAACAAATATGCTCTGCCTCACTCCAAGATAGTATTTATTCTTTGGGGTTAAGAACATTAACATCAGCAAGGATGGTAGTTTGAAAAGTGGAGGATGCTGGAGTACACATGTAGAACCACTGAACAGTAGTGAGTAACTAATGAACTTCAACTTACTTCCGGCCCAAGCAGGTTTACTATTTATTTATTTATTTATTTATTTATTTATTTATTTATTTATTTATTTATTAGGGTTTAATGTAGGGTTTAATGACACATTAACAGCAAAGGTCATATCATTTTGGTGACAGTTTTGCGGGTGGAGGAAGCTGGAGTACCTGAGGAGAACCACCGAGCAACGATGAGCAGCTGCCAGCTCTCCAACATTGTAACTCTGCACTGCGGCACAGGCAGGGTTAGATTGGTTGAAGACATGCGCACCACTGACGTGCAGTGCGCCTTAGTACATGACGCCATCCAAGCAGGCTTTGCATTGGTTGAAGGTAAGTGTACCATCAATATGCTGTATGTTTTAGTACATGGCAGCACGGTGCTCCTGCTTGGGCAAATTGGATTAAGTGTCAAGGACACAATGCAGATGACGCGGGTCAGGATCAAACTTGACCTTTTGATCTGAAGTCCATTGCTCAAAACAATGAGCCACTGTGCTCCCGTCTTCCTGATTATTGAGAATATGTGTAGTACACCATGTAAAGAGGAAATGCTGAGGTGCATTTCTTCCCCACATTCAATTTAAACCAGGGATGATAGTGAAAGATGTCTGAATTATATGAAATAAGCTGAAACACTCATATATTTATTTATTTATTGGTGTTTTTAAAGTCATATATCTCTGCACAACAGATAATCATGACCACGACAGTGTTACGGGTGGAGGAAGCTGGAGTACCCGGAGAGAACCACCGAGCAACTGTCAGCTCCCCAACATACTAACTCCACACAAGCAGGGTTAGCATTGGTTGAAGACAAGTGCACCATCGACGTGTTAACGCCTTAGTACACAACACCACCGTGCCCCCATGTGGGGAATGGGGGAGGGTGATGTGTCTTTCCCAAGGACACAACGCGGTTGATGCAGGTGGGATTTGAACCAAGGACCTCTCGGCTTACACCTCTACCGAGCCACCGCGCCCCCGAAACACTCTTAACTTAACATGAAAATCATGTTTCTTCAGAAAATAAGTGGACATATAGTTAAGGTATACATTGGTAGACATTTTATTTCTATAAATCTACATGAAATTGGCCTTCAAGACCATTTTCATGTTGATTTATAGAAAATAACATTTCCACGATTTGATCATAAATTAGGTGAAATTAGCAAAGTGACTTAACTCTCTCATCCCTGTTTAAACAGAGGAAATTTATCTGGAAGTAAATAATATATCAAGGGTTAAGAAATTAAATCAGACTTGTCTTTCCCAGAGTTGGTTTTTAATAAATGAAAAAACCTTAAAAACATGATAAAATACAACAGTGTTTGGAAATGCTAGATATCAAAAAATCTTATTAAACAACTTGCACAAATGAGCTACAACAATGGCATCATGCATTAAAATATATATCTAAAATTGGATCTCCACTACATTTAAAAAAAAAGTATACAAACATCCCAGTTGACTTCCACCATGGTACTGTTATTTAGAGGGAAAGAATAACAATCATTCAACATTAAATGGTAATCAAGTTTGTTTAGCAGTGCAATTAACCCTCTTGTAACACAATGACAAAAACTGGCCTGCACTATTCACAGAAACATTGAAATTTTTTTCATTTCAAATTTTATAACTTTCACAATTTTTGTTTGCAAATATACATTATGACCCCCTCAATTGGAATGAGCTCATTGAGCTTGTCCTTAAGAGAGGTCCTAAGGTATATTTTTGAGGCAAAAAATGATCTTTAGTCATGCAAGAAATTTTTTGCAAGTCCTCTAGCCATCTTACGTAAAGGTTTATCCTTTTTCTTCTGATATGACCAGAGTGCCAGAAGAGACTTTATTATGCCCTCAGACTCCTTAAGATGTTCAATGGGTATATAGTCAAGGTCTCCGTCTGACCATCCATACAAATATTTTGCATTATAACTCTGACATTGGATGTCGAATTTTGATGTCCTTTTGGCATGACGATAAACCAGCAAGGTGGAGAAGACATCCACATCCTTGTTACACTTACAAACATTTTGCATTATAACTCCAGCATGGGTTGTTGGATTTTGATGTCCTTTGGTGTAGTGAGTGACCATTCTGGGGGAAACAACATCTGCATATGGCGGGTTATGCCCATGCATATTTACCACAGTTATCAGTTACAGTACGTGGAGAGTGTATTATCACTAAATCACCTGCAGAGTGGAGATTCCATCCATGCAATAATTGCAAATTTGTTGCAAAGCACAACCAGCACCAGCAAAGTTTCAGCCATTGGACCTCCGGTTTTAACCCGGAGGTCCATTGGCTGAAACACTGCTTGTGTTTTTTGTTGATATGTACAAAATTTGAAAGTTATAGCTTGGGTGATAACCCCTACTCTGCAGGTGATTTCGTTACAATCCACTCTCCACGTACTGTATGTCATGTTTTAGACTTTTGAATTGCCCATGTTGACATTGCAGGAGGAGGCAGATGCAATGCTTTGCATCGCATTATTTATATATTTACTGGTGTTTTAAGTTCTCTTTAGCATCCACAACTATATCGTAACTACAACACATTTTAATCAACCCCTCCGCCAAAAAAACAACAACAATTCGGGATAGTATTTTAATAAATGGCCAAATCATAAGTAGAGTAGGTTCAAATAATACAGAAAAATCTCTTAAATTCTTAGGAATACATATTGATCATAGTTTATCTTACAAACACCATATATCACAACTCTCTTCGAAGATTGCCTGGACAAATTTCGCACTAAATAGAGTGAAGACCACACTTCCCCGTGAAGCTCTGAAAACACTCTATTATGCTCTGATACACTCACATTTAGTGTATGGGATAAATGTATGGGGAAATGCTAGAACGATTAAAAAGATACTGCTCCTCCAGAAACGCTCCATCCGCATAATAAACAATAAGAAATACAATGCACACACTGATCCTCTTTTTCGGGAGAATAAGATTCTTAAAGTAAACGACCTCTTTAAACTCCACGCTTGCCTGTTTGTGTTTGACTGGTATTATGAAAACTTGCCAATATCCTTCAGATATTATTTCCACCCTGTAGTCAACACTACGGGTAGAGCTAGCAGAAGGAGAGATGGCCTCCAAATTGATAGAACAAGGACAAAGTCTCTTGAATACTTTCCAACACACATGTACCCCAGACTCTGGAACGATTTAGACTCTGAGCTACGTAACATAAACAACAAAAACAGTTTTAAAAAACAACTAACTACAAAATTGTTGTCCCAATACGCCGATAACATTGACTGCAATAATCCATACTGTACTGACTGTGCCATTTAATATTAGGTAGAATATTGTCCTACCCTTATTGATAACATTGACTGTAATAATCCATACTATACTGTCTGTGCCATTTAACATTAGGTAGAATATTGTCCTACCCTTATTGAGGACTCCACATTTTGCGTTGAGCTGTAAAGTGCTGGAGCGGCGCATGGTTTGGGACTTACCAGCAAGGGTGTAGTAGTGCTTATAGACCCATCTTTGCAGGTTATGTATATGTCTGGACAAATTCTCGTCTCTTAACTCACTCGTGTTGGGTACACCAGCCCCCATCGTCCTAGACCAAGAATAGATAAACGGTGTTAGACAGTCCGATTCCAATGCTGCATGATGAAATTTGCCGGAGACGACAGGTAGACAGCCAATCTGGCTATGCCGTCTCCCTGCGGTGTACAGGTATATTTGATAATGTTTGTTATATATATATTACTTATGTATATTTTTGTTGTATACTGCTAAATAAAGATTCATTCATTCATTCATTCACACATGTACAAAGACAAACGTAAACAATCATATTTATGCTGCACACTTTAAAGACACTAAGTGGAAGAGTGCTAAAATAATTTTTGTTCGTTTTAATTTATTCATCACTATTTTTTTTATTATATTAGTGTTTATGGTCATAGACAGCACCTATGGCTATATAATTTCCACAACATTGGTCAAGTTTAGCAAATCACATATACCTATGCCTGCCAAATTCAGAGGACTTCCACCTCACGGTAGGTTACCATGTCCTATTTTATCAATAAAGCAGAGCTTATTTACCACAGTTAACAAGCACCACTTCACTTCCCAGGGTTCTCATGGGTGCATCAATAATTATTGCTTTGCTATAATTTGTTGGAAAGTGCCTGAGGTTACTCTGCAACAAATTACAACAAACAATCCCCCATTAAAAACATTACATTGACCTTTAGATGAATGTAAAGCAGCTGCTAAGAGAATAAAGACTTTGCAGCGGCAACTACACTATCTTTCAAACAAGAAATATGGGCTTCCAGCACTCAACCAATTAAGGTCACTTTCAGAATCTACAACTAGACCACAACACCAGCATAAAGTCATGTTTAGCCAATCATTTATACTTATTTGGTACAATTTAGAAGACTTCCGACCCCAGGCATTGGTTACAAGGGTCTATTTTACCTGTAATGCAGAACTTGTTTACCACAGTAAACAGGCACTGCTCAACTGCTCAGTTCCCATTAAGTGAATAGTAAATTTCCCCAGTGAAAACTATACAATTAAGATATATTCATTTACTTGGAATCTGTCTATCAATGGAAGAAACAATTAATTATACCGAGCTCCAGGCTCTTTAGTTATAAGAAACAAATAGGGTTTTCAGTTACAAGAATTACAAAAAAATAAATATAACAGTACCAGATTTTTCAAATATACAAAGCACCAATGAAAATAACATACAAAAAACCTTTGGTATCAACTTCATTATGAAAGTATGAAATCAAAGATTGTACTAAGAGAGGTATGTACGATGTGCCCCTACTTTTCTCTGAGGAGAGTACATCATTCCCCTACAATTTTAAGACCCAAAATGGCTTCATCTTCATGAATATTTAACACAGCAAGAACTCCATTGTCTTACTAGCCACATTTAATCCATTTCATCTGTGTGTAGTTCACATCACTACAGGGATAACAATGACCACTTCTTCTGAAGAGTTGTGAATACTCAATTTTCCGGATTTGCCCAGAGGCAGATCCTGGGGGTGGGTGGGGGGGGGGGGGGGGGCAGGGGGTGGGTGAAATCTCTCTCAATAACACATCCTGTGTGGGCAATTGCATCACAATGAGCACCCAGGCTGAATAGGTGCCCCAAAGTACAGTTATTGCCAACATGGCCCGTCCCCTACTTCTTAATTTCAGAAAGCATTACTGACACCTTGTATAACCATTCCAATTTCAGCATCCAAAATCTCATAGTATATTTTCTTTTCAACCAGTGTGTTCAGTGGAGTATTTGTAGACAATTTTCCAGAATGCTTATTAGGTCACAACCAGTAGCTAAACCAGTGATCTCTAGTCAAATCTGTGTTCAACGGCCTTCAATAAAATCTGATTCGATCCATTTATCTTCAGCACAGATCTATGGTGAGAAATCATGTTTTACTGGATGAACTGTCGTCACTGTTTTAAAACAATTTGCTGAATTGTGTAATTCCCCTTTTACATACTCGCTAACATAAACATTTTCACTGACAAGGGGAATGTAACCCCAAATGCCACTCAATAGTGCCACACCTCATGGCTGTACTCAAAAAGTTTTCAACCATGATTTTTAAAGTCTGAAAAACATTTTACAACTAGATGTAAAAAGTTCAACTTGCTTGGATTTTCACAGTTTTGACTTTTGTGTACATGTAAAATGCAATGACCAAAACAGGCACATAATAAATATCAGTTCACCCCAAAGTATACAATTATTATATTATTCCTTTCAGGTACCCAAATAAAAAGGTGTAAAGATTAATTTATTTACAAATCCACAAAGACATTAAATGCTGCCAATAAAACAAGTAACTTCACATGAAAGAGAAAAAATTAATAGTTTGCTACTCATCTCAAATATGTGTATATGATGACATGACAATACTAGGATATGTACAAATTTAACAAAAAACAAGATGGAACCAGCCAAAATCATATATACCAAAAAAAAAAATGCAAAGCTGAACATAACCTTCTTTTCTCTTTGTAAGAAAATATATGGCCTAATCAAGTCAGATTAAATAAAGGCAGTATTAATTCTTAACCCGCAGAGTAATTTTTAAAATGCTTTTCATCAAATCTAGTCATGGCTGCTGTAAAGCAGCCATGACCAGATTTGATGAAAAATTCATGAAAATTTAACTCAAGAAATCATTGGTTGAAATGTTAATACAATTTAGTGTGACCAATTCGATTTCAAGTGTCCAGATTTGACTTATTTTAGTGGCAAGAGATTTCCTGTCCCTGACTTATTTTAGTGGCAAGAGATTTCCTGTCCTTGGCAGCAATATCCGCCAACAGCATGCAAGGAGTTAAATGGGAACTCCTTCTCTTTCAAGAACATGGGCAGCATTCATCTACTGATATATTATTTTCATAAGAACTTATATAACCCCCAACAATCATGTCAAAATATCAATATTTCAATTATCAAATTGTTCCCATAATGCAACTGGGAATTTAACCAATTCAATTTATTTATTTATTGGTGTTTAAGGCCATTTTCAGCATCACTGGCTATATCATGACTGCAACATAGGTGTGAAGTCAAGTTCAGCCAATCGTTTATACCTTTGCTGCAAATTTTAAAAAAGGACTTACGCCACATTGGATCCAGGTCCTATTTTACCGTAAAGCTGAATTTGTTTACCACAGTAAACAAGCAAAGCTCAACTTCCTGGGGATTCCCATGGAGGTAACCATTTCTATCTTGTTTCACAGACCTCTGTCAAACAAGGCTGAAGTGGTTAAATTCTTAGTTGCATTATGGGGAAAAGGTTGCTACCTGAAATTTTGTTAATTTTTAGTTGCATTCTGGGAAAAAAGTTGCAGCTTGAAACTTTGATATTGTGACATCAGTGTGCAGAGAGTTGAGCTTCAAGATTCAGATAAAGATTCCTTGACCCTTTACTTAACTTACACATAAATAAGAGGAAATATCCCACCACACCATTCACAGAAACTGCCGTTCAAATTATAACATTTTTATAATTATTTGGCTTCCAAATCATAGCTTATTGGAAGGGCAACCCATCCCAGGATGGGTAGCCCTGACCATACAATGGAAAATTTCAAAATGGATGGGAAGACGAAATGACGGAATCAGAGACTTCCCATCTGTATAACAGATAACCACCTCATTGGATTGAGCTCAGTAAGCTTGTTCAAATGAGAGGTCATAAGTAATGTTATGAGGCAAAACCTTTCAGTTATTTGAAATATTGCTTTGCAAGTGCCATCTCCAGTTGTGTTGGGTGTTTATTTATTGTTTTTTAACCCTTAAAGGCCCATTTTCAACTTTTACAACCTGAGAACAGGTGCCCTTAACATGCCATCATGAGTAGGTCCTGCTGACAATAAACAAATTACATAGGCAGTGGTTTCTGGACAAGTCTTGGCTGCCTGTGACTAGAAATCACTGTTTACTTTTCAGTTATTTGAAATATTGCTTTGCAAGTGTCATCTCCAGAGGTATTTATTTATTTATTTATTTATTTATTTATTTATTTATTTATTGTTTTTTAACCCTTAAAGGCCCATTTTCAACTTTTACAACCAGAGAACAGGTGCCCTTAACATGCCATCATGAGTAGGTCCTGCTGACAATAAACAAATTACATAGGCGGTGGTTTCTAGACAAGTCTTGGCTGCCTGTGACTAGAAATCACTGTTAACCCTTTGAACATGTAGTGCAAAAATATTTGCGTATTGTAAAACACGCTGTTCCCCGTAGTGCATAAATGCGGTTTTGTTTATGTGGTTCAATAATTAACATTCATGAGCTGGAGGTGTGACACGAGTCAGCCAATCATTAATTATGTTGTAGGGGGGTAGGACAATTGAACCCAAAACGTTCTGATGAAAACGTGTGCGATGTGGACTCGATAAGCTGACCTTTATCAAGGTCAATGCACGCACGTGATATTGGGAAATTTGTGAATTTTACTTCCTGGTTTCGGAAAGCGAAAATGTCAAAACGTTTGAAACTGGATGATGCTATTCGAGAAATACAAGCTTCCGACGCATCCGATGCATCCGAATGCAGTGATTCTGATTATCCTAGTTCAGATCTGTCATCAGAAACAGACAGTTGTGAATCAGGTGACAGTTCTGATGAAGACGAACCGGCGAATACAACGAGTGGCGTATTTTCGTGGAATCAAAACATTCAAGCCCCCAATGTGACTTTCCAATCACAATGCGGTGTGCAAAATATGCCAGGTGACCTCACACCCGAAACAGAGTCTATTGAATTCCTCAATTTGTTCCTTGATGATGATTTATTTCGCCAGTTTTGTAAGTTCACAAATATTCGCGCTGAACAAGTACAAACTGATAACCCAAATGATTACTATGCCCGTTTGTGGAAGCCAGTTGATTTAGAAGAAATGAAAGCCTTTGTAGCCCTACGTGTTCTGATGGAAAATAAAATTACTAAGCCCAGATATGAAGAGTATTTTCAAAACCAAAGCCGCAATTTTGTGACATATACCCCAGGATTTAGATCTGTGTTTACACGGGACCGGTATTTTGCCATTTGGAAATTTCTACATTTGGTTGATGAAAAGGACCCAAACTTGAACAAAACTGACAAAATCTATAAAGTACGACCAATGATCAATCTGTTGTTACACAAATTTCAACACTACTGGAAGCCCGGGCAGTATTTGAGTTTGGATGAAGGCATGATTCCAGCCAAAAATAGACTATCTATAAAACAGTATATCCGAATAAAACCGGTGAAGTGGGGAATAAAAGCTTTCCTTCTGTGTGAGAGTGAATCTGGGTATTTACTGAATGCTGAAATTTATACAGGTGCAACTGACAGTTACTTTTCAAAGGAGTTGGGTAAGATTGGCAGTGTTGTGGGCCGCATGACTTCTAACTTGGGACTGGAAAATAAAAACCATATAATTGTGATGGACAGATATTATACTTCAGCTGTGCTGATGAAGCATTTATATGACTCTGGTATTCACGGTCTCGGAACTACCATGGTAAATCGCAAATTTTTTCCAACTGAACTGAAAATGAACAACAAGCAAAAAAAGGCAATGAAACGTGGCAGTCATTCTTACCGGTGTGCAAACAACATGGTGGCCATAACCTGGAAAGACAGGGAGCCTATCAATTTTCTAAGTACTTTGGGAATCCAGCGCAGAGCAAGAGTGTACCTCGTCGAGCAAAGGATGGTTCTGTATCTGACATACCCTGCCCTGAAATAGTTGTTTTGTACAACAAATATATGGGAGGAACTGACAAAAATGATCAGTTGACTCGCTTGAATAGAACAAGAAGACATTAGAAATGGCCAAGACGCCTTATTGCAAAATTTTTTTCTGGGCAATATATAACTCATATATAATAGAAGGTCAATATAAAGATCATAGACCATCCAACAAAAGAGCTGTAACTTTTGGAAGTTTCATAAACTCAGTATGCTTATCACTCATTGGTGAATTTCGATCACAGTCTGCAATGCGTTCACGAAGCTCTGATACTCCATGCCTGGAACCTCGTCTCCTGAATGTCGGCAGGCATGAACCAGAGAGACCACCTAATGCTACAGGTTATCAGTTATGCAGAGTGTGTGCTGAGAAGTACAACCGATTTGTAAAAAGTAACCCTTCTATAAGACGGAAAGACTTGCCTGTAAAACAGACCAGGACATCATTCTGGTGTTCTGAGTGCAAAATTTTCCTTTGCATCAATGAGGGGTCGGACTGCTGGCATGCATGGCACAATTTGAAGCAGTACTGGCGAGAATAAGAGACAAAAAAAAAAAGAAACTGTTGTCAATAAGAATTGATAAATAAAGAATCTATCCTTGAAACAAGCTACTTTTGTTGATAGGTGTGGCAAAAACTAAAAGGGAATATTTTGTTCCAATCTGGGGACCTTTACCTATACTTGACATATCTGGTTTTAGCCCCATCATCTGCAGTGAAGGGGTTAAAATCATCCGATATATCAGTTATTACATATAGATACACACATACGTTTGATAAGCTAGATACAGCAGATGGGCAGCCATATGTTCATCTTTATATATTGTTTTCTGTAATAATTTATTACAAAAGATAATATATTCTGGTGAGCCGAAAATGTTTTTCGGTAAAGGAGCCATGCCTTGGAGCCACGTGGCTATGTGGGGTATTATTTGATGAAATATTATGCATATATGTTGGAAAAATGTTGCTCTAAGTTATTTCAGCCAAAATAGCCTGGATATAGGTGTTAGCACTTGAATAATAATTACATACCGAAAGTGATAAAAATCACCGAAATTCCCCTGGGGGCCCAGGGTTCACAGCATTTAGCGTGTAGGTCACCAGTGTTTAAAGGGTTAAGCCACTGGACGTTTGCAGGCTGTGGTCAGGTGTGAATTCAGGACAATTGCCTAGGCCCTTAAGCATTAAGGTCACTTTCAGCTTCTATGGCTACATCATAACTGCAACATTGGTGTGACGTCAAGTTCACACAATCATTTATTCCTATGTTGCCCTCTTTAGATGACTTCTACCCCAGGCATTGGTCACCAAGTCTATTGTTACCAGTAAAGCAGAACTTGTTTATCACAGTAAACAAGCACTGCTTCATTTCCCCCAGGGTCCTACAGGGTAGTATTGTTAGGCATTTTTTTTAGTTATTCCGAAAAAAAAAAAGGCCGCTTGGCCACATGTCCCTCGAAAAAGCAAGTCGAAAAAGGGGCATAACTCTAGTAAAAATGATAGGTCCGAACCCATATTCGAACTTGACCTGTATTATTACCCCAGAAAGTAACATACAAAAATTCTTTCCGATCAAATAATCCTAACGGGAGTTATCATCCGGACACCGCAAATCTTGAAATTTCTAAGTCGAAAAAGGGGTATAACTCTAATAAAAATAATCTGGCCAAACCCATATTCGAACTTGACCTGTGGTTTGGGCTAAGAAGGTCACATACCGAAACCAAAATCAGTTCCAATCAAATGATCCAAACTGGAGTTATCATGGGGACACCAAGTGGGACGGACGCACAGACAGACGGATGGATGGACAGATGCACGGACGCACAGACACCGCTGATTTCTATAGTCCCCCGAAAATTTTTGGGGGGACAACTAGGGCATGTAGTGGAGGGTCATCCAATGGGCTGACAGGGATGATGCACATGGGCTCGCTTTGGGTGGCCCTGGAGATAACTGTGGAAAGTTTTATTGACAGAAGACTGACTCGGAAAGACAGAATGAGTACATTGTTGCAGGTGAAAAAAAAAATACTGGTTATAAAACAAGACCGAATAGCTTAAATTCCAATTTGCATTATGGGAAATATGTGCAGGTTAAAAGTTTGATATTTCAACATCAGTGTGTGGAGGATAAACCAAATGTTAGTATTTGAATAAAGCATTGCCAGGTTCTATTACAACAGTAAAGCACAATCTGTTTATCATGGTGAAAAAGTACTTCTCCACCTGTGGAGTAGATAGCATTTCCGGTGGCAGGGAAAGAATTTTCCAACAAACAGTGGCAATGCAAACAGAGGAAGGTCTTATAAGATGACGTGTTCCCTGAAGTTTGGAAAAAAAATTAAATAAATGAGTGTCTAAAGGGCATCATTTCCTTGAGTCTGGCTATTAACTGGTAGAGTGCTGAATTATTTTTGGCAGTCAAAATTTGTTCACATCTTTGCCTTGTTACAATTTATGGGAGAGTGCCAGTGGGCACTCTCCCACAATTTGTGTAACAAGACAAATCCTAACTGACTAAATAATATCACTTCAAAGATAATATGAAGCATATCCATTGAATTTGAAGCCACTTGAGAATGAAGCCCAAATTTGGGCTTCCAGCACTCTACCAGTTAACAAGTTCGGAGAAAATAAAGTGGGTGTCTAAAAGGCAAAAATTTCCTTGAGTTTGGATATTATCAATAATTTTCTGTCTTCCAACAGAGGGAATGGTTTATTATAAAAGAAAAACAAATCCACAAAACCAGAAATTTTCTCAAACCTTTTCGTGGTGAAAGCAGCCCATCCACTGTGTAGTAGATAAGAATTACAAAACCAAATGTCAGCAAAGCATTGATTGTTTGGTTATTGGGTTTTATGACACTTTCAACAGCCAGAGTCGCAACGTGTCAGACAGTTTTATGAGTGGAGGAAGCCAGAGTACCTAAAGAGAACCAACAAACAATGGCAAGCAACTGTCAGACTTAGAAGGCATGTGTGGCATCACTGTGCAGTACGGTTTAGGAAACAGTACCATGCCCCCACAGGGGTAATCAGGATTCATTGTCTTGTCAATGGACAGAATGCAGTTACCACTGATCACTATCGAAGTGTCGACCTTTCAGTTGCAATGCTCTCACCACTGAGCCACTGTTCTCCATAGCAAACCATTCTTTTACTTTTAGCAACACATAATAATTACATTTATATAGCAACCATCTCAGGTTTCAAAATAAAACAATTTTTTGTTGCTATGGAAATGAAAGTGTCAATGACACTGTAGCTCAACTTGTCAAGACAAAGACATATACATGTATAGTATGTGACACAGCAATGACAAACATCTAGGTAATGAACTTATAACAAAGGTACATATGAAGTATTGTAACGGTCTGTACATAAATACTGACCGTTGCCTGTAACAAATGTATAGGTAAAGTATTGTAAAGGTGGGTGACAGTCAGATGCTAAACTAGAAAAAAATCTAGAGTCCCAGAGTGTGTCTGACTGAACCCCAAAATATTTGCTCTCATAGCATAGTGATTTAAGGCACCCCAAAACACACTCGTTCCTGTCCCAAGGTGAAAACAAAGGTACCCAAGAAGTTTTGTGAAAATCAGTTCATAAGTACGAGCTGTATAGAACTTGTGACAAAAAACTGATTGGACCTAATTTCGGTACAAAATGGCCACTGGCAGCCATCTTGAATTTTGGACCGTACCCAGAAACACTCATTCTCGTCCGAAGGTGATAACAAAGGTACCCAAGAAGTTTTGTGAAGATCGGTTCCTAAATACAGCCTCTACCCCGAGCCGTATTGACATGCGTGCTTACATTGTGTAAGTAGCACTGAATAAACGAAAGTTCATCTAATTTGCATAATTTCTGCACGAAAAAAAACCCCTTACAATATGTGATGTATTCCATGTTACTAAACATGCGTACAAAAATTTATTCAAATCAGAATTTTCATACAGAAGTTCTGTACAAAAGACTGATTGCACTAATTTTGGTACAAAATGGCTGCTGGTGGCCATCTTGAATTTCGGACCACACCCAAAAACACTCGCTCTCATCCCACGGTGATAACAAAGGTACCCAAGAAGTTTCGTAAAGATTGGTTCATAAATATGGCCTCTAGTCTGAGCCGTACAGAAGTTGTGTACAAAAAACTGATTAGACCTAATTTCGGTACAAAATGGCCACTGGCAGCCATCTTGAATTTTAGACCGCACCCAGAAACACTCGTTCTCGTCCCAAGGTGATAATAAAGGTACCCAAGACATTTCGTGAAGATCAGTTCATAAATACAGACTCTAGTCTGAGCCGTATTGACATGTGTACTTACTGTGTGTAAGTCGCAATGAAAAAATCAAAGTTCATTTAATTTGCATAATTTCTGCACGAGAAAAAAACCTGTATTATATGTGATGTATCCCATGGTACTAAACATTCACACAAAAAATTATTCAAATCAGCGCTTTCATATGGAAGTTCTGTGCAAAAATCTGATTGCACCTAATTTTGTACAAAATGGCTGCCATCGGCCATCTTGAATTTCGGACCGGACCCCAAAACACTCGTTCTCGTCCCACAGTGATACCAAAGGTACCCAAGAAGTTTTGTAAAGATCGGTTCATAAATGCGGCCTCTAGCCCGAGCCGTATTGGCATTTGCACTTACAGTGCTGAAAGTAACACCAAAAAACATCAAAATTAGTCTAATTTGCACAATTTACGCACGAGAAAAAAACCTGTATTATTTGTGATGTATCCCATGGTACTAAACATTCATACAAAAAATTATTCAAATCAGAGCTTTCATATGGAAGTTCTGTACAAAAAACTGATTTCTGCATCGTTGGTACAAAATGGCGGCTGGCAGCCATCTTGAATTTCGGACCGCACCCAAAAACACTCGTTCTCGTCCCACAGTCATAACAAAGGTACCCAAGAAGTTTCGTAAAGATCGGTTCATAAATACGGCCTCCAGCCTGAGCCGTATCCAACTGTTGACGTACGGTCAGACGAACAGACGGACAGACGGGCCATGACAAAAGCTCAAATTTGGCTTCGCCAAAGTTGAGCTAAAAATCAGATAACCTTTGGCAAGACTATACATTTTTTACGACGATCTGTACATTCAAAACAGCAACTTTTCAAATAAGTATGTACCAATCTTAAGTATGCAACAATCTTTTCAAACAAAATACAGTTATTATTTAAAGTGTACTTAGTACACTGTCCAGGGTTTAGAGAGCTGGTCGAATTAATTTGTGGGCTGGTTGCAAACAAATATCTGCTTTTCCTTTAATGATAATTATTGGGTCTTAAAAACACTTTGAAAGCATCACTTTCAAGGCTTTGTTTCATCAAGAGGTGATGTTGCCTGCTGAATTATTGAGTGCAAAATGGGCATACCTCGGTTTTGTGTGATATTTAGCATTTAAGGCATTATAAAATTTATTTGAATCTGATCTTGCCACACAAAGTTTTTGTTCCTGAAAATTATGTTATAACTTATCAGAGTGTCAAATAATAAATTTTGAGAAACAACTTTGTTACAAAATATAATTCAAAAGTAACTTTTACCTGCAGAGTAGTTTCTTGAATTTTTCATAAAATTAAGTCATGGCTGCTATAAAGCAGCATACCAAAATAAATTAAAATCTGATGACTACTGTTCAAATTATCACATAAAAAAACTTCTGGACGGGCAGGACAAACAGATGGAACTCTTAATGTATCCCTTCCCTGCAGGGGAGGATAATAATCAATTCTGCTATCAGGAAATCATTGATCAGATCACTCCTATTTGAAGGGGCATATTTTGTTAACAAGAGCCAGAATTACACATTTACTGGGTAACAGAGTAGTTTTGTTCAATTATGATTTTCACAAACCCTTTTCTCCTCCAAACAGGTACCCCCAAAATATAGTCTCCCAAAAAAGAAAGTGTGCATGCTAAAAAATAACACTAAAAAAAGATATATATCATTTTCATTAA
This sequence comes from Pictodentalium vernedei, assembly GCA_031216915.1. Classification (NCBI taxonomy): domain Eukaryota; kingdom Metazoa; phylum Mollusca; class Scaphopoda; order Dentaliida; family Dentaliidae; genus Pictodentalium; species Pictodentalium vernedei. The sequence goes on from CM062297.1 coordinate 705,415,660, forward strand.
TGGAAATTTTATTCAATCACAGATGAATCAATTTGTGATCAACACGAGAAATTTCATTACGCTACGACGAATACTCTTGGCGCCACTGAGAGTCAAAGACACTACGGGTCAAACACAAAAGTCACACACTCAATATCTGGTATGACCTCCGTCTGCATCGACGAATGCTGTGCATCTACGCCTCACGGAAGCGAACAAGTTAGCATGGAAGTGGGTTAGTGTAGGGTTAGGTTAGGGTTAGTAGGGTTAGGTTTTGGGTTAGGTTAGGTAGGGTTAGGGTTGGGGTAGGGTTAGATTAGGTTAGGGTTAGGGTATGGTTAGGCTAACCCTAACCCTACTCTACACCACTGCAGTCGAGCACGACGATGACGTAACGTCAAAATCAGACGAATTGCAGGTCTTCGAGGACGTAAGCTGTATTCTGTCAGCCGGTTGTTTACTGTTTGAGGATGTATCTGTCTCAGGTTAGGGATGTTCCTGGCTGTCGTCATTGCCGTTTGTTGCCTGTTCTGGAGATGGACGACACGGATATACCGATCTTGTGCAGGGGTGGTAACTCGCGGTCTCCCGGAGTGGGGTCGGTCTCGAACGTCATCATGTTGTGCATGTCGATGGACTAGCCTGTCTACAGTGTTACGGTGGCAGTTCAAATGCTGGGCAACCTGTGTGTTCTGCCAGCTCTAATCATAGCCAGGGCAAGGAGATGTTGATTCATTGTCAATCTTGGCATCCTAATGTGGAGTCGTTTTAACAGCAAAACAAGTTTGAATGTGAACGATAGAAAGGCCTTACTTTAGTGTTTAAATACCCAAGGATTCACACTGCTGCATGAATTTTCAGACCCTCCATGTGCAAAACATGCCTTTTCACAAACATGCAACACGTAATTTAACGTTAATGCAATTTTAACGGGGAAAGCTGTTTTTGTGTTCAATATAACTTATTCATGAACAGGTTAACACTCTTTACACCTACAAAATTATTTTTTTGGAGTTTGATCAATTTCTGCAATGCACACTTTCTTTTTTGGGCGAGTATACAATCATGAGGAATTCCTGCCAAGTCATATTACCATAGCAGTGATTTCTAGTTAAGTCTTGAGTGTCCTCGCAGGTGGGAAAGATAAGTATAGAAGTCACTGCTAAGCCACTAGACTTCCAGACCATGATGTACTGAAATATGTCTAATAAACTGCCCAAAACCATTTTTAGGGGTCAAAGCCGCGTGTCCAACTTTGACAAATTTTCTGGGCTTAGAGATGTTGGGGATTGCACTCTGCAAGGCAACATTCATAACAATACAGATAAATCAATTTACAAATTAGTATTCACATGGGTTGTTCGAACTAGTTTTCCTCTAGAATATTTGAGACTGTGTGTAGTAACCTTTACTGAAAACTATAAAACAGTTGTCCACACGAAAGCTGATAACAATAAAATATGTCATCATTTGTGATTTCTATTGTATAAATGGCTTCAACTGGCCCAGGGTACTTTATAGTACAAGCAGCCACTCTAGATGTTGAATTATCAGAAATGGAATTAATTACAGTGAAACCTTGTTAATTGAATAGCCACTTTGCCAGTGAAAATTATTCAGTTAACAAGAGTATACAATTAACAGGGATTTGTCATTTTCTTAGATTCTGGAGAAAAACTGAGCATTTATTTTATCTTGTTTGACAGAGCTCAATTCTATCTTGTTTGACAGAGCTCATGCAGGTATGTCAAAAAAGATAGAATAGATTAAATGCCTGTACAGCATACTGAGATTTGGAAATTATATTCAATTAAAGGTTTCAACTAAGACACATCCAATTAAGTGGGCTTTACTGTATGTCGCTTTATTGGAGTATGAATTTGGGATGTGGATATAAAATTTTGTACATAAATCATACAACTCAACACACTCATCCCACATTCATACTCCCGATAAAGTGACACATAATTCATTTTAATTCTATTTTAACAGAAGAGTGTTCATCATTATCAGTCAATCTTCTGAAAAATATCAGCCCACAACTGAAGTAAAGGACTAAAATTCTCCGGAGTTACTTTATTTTAGATCAGATCCAATGTTCAGATGAATTATACTGAGATGTTGGTGACTCAACAGTAAAAACAAGAAAATCTCCCCATTCGTTGAGTTATGGAAGCTTTCAGTATTATGTAACATTTTTGCACTAAAGCTCTTTTTTTTGGTTCCAAAGCATGAGATAAAACGTACCTAAATGAAATTTCAGTGAGTGAGTGACAGTGAGTGATCAACAGATATTAATTTCAAACTATTCGTACTTCAAGAATAATCTTCTAAAACGACTGATTTTTGACAAAAAACAAAATCAGAAAACTAGAATCCCTGCTATAAACTGCTATAAACTCCCCTGGACAACTTTTGATTTTAAAGACTTGGTGGGATGTAGTAATAATCATAAAGTATAATTTGTGATGAAAACTAGGGATGGATTTCCCCACAATTTCATCTATATCCTAAACAGGCTGCACCTACACAAACAAAATGATGCACAAATATTAACTTTCATTTTTCAATACTGACTCAGACTGAGTGACTTGATTTTCTCCCAGGTTCAAAATTCCATGTTTTTCAATTCCATGTTTTTCATGCTAATTAGTTTTTATCAAATAGATTTTTTTAGAAATCAAATTCCTAGTTCTTTTCAGTGAGAAATTTTCAGTTCACATTATAAGTTAAATTCGGATGAATTGACGGCAACATGGTCTGAGATCTGTGGGTCTGAGTTTATGCTCCACAGAGCACTGAGGCTCTACATATGCTCTGAGCAGCCACAAACTTCAGACCATGTTACCGTCAATTATCACAATAACGTATATGTTCCAATACAAACAAAAGTGGTGCATACCCATAGCCCAAAACCAACATCGAGAAATCAACAAGGCAACTTTTACTAACAAGTTTAGTAAAATGAGAACATATTCTACTGAAGACATAAGCATAGTAAGAACTATTCAAACTCTCATCCAATCAGACGGCAAGGTTTTTAGTCTTCCTGGAATATGATATTTATATTACAGTAAGACAGAACCAGCTCTGTTACTGGACTTAAAAGCCACTAAAATTCTGCACTTGATTTGTCAACAAAAATTAAAAAAAAAAATACCCATTTAATTTGCAATTAGGGAAGACAAGGCAAATATATGAACTGTATAAACAATTGGTAGGATTCATAACAGAATCTTCTTTGTAAAAACTCGCTGCAGAAATTACTTTACCCTTTGCCCAACAAAACAGCCAATGCAAGTCAGAAAGAAGCCTAACTAATTAGACTAACTTTTCACTGAGAACCAACTTTACATTTTTAAATTAAGCTTTTTGTTGTTTTTAATGCTCATAAATTCCACAAAATAATATCTCTTCAGAAATATGTCTTCGAACATTCAACAAGCAAAGGCCAAGATCACAGGGTCTGTAAGTTAAATTTTGATATTTAGGCCATTTTCAGTAAAATTTTCAACAAAACTCCTTCATATTTTAAATGAAGGCTAAAAACTCTATCAAAGAATCCAAACCAATGTCAACTGGGAGACACAATAGCAATGAGTCTTGATAAATAGAAAGAAACATGAAAAAAGAAATGGAAAGAAGGTAACAAGTTTTACATTGGAAAAAAAGTAACAGGAAAAATGAAACAGAAAAAAAGAAACAGGCAAATAACAAAAATAATCATAATATTGATAGCAGGGGAAGGGGGGGGGGGGGGGGGCTGGGGTTGGGGTCTTCTCAGTTAAAAGACCGATTTCAGTTTTTTAAGTGTTCGAATCCAAAAATTTATTTCCATAAAGACCATTTTCATACACAGTTATGGAAATAAACTTTTGGATTTGAATTTCAAAGAAGTTAATGGAAATAAATTTGCATATCAGTTTTTACATGCAAAACTTTATTTCCATAAATCTGCATAAAACAGATTTGGTACATCCTATTAATATAAAGATATAAAAAATAAGACCTTTTCCTTGAAGGATTTTTTTGTAGGTGGCAGTAGTGGTGGTGGGGGGTGGGGGGAGTTAGAGATAATCAAGACTCTAAACAAAAATGTGGTGTTTCTTTCTACATGCTACTTTTTCCTCTTACTTTTTTCTATTTCTTTATTTCTTCTTTCTTTCTTTCCTACATTCAATAGATCAGTTTGCCCATCTGTTCACGTGTTTATTACACTTGTTTGTATGTTTGTCCACATGATATCTTGACAACCATTAAAACTGCAGTGGTCATACTTGGATCCTCAGTTGGTCCTCAGATGTTCAGATCAATTTTGCATTTACATAGGTGAGAGGACAAATAAGTTGAATTGTGTGAGAGGACAAATAAGTTGAATTGTAAACATTCATAACAGTTATGGCAGTGCTCATGAAAAAGAAATATTCAAGATATTAGATGGAGACCAAAACAATGTCAAATACCCCAACCAATGGGAAGTGGGTGGTAGTACAGAGATCTGTGTCATCTGTCTGATTTTGCAAAATAATGCTGAATTGTAAACATGTATAGTAGTTTTGACATCCTAAAAACATAAAAAAAACAAAAGATATTAGGTGGAAATCAAAACAGTGTCCAATGAATGAGAATTGGGTGGCAGTACAGTGGAGCTGACTTAATTGGATATCTCTTAACTGAATAACCCTGTTAATTGAATATAATTTCCAAACACAAAATCATTTACCATATCTCCAGTACAAATTTGACTTGTTAATTGAATATAAGTTATAAACTCCTGTTAATTGAATAAAAAATCTTGTAACCTGTCGGAAAATTACCCTGACTCTTCCCAGTTTTCCTTTATTTCTAGACCTATTTGGCCTCAGCTCATGGAGCTTTATCAAACAAAATATAATAGAATAAATGCTAAGTTTGTGTTTAGAATACAGGAAAGTGACACAATCCCTGTTAATTGAATACTCCTGCTAATTGAATAATTTTCATTGGCAAAGTGGCTATTCAATTAACTGGGTTCCACTGTATAGCAATAAGTGCCATCTGCCAAACTGTATAAAAGATAATGCTTGTGGCATGGTCTGTCCTCTACTGAGGGCCCTCTGGTTGCTACCCAAATTACCACTTGTGCTGAAACACTGAAATATATCTTATTTGATAGAGTCCCATGTGTTCTGTTAATTAAATTTCACATCATCAATTTGTTGGACAAATACAAGTTAAAATGTTGGTCTTCCAGCTGCATATGACTGCAGCGAGATTTTTCACCAATCGAGGGAATTCTCAGAGAAACTTTTTCATATATCGACTCTTTACCCAATGAATCAGAAAACTTTTTCATATATCGACTCTTTACCCAATGAATCAGATGCATCAGTACAAATAATTTACAAATTAAGCAGTTGATAAAAATTACTTTTTGAATAATTTCAACAAAACCATATCATGTGACCCCTCATTGGAATAAGCTCAGTCCAACGAGGGGTACATGATATGGTTTTGATGAAATTGTTTGACAAAACAATAATTAAAATAAATTTTGATAGCATGTTGGGTAAAGGTTTAAACAGATATCTGTAACCAAGTTCTACAAAAGATTGAAAATGTCCACTCTTGGTGAAATAAAGTCACTATCTGATTATTAATCATGGATACTGAATCAAATAACACCAAAGAATATGCTGGCAATTTTAATTGCCAATTGAAAATAAAAAATATTTTCTTGATTGCTTGTGCCACTGAAGAATTCTGGCGTGGATTTTCTTGGTAAATTTTCTATAGCCGCAAATAATTCATCAATGGAAAAGAAACCTTTTGGTCTTTATGTTGCTGATAGTATGCTATTATATGACATACCATTTGGAAATGGTTCTCTGAACAGAATGTCCCATGGCCGCATATGATCAGCCAGATGCTAGAAACATTAGAAATGGGCTGGGTTATTCAGGGCTTCTCATATAATCTTTGACTCAAAACAGTTTTATTGAACGCCTTTTATAAAATACATGCTTTTTCTGCAAAAGCGAAGCGAACAATAAATGTTTCTGTATTACTGAACAATACGGATCAAGTGCACTGACTATTTCACTGTTTCTTTTTTTACTTTTTGGTTATTTTCGGCAATAATTTGTGTTTTTAATATTTTTTTTAGTAAACTATGGGCTTGCAATAAATAAAGAACAGCATATGCATTGGAACTGTCATTTTTTACCGCATGAGTTAGATTTTGGTGGAGGGATAATATTGAACAAGAAGCCAAAGGCTTCGAGTTCAATATTATCCCTCTGCCAAAATCAACTAATAATTTTTTAGTAAACTGTAGGCGTGCAATAAATACAGAACAGCATAAGCGTTCGAACTGTCATTTTTACCGCACTTGATCAATTTTGGTGGGGGGATAATATTGAACTTGAAGCCTTTGGCTTCTGGTTCAATATTATCCCCACGCCCAAATCGTTCGTGTGATAAAAAATGACAGTTCGAATGCGAATACCTTTCTGTCTATAAATTACTGGACACTCAAGACTGAAAACAGACCCCGGAAAAAGCTCAAATAAAATCAAACTGGCTGTTTTGCTGGTTAGGGGTTTATAAACTGAAGTAGACAGAAGTCTACTGTTTGGGAAGGTTGAACAGTAATATTTTCCGCCTGATGTTCACCATTATCTAAGTGGCCTTCTCTTTCGGCTTTTTCCCAAGTATAAGTCTCTTTAGTATGACTGCAACAGAACTGAAGTACCTTCTCAAAATTTCGTGTCTTCTCATTCCAGGAACCAAAAGACAAAGATTCACTGAAAATATACATCACAGAAATATATACGATATGTAACATAAATGTATAATTCTATATATATTGATTTCTACTGAATACATATTTTTAAAACTAATGGCAAGTTTGCAATATCAGAATTTTGTTTACAGCAGGACAAAGGGAGTGCAATTTGAAAACCGTAACACCTCTATTCCCTATGAAAGAATATGAGGCCCCAAAGGACCTACAGCACTCACATGACAAAGGTTCACTGATTCTTCATCAAGTCATTTAAGGATTTTTTAATAACAAATTGTCACTTATCATTTAATTATATTTTTTTTTTTCCACTGACTGAGGCAGTGGTTTGAGAGAACAAGCAATGCCAAACATCTGCGTTCTCATATGGAAATTGCATTATTACAAGTACTTCAAATGAACAGAAAATTACCAATTTCTACAGCATACGTCATGATAAGGTTGAAAGGGTTAAAATAACTGAAGGCCTGATTAGTAGGAACTTTATTTGAACAAACAATGTGACCTCACTAAGAATGCCAAATATCAACACATTCTGAGGGGTGGATCTGAATAAGAAACTTTTTAAGGAATTTTACTAGTTAAAAATTCAGGCTCACACAGGAAGCCCAAACATAAATCCAAGGAACATGATTTGAATAAATTTGAATCTGACTCCCCTAAGTATGTGTATAATAAATATCATATGATATGGACTGGTGGATCTGAATAAAAAGTGATTTAAAGAATTTTCCTTATGGCCATAAAAAAAGAACCTCTGTTTCTCAGGCCCGCATGGTCATTTTTGCTGCACATGCAACCTTTTTATCACCTCCAAAAATCTTTATAAATTCGAGTTATTATGCTCATTTCAGTAAATCGATAGTACCAATGCTTACGTTAGCAAATTTTAAATAACACACACTCTGCATTTATTCTACAGCATACTTTGATAAAGTGGGTGGGTTTTAGCATTATTCAAGTCAGAAAATGTTTTATACTGTAAAAAGTAAGTATAACGACGGACAGATCGACAGTGTCATTCAGACTGACAACAATTACAGAGGGGAATGGTTGATTCGCACCAAGGTTGATTCGCACCAACCCTGAGAAACTCTGCAGAGTCAGGTGCAGTGTTGAATGGAACACATTCTCCAGACATTGTTTTTTTTTGTAAATGGCCGTCATTGTGTTATTTGAAACTGTGTAACTAGTTTACCAGTTATGGAATTAAGTGAATTTGGGGAGCAGGATAATTGTTTGAATCAATGATATATCAAAAAATAACCTTTGCTTGATATAAAAGTAACAGTTGCATTTGAAAATAAATCGTATATTATCAGCTGTGTGCAATCGAATTGGAAAAAAAAAACACGCAAACATTTATTTGTTTTGTATTTCATTTTTCCGAAAAATATGATTTGTGGATGAACTGCGCGTTCAAATAGATTGTTATAATTAATATATTAGGAAAAAATTCCGATTCATGATTTTCTTAGGCAAGTTGTGAGGGAATTCAAAAAACACATTCCAAACACCCTTCATTTATTACCCAACACCCCTCCAGTGAATAACCAATGTAGCAGCGTGGATGCTGTGTGGGGGCGAATTACCACAAACAATCTCTCGGGAGAAATAAAAAAAAAAAAAAAAAAAGCTGCCCACCCGCATCCTTTTGGGGGAAAAATGGCCGGAGAAACAGACAATCAACTTTTTATGGCCTATATTGCACTAAATTAAAATATGGGTTCCAAACGTCAATCTGACCCCATTAAGGATGTTATGTATGCTTTGAATAAACTTGAATCTGATCCCCATAAGGATGCTGCATACAGAAAACAAGAGGCCCCACAGGGCCTGAAGCGCTCATCTTGAACAGAACAATATAAACAGAGTCCAAGAATGAGTCTACATTAAGCAATCCATCTCCATAGGATACACTGTCAATCCTTGAGTCCATCAGGTGTGACAAAAATAATCTGGGCATCATGCCTTTTCTTCAGTTGATCATAATCTAAAATGCAGAGCTCCCCTATGAAGCCACTTGATACAACCTATGTGGATTAATCTTAGTTACCCACCTCTGGAGGGTACTGAATACAAAATTTCTAATTCTTCAGCAACATGGCCAATTCCAGCTCCCATAGGGAGCCCAAATATTTGGGTTACCATAGCGAGCCTAAATATTAGCCTACAGATCCGATTTGAACAAACTTGATTCTGACCCCCCTAGAGATGTTGTATACCAAATATGAAAGTATTCTAACTAGTGGATCTGAAGAAGATTTTTGAAGAAATTCCCTCATATTGTACGAAGTTAAATTTGAGGTTCCCATATGAAGCCCAAATATTAACCCAGGCACTCGAATTGAACAAACTTGAATCTGATCCCCCAGAGATGTTGTATACCAAGTATGAAAGCATTCCAACTGGTGGATCTGAAAATTTTTAAAGAAATATTCCCCATATTATCCGAAGTTAAAAATTCGGGCTCCTGTATTGAGACCAAATATGAACCAATGGGCTTTATTTTAACGAACTTGTATCTGACCTCCCCCTCCCCCCCCCCCCCTATGAATGCTGTATACCGAATATCAAAAGATTCTGACGATTGGTTCTGCAGAAAAGATTTTTAACAAATTTGTGCAAATATGCTGACTCAGCATTTTTTCGATGCCCACTACAGAATGCCCTAACATAACCGATGACAATTTTGTTTTACCATTCAATTCTACTGGTCCTAAGGATGCTTCATACCAAACAACAGCTCTCTGTTCCATGTCATTTGGGAAATATGGGTGTTTGAAAATATTTCTTTTTTTAGCTCCCAGGGTTCCCATGGGGATGTGGGGATTTTTTTTTTGCATGAGTCAAGTACTTATAACCCAATAATACCACATACCAAATTTGGTTCAAATCGGACCATCGGGTCAGAAAATAGAAATTTTGGGCAGGGCCAAAAATCTTACCCCTCCCATTACAAAGCCAAATATTGCTTCACGAACTTCGTTCGAACAAACTTGATTCTACACCTCAAAAGGAAGCTCCAGAACAAATATCAAGTCATTGTACCCACTGGCTCAAGAGAAGATTTTAAAAATATTTTGGAGCATTTTTCCCCACTCCCTCCCTATGGGGCTGGGCATGCTGAGTTGAACAAAAATGCAATGCCCCTTCAGGACCATTACTCACACAAACTTTCACTTGAATTGGCCAAGTGATTGTGGAGGAGAAGACCAAAACATGGTGATGACACACGACAGACAACGGATGGACAGATGACGGATGGAGAGCGATGAGATTAGCTCAGCTTGACTTTGTCAAGATGAGCTAAAAAGAAAAAGATTTTGAAAGAATCAGGACTCGACTTAACCGGATTTGCATCACTATTTGCGATGCATAATTTGAGATTTGCGATACATTCTGCGTAATTCACTAGCTATTTGCAAATTGACTTTATTGGGAATTTCATATGATAATTTCTCTCCGACATCAGATTCTTACATGGTACTTTCATTCGAGAAAATGTGACCTAAATCGAAAATCTTTGTTTTTGTTTCCTCTTATTCAGAACCGCTCTTATGTTAACAGCACCCTCATTGGTAGGCTTCTCACACTGTAGTCAATAACAGACTATTAACAGCCACCGGTGTATTGAAACATACAGAAAGCCGGTTGCGACATGCTTTTTGCAAAATCGGGTGATGAATGGTTTCGTGTGCCAAATGCACGCAGGGACAGTTTTGAGGCAAGCCCCTTTCGACCCTTCTCTGACATTTTGGATTGAAGTTTTACGCAGGTCATGACCATGGCAGAAGACAACAGAGGAGGAAAGACTGTGGGAGAAGACTTTGGCATTCTTGTTTATGTTCTGGTTGAAGTTATCTTCCCTCGGGTGAGGATCCGCATGAGAGGGGGGCCCCCTCGACAAAGGTGCTACCTCTCCCCGAGGGTGATGGGATAGGGTCTTCAGGCAAGTATAATCTGCAACTTGCTTTGTTTCTGCTTCTCAGGCCATCATTGGCAAGTATAGTCTGCCTCTGGCAATTCTGGGGGGGGGGGGGGAGAGCACATTTCTGCTTCAGCAGTCAAGCAACCGAACAACTTTCACAACCAACCGCCCCTTTCAGGGTGCCACCCATCTTTCTAAATAATAGCAATCAGAAGGGTGGGGGTTGATGCTTAATAAAACAAGATATCACGGAGATGGAATCCATCTCTGCGGGCCCCACAGCAACCAACCGATGTTAGGTATAAACTGATGTGAACCGTAATACTAAAATATTTCAAGCAATAGGTAAAATCTGATTAAAATCCCTTCCCGGACACGAACTTGTCAGAAAAAAAACCCAAATTCTGAAAAATTTGACCTTGAGGTCAAACTTCAAGGTCAAAGCATGGCAACCTTGGTACACGACACATCGTCTTGAGATAATCTACCCACATACCAAATATCAAAACCCTATCTATTAAGGGAAAAAAGTTACAGCCCAGACATGAACTTGTCAGAAAAAAACCCCGAAAACGGAATAATTTGACCTTGAGGTCAATGTCCAAGGTCAATGCATGGCAACCTTGGTACGCGACACATCGTCTTGAGATAATATACCCACATGTCAAATATCAAAACCTTATCTATTAAGAGAGAAAGATTAAAGCCCGGACAAGTTTTGTTACAGACGGACAGAGCGATCACTATAGGACGGCCGCCTCATGGCGGGGCCCTAATAAACCTGTATGCTGCACGGTTCGTGCTGCTTTCCACATGGAGGGGGGAGGGGGGTAATAAAAAATTAAATGATTTGTATTATGCAAATCATTTTATTCTACCCCCAATGTGGAAAGCTGCACGAATCATGCAGTGTACAGGTTTATTTCATTTAGCACCAACCCCCACCCTTCCGATTGCTATTATTTAGAAAGATGATTACCTGAATACATATTATTTTACCCCCCCACCCCCCAACCCAGCCATGGTCCGCCCAGATGTGGCAAAGTTTTTGCAATTGGCAATTGCAGCAATGCTATATTTCATAAAGATGAATATGTTTTAAAAAGCCGTTAATTTATTCAGCCCCTCACCCCAACCTCCCCCCCCCCCCTCTCCACCTCACACCCACAGGTACTCGACACAAGCTGAGAAAAGGAAAAAAAAATTAAATCTGACAGCATTTTTGGATCGATGCCGACGTGCCCCCATAATGGTATATAAATATTAACGTTAATATTTATATACTATTATGGGGGCACATCAGAACTGATCCAAAAAATGCTTTAGGATATCTTCTTTTTTGTCATTTCTCAGCTTGTGTCAAGTACCTGTTCCCCACCCTCCCAAAATATGAAGCAGGTGCCAGGGGAAACTGAAACTAGAGCCTCTAAAGAGCCTGTAATCGCTCACCTGGAACTACATATAAATATGTGATTTCCCATAGGCTTTCCATGGTAACTATGAGCTGCAATTGTGACCATGTTTGCAAAATTACATCAACATTACATGAGGATCATTGGTAGAAGGTGTCCCAGTCTTCAATCATGTGAAGTTTCAAAACATTTGAATCCATCAAACAGAATCATAGAATGTCTCTGGTGGCCATATTTTCCAACCAACTGGAACAAAAAGATGATCGTTTGTGGAGGGCCGCCTATACACCATTCCTGCCAAGTTTTGGTTCACATCAGCTCAGTAATTCCAGAGAGAAGATGAAAATGAGATTTCCCATAGGGTTTTTCTATAGTAACTATAAACCACAATTGTGGCCATGTTTGCAACACGATCAACATTAAATGAGGAACGTTGGTAGAGGGTGTCCCAGTCATCAACCATGCAAAGTTTCAAAACATTTGGCCAAGTGGTTTCAGAGGAGAAGAGTTTTCAAAATTGACCAATCAGAATCAAAGAATGCTTCTGGTGGCCACGTTTTTCATCCAACAGGAATAAAATGAGTAACTGTTGTAGAGAACCTCTCACAGACCATGCCTACCAAGTCTGGTTCACATTGGCTGGTTCTTTCAGAGAAGATTCCGAAAATGTGATTTCCTATAGGGTTTCTATAGTAACTATAAGCCACAGTTGCAGCCATAATTGCAACCCAATGAAGATTAAATGAGAATCAAATTGGTAGAGGGGGTTACAGTCATCAGTCACATTAAGTTTCAAAACATTTGGACTTGTAGTTTCAAAGAAGATTTCTTGAAAATGCACACATTTATGAATTCCACTTCAACAAAAAGATCTGTAAAAGAAGGTTAAATATTTTGAAAATTACAATTTTTCAGACAATATTCTTTTAAATAGCCTTGGAAAGGTAAAGGGTTACAGAAAACACATTTTACTCCAATTTTGTCATATCTTAAATAATTTAATTTACTGGACAGCTACTGGGAAAACAAAATAAACAAAACTTCCATGCTTTCCAAACACCTGTCATCAATCAGTATTTCAGATAAGTAACTTGAGAGTAATACATGTATTAACATAATTACAGCTGCACTTGTTTACAGTAGTAGTCAAAATAAGTTGTAGGATAATCCTATAAACTATGTATCTTTCTCTTCCTACACTAATAAGACCAGAAGCTGACATCATTTTCTGGAAAACTCTCACTGATAGCTTTCCAGAAAATGTCAGATTCTGATCTTACAGGTACAGGAGCAGTAGTTTACTTAGTTCATTGCAGTTATGCTACAACTTATTTTGACTTGTACTGCATACACAATATTTTGTGTTTTTTTCCCAGTTCTCAGTGGAGAAAACTGGAACCAACCCTTACCAGATTCTCAAAAAACAAGTATTTTGCTGACAGTACCGATCTTCGTGCAGACAGGAGAGGCATTGGGTTAAGCATTAGAATATAGCCTCTGGCGGCCACATATTTCCATCCTCTCATAGACCATTCCTGCGAAGTTTGGTTCATGTTGGCTCAGTAGTTCCAGAGAAGATGAAAATGTGATTTCCCGTAGGGTTTCTGTAGTAACTATAAGCCACTATTGCAGCCAAGTTTGCAACCCGATCAACATTAAATGCGGATCGCTGGTAGAGGGTGTTGCAGTCATCAACCATGCAAAGTTTCAAAACATTTGGCCCTGTGGTTTCTGAGAACATTTTTCCAAATCCACCAATCAGAATCAAAAAATGCTTCCGGCAGCCATGTTTTTCAATGCACGGTAACCAAAATAAGGAGCCTTTGTAGAAGACCTCCCATAGACTATCCCTGCCAGGTTTGGTTCAAGTCGGCTCAGTAGTTCCAGAGAAGAAGAAAAAGTGATTTCCCATAGGATTTCTATAGTAACTATAAGCCGCAATTACGGCCATGTTTACAACTTGAACAACATTAAATGAGGATCGTTGGTAGAGGGGGTCCCAGGCATCATTTATGTGAAGTATCAAAAAATTTGGCCTGGCAGTTTCAGAGGAGAAGATTTTTGAAAATCCACCAACCAGAATCAAAGAATGCCTCTGGCGTTCATATTTTTCAACCCACGGGAACAAAATGGGGATCGTTTGTAGAGGACCTAGACCATTCCTGGTCATTCCAACATTAAATGAGGATTGTTGATAGAGAGAGTCCCAGTCATCAACCATGCAAAGTTTCAAAACATTTGCCCGTGGTTTCAGAGAAGATTTTTCAAAATCCACCAATCAGAATCAAAGAATGCCTCTGGCGGCCATGTTTTCAAACCCATGGGGTCAGAATGAGGATCGTTTGTAGAGGATCTCTCATAGACTATCCCTGCCAGAATTGGTTCATGTCGGCTCAGTAGTTGCAGAAAAGATGATGAAAATGTGATTTCTCATAGGGTTTCTACAGTAACTATAAGCTGCAATTGCAGCCATGTTTGTGACCCGATCAACATTAAATGAGGATCGTTGGTAGAGGGGGTCCCAGTCATCATTCATGTGAAGTTTCAAAACATTTGGCCTGGCAGTTTCAGAGAAGATTTTTGAAAATCCACCAACCAGAATCAAAGAATGCCTCTGGAAGCCATGTTTTTCATCCGACGGGAACAAAATGAGGATCGTTTGTACAAGACCTCCCATAGACCATTCCTGCAAAGTTTAGTTCATACCGGCTCAGCGGTTACAGAGAAGATAAAAATGTGAAAAGTTTACGGATGTCGATGGACGCCAAGTGATGAGAAAAGCTCACATGGTCTTTTAGGCAGGTGAGCTAATAATGGCGTGTACCTTCTCCATAGTTCCCCCTGTATTAACTGTTTTTGATTTTTGAACCCGTCCTCCGTACATGCAGATGTCGATGGAAATTAGTAAAATAAAATGTTGAATACCCATACGCTTTGATAGTGCTAATTTATGTGAAACCCGCCAACAGACATCCACGCGTGCTGACCTCATTGTTATTCGATCTATTTTTAATGTTATGAATTTTATTGCAGTTCAGTGCACTGTGTCTGTGAATGTGTTTATTCGAAGCGATAATTACCCAATTCCGTTGATGGTGCTTGGTCTATACTGCATTATATGGATTTATTTATGGGACTCTTTAATTATTGCCATTATTTAAGGCTTGTACAACATAATATTTGTGGGCTTTGTCTTCCCAAATTCCAAAAGTGTTGAAAGCACATGGTTCTAAAAAACAGAATTTGATTGGTCAGTTCGTTAGACATGTCAATGTCATTTTGATGAGGAAAACAATACTTACCCATCAATAAATAAAGAACCAGTTTTCAAATAATGTAGTTTTATTAATTATATTTCCATTATATTTCTGTTAACTTTCATAGGCAAGACAACTTGTGAATGAAAGTCAAAGAATATGAATATTGACCCCTCTGTTCCTAATATCGAAAGATTCAATATACAGGAAATTTTTATTGGTTACAAAAATTATATCGAACCGTATCGAAATACTGGGTTATCATCCAGTTCCTTATATTACCTGAACCAAACAATCATTTTCATCTCATGACTCTCATCTTTCCTCATCCTGGCGGTAAAGGAAGAAATTACAGTACCTCACCGGGCCACACACAATTCAAAGCAGATGCAAAGTGATGAAATAAAAATATGGTGTACACTAACCCAAGAAATACATCAGCAACCAAAAGTGTTTTAAAACACGATTGAATTATACGCAACATTATTCTCAAATCTCATAAAGAAACAGTGCAAATTGCAATGTATAATAAATAATAAATTAGAAGCCTTTTCTGTTCAGCCCAAATGGTAGCAAAGTTCGTAGGCGGTATATCCAATTAATTTCAGTTTGTTTTCTGTGTCCTGTTGCTGGTACTGAGTCGGGATCTGAATTTAAAATCTGAATAATTCGGAAATGCAGATCATTAATGTTATGGTCAGATTGCGAGAAATGTAATGCTATTGTGGTATCTCTGCTGTGTCAAATGTCCGACATATGTTCTGTGAGTCTGGTGCGAAAATTGCGTTTCGTCTCCCCCACATATTGTTTGGACTATCTGCTGCATGTGAGCAGATAAATGCAATTTCTGCTTGCGCATGAATACCTCTTCGGGCCCGGAAAGTGTTGTTTGGTTTGTGTGCTTTTGAACGAAAATGGGTTCGATTCAATTTCGGGCAAATGGTGCAATTTCTCATGCTGCATGGGAGAAATGGGTTCTTTATAGTGTGACCACTGACTTGTGTTAGTAGAGGAAGTTCAGCTCGGGTCAGCAGATCTTTTAAATTTTTATTTCTTCTGAATGCTGTCAGTGGCATTTCATTGAAGAGATGTTGACATTTGTTTGAAAAAAGTAAAATTTCCCAATATTTCCTAATTAAGTTGGTGAATGACATACTATCAGGGTTAAAGGTGCAGACAAATGGGATACGATTAGATTGGGTCTTTATGTGATTGGTGAGTAATTCTTGTCGACTCTGAGTTTTTGCACGTTGGAGATCATTCAGCAGGGTGTCTCTGTTGTAGCCCCTTTGGGCATAGTGATTGAGCATTTCCATACCGTGTCGGTGAAAATCCTGTTCATCATTGCATATATGCTTGATTCTTAAGAGTTGGCCGTAATATCCATTCTTTTTTTGAGGTGTTGGATGGTAAGAGTCCACCGTGAGATACGCATGGGAATCAGTAGGTTTTGTGTAGAGGACTGTTTTCAATTTGTTTTCTACTTTGCTTACTACCACATCGAGAAAATGTACCGATTGGGGAGAATATTCTACAGTAAATTTTATAGAAAGGTGGGCAGAATTCAAGTAGGTGATGAATTCCTTTAATTTTGTTTCTCCATGTGTCCAAATTAGGAAAATATCATCTATGAAGCGTAAATATAATAACGGCTTCAAGTGAAAGTTGTCTAATAATTTTGTTTCCAATTCACCCATGAAGATATTAGCATATGAAGGCGCTACTTTGGTGCCCATTGCTGGGCCACCAATTTGCAGGTAATGTTCCTGATTAAATTGGAAGTTATTACTGTGAAGGACCATTTTCAGTAAGTCTAATAATCCTACTGTTGAGATATCCCATTGAGGTTTATATTTGCATATCGCTCTTGCTACAGCCACCAATCCCTCCTGATTAGGTATATTTGTGTATAGCGAAGTTACATCAAGAGTGCACAGAATTGTTTCTTCAGGTAAATCACCAAGGGTTTCTAGTTTAGTGATAAAGTCGCTCGTATCTCGAATATAGCTTGGGTACTGTTTAACAAAGTCTTTGATGTGTTCATCTACAAAGCTGCTGATATTCTCAGTTGGGCTGTTGTTCCCACTAATGATGGGTCTCCTAGGAACTTCGGTCAGTCACATTAAAAGATACCCACCGGGTACACTAAAAATACCCACCGGGTACTACTAAATGTACCAGGTACTACCACATATACCCGCCGGGTACATGAAACAAGAGGCCCCAAGGGGCCTGAGGGCGCTCACCTGACATGGTAGCCTAAATATCAACCCAGAGAAATGATTTCAACAAGTTGCATCTGCTCCTCCTAAGAAAAGCTTATACCAAATATCCAAAGATTCTGACCAGTGGATCTAAAAAAAAAAGATTTTTAAAGAATATTCCTCATATTGAACTAAGTTATAATTCAGGCTCCCACAGGGAGCCCATATATGAACCCAGGGACTTGGCTTTAACAAACTTGAATCTCACCCCCCTAAGGATGCTGCACACTAAATATCAAAACATTCCGACTGCTGGATCTGAAGAAGAAGATTTTTAAAGAAAAGTCCTCATTCTGAACTAAGTTACAATTCGAGCTCCCACAGTGAGTCCAAATATGGACCTAGGGACATGGCTGAAGAAGAAGATTTTTAAAGAAAAGTCCTCATTTTGAACTAACTTACAATTCGAGCTCCCACAGTGAGTCCAAATATGGACCTAGGGACATGGCTTGAACAAACTTGAATCTCACCCCCTAAGGATGCTGCATACCAAATATCAAAACATTCCGACTGCTGGATCTGAAGAAGATTTTTAAAGAAAATTCCTCATTTTGAACTAAGTTATAATTCGGGCTACCACAGTGAGCCCAAATATGAACCTAGGGACTTGGCTTGAACAAACTTGAATCTCACCCCCCTAAGCATGGTGCATACCCAATATCAGAAGATTCTGTCTGCTGGATCTTGAGAAGAAGATTTTCAAAGAAATTTGCCTGAAATGCACTAAGTTCAAATTTGGGCTCCTATACTGAGCCCAAATATAAACCCAGGGGGCCGATTTGAACAAACTTGAATCAGATCCACCCCACAATGTTGCATACCAAATATCAAAAGATTCTGCCTGCTGGATCTGGAGAAGAAGATTTTTTAAGAAATATGCCTGAAATGCACTAAGTTAAAATTTGGGCTCCTATACGGAGCCCAAATATAAACCCAGGGGGCCGAGTTGAACAAACTTGAATCAGATCCACCCCACAATGTTGCTTACCAAATATGAAAAGATTCTGAAGCTGGATCTGGAGAAGAAGATTTTTTAAGAAATTTGCCTGAAATGCACTAAGTTCGAATTCGAGCTTCTATAGTGAGCCCAAATATGAAACTAGGAAGCCGATTTGAACAAACTTGAATCAGATCCACCCCACAATGTTGCATACCAAATATCAAAAGATTCTGCCTGCTGGATCTGGAAAAGAAGATTTTTTAATAAATTTGCCCGAAATGCACTAAGTGCGAATTCGGGCTTCTATATTAAGCCCAAATATGAATCCAGGGGGCCGATTTGAACAAACTTGAATCAGATCCACCCCGCAATGTTGCATACCAAATATCAAAAGATTCTGCCTGCTGGATCTGGAGAAGAAGATTTTTGAAGAAATTTGCCCGAAATGCACTAAGTTTGAATTCGAGCTTCTATAGTGAGCCCAAATATGAATCCAGGGGGCCGATTTGAACAAACTTGAATCAGATCCACCCCGCAATGTTGCATACCAAATATCAAAAGATTCTGCCTGCTGGATCTGGAGAAGATGATTTTTTAAGAAATTTGCCTGAAATGCACTAAGTTCGAATTCGAGCTTCTATAGTAAGCCCAAATATGAATCTAGGGAGCCGATTTGAACAAACTTGAATCAGATCCATCCCACAATGTTGCATACCAAATATCAAAAGATTCTGCCTGCTGGATCTGGAGAAGATGATTTTTTAAGAAATTTGCCTGAAATGCACTAAGTTCGAATTCGAGCTTCTATAGTGAGCCCAAATATGAATCTAGGAAGCCGATTTGAACAAACTTGAATCAGATCCATCCCACAATGTTGCATACCAAATATCAAAAGATTCTGCCTGCTGGATCTGGAGAAGAAGATTTTTTAATAAATTTGCTTGAAATGCAATAAGTTCAAATTTGGGCTCCTATACTGAGCCCAAATATAAACCCAGGGAGCCGATTTGAACAAACTTGAATCAGATCCACCCCACAATGTTGCTTACCAAATATGAAAAGATTCTGCCTGCTGGATCTGGATAAGAAGATTTTTTAAGAAATTTGCATGAAATGCACTAAGTTCAAATTCGAGCTTCTATAGTGAGCCCAAATTTGAATCTAGGAAGCCGATTTGAACAAACTTGAATCAGATCCACCCCACAATGTTGCATACCAAATATCAAAAGATTCTGCCTGCTGGATCTGGAGAAGAAGATTTTTTAAGAAATTTGCCTAAATGCACTAAGTTCGAAATCGGGCTCCTATACTGAGCCCAAATATGAACCCAGGGGGCCTATTTTGAACAAACTTGAATCAGATCCACCCTACAATGTTGCATACCAAATATCAAAAGATTCTGCCTGCTGGATCTGGAGAAGAAGATTTTTTAAGAAATTTGCCTGAAATGCACTAAGTTCGAAATCGGGCTCCTATACTGAGCCCAAATATTAACCCAGGGAGCCGATTTGAACAAACTTGAATCAGATCCACCCCACAATGTTGCTTACCAAATATGAAAAGATTCTGCCAGCTGGATCTGGAGAAGAAGATTTTTTAAGAAATTTGCCTGAAATGCACTAAGTTCGAATTCGGGCTTCTATAGTAAGCCCAAATATGAATCCAGGGGGCCGATTTGAACAAACTTGAATCAGATCTACGCCGCAACGTTGCATACCAAATATCAAAAGATTCTGCCTGCTGGATCTGGAGAAGAAGATTTTTGAAGAAATTTGCCTGAAATGCACTAAGTTCGAATTCGAGCTCCTATAGTGAGCCCAAATATGAATCTAGGGAGCTGATTTGAACAAACTTGAATCAGATCCACCCTACAATGTTGCATGCCAAATATCAAAAGATTCTGCCTGCTGGATCTGGAGAAGAAGATTTTCAAAGAAATTTGCCTGAAATGCAGTAAGTTCAAATTTGAGCTCCTATACTGAGCCCAAATATAAACCCAGGGGGCCGATTTGAACAAACTTGAATCAGATCCACCCCACAATGTTGCATACCAAATATGAAAAGATTCTGCCTGCTGGATCTGGAGAAGAAGATTTTTTAAGAAATTTGCCTGAAATGCACTAAGTTCGAAATCGGGCTCCTATACTGAGCCCAAATATGAACCCAGGGGGCCGATTTGAACAAACTTGAATCAGATCCACCCTACAATGTTGCATACCAAATATCAAAAGATTCTGCCTGCTGGATCTGGAGAAGAAGATTTTTTAATGTTTTTCCCATTGCCTACAGTGTTAAAAGTGCTGACTCAGCACTTTTTCAAAGTCCCGAAACTGTACCCTATGATAAAACCGATGGCAATTTTTTTTCACCAATCCTTTCTGTTGGTCCTAAGGAAGCTGCACACCAAATAAAAATTCTCAATGCCGTGCAGTTTTGGAGATATGGGCGTTTTAATTTTTTTCTATTTTTAGCTCCTGCGGTTCCCACGGGGCTGCGGGAAATTTTTTTTGCATAAATCAAGTACTCATGACCCAATAAGCCCTCACATAAAATTTGGTTCAAATCAGCCTCTCGGTTTGGAAAATAGAAATTTTGGGCGGGGCAAAAACTTTTGCCCCTCCCATAACGACGCCAAGTATAGCCCCACAAACTTCTCTTGAACAAATCTGAGTCTACACCTCAAAAGGAAGCTGCACACCATATATCAAGTCTCTGCTACTGCTGGTTCATGAGAAGAAGATTTACAAAGATTTTGGTGCCCCTTGGGGGCGTGGCACCACCCAGGAGGAGGGGCAACTTCATTTGAACAAATCTGAATTGGCATTAGGTAATAAACATTTAGCCAACATTTGAATAAAATTGGGCTAGTGGTTTAGGAGGAGAAGTCGATAATGTAAAGTTAACGCCGGACGGACGACGACGGACGATGGACGACGGACAGAAAGTGATTAGTAAAGCTCCCCTTGAGCTTCGCTCAGGTGAGCTAAAAACACCCGTCGGGTACCATCAAAAATACCCACTGGGTACTATCATATATAACCGTCGGGTACTCGTAGAATACCCGCCGGGTACCCTGTTATGATGTCATAATCAATAAAGTATATAAGAGAGATGCTCTAAAGGTTTGTTATCTCTGATGAGTCTCAAAAAGACGAAACCGGTCAGGCACAATAAATTCATTCACTTATTATTCACATTAGGGGAGCATGTGTGTCACCTCTTGCATTTTATATATATTAGTATTTACCAAATTGCAATGTATGTGACTGATTTTCAAATTAAATGGTCCCCTGGAAAGAATGTTTCTCATATAGAACCAAGTTAACAGGGGGCCCAAATATAAACCCAACGAACATGATTTGAACAAATTTACATCTGATTCCACGCTCCCGCACCCGTCAAAGTATGCTGTATAACAAATATCATAAGATTTGAAGTGGTTGATCTGAATAAGAAGTGTTTTGATTAATTTTCATCACACTGCACAAAGTTAAAATTTGGGTTCAAATATAGAGCCTAAATATGAACCCAGGGACTTGATTTGAACAAACTTGAATCTGACACCCATAAAAGGATACTACATATGCTGTGTATTAAATGACTTTAATGTACAAAAAATGCGTAGCTGGTGGATCCAAAGAAGATTTTTGAAACATTTTCTTCATATTAAAATTTGGGCTCCAATAAAATGCCCAAATAGAACTTAAAGAGATGATTTCAACAAACCCCACTTCTATGGATGATGACACCAAATATCAAAAGATTTTAACTGGTGAATCTGAAGAAAAAGATTTCGAAAGAATATTCCTCATAATTGCATTTAGTTTACATTCAGGCTCCCAAAGGGAGGCCAAATATGAACCCAGGGTCTTTATTGAACAAATTGGAATCTGACACCCCCAACCACCCCTCCCCTCCAAGGATGTTGTATAACAAATATCAAAAGATTTTGACTGCTGGATCTGAATAAGAAGATTTTTTAAAGAGTTTTCCACATATTACATCATATTAAAAGTTGGGATCCATAAGGAGCCCAAATATGAACTCGGGGACTTGATTTAATCATATTTGAATCTGACCCCTATAGGGATGCTGTACACCAAATATCAAAAAATTCTAACTGGTGGATCTGAATATGTTTAAAGAATGCACCTCATTATTCTTTGAGACTTAAATATTGTTACAAGAGGATGTAAAGAAAAACAGGCTTTCTTCAATCAGGACATATATGATCGTTTACGAAGTAATAATAACCTGGACTTGACCAAAATTACTTCATGGACGTCCAACCAAAAAAGTGTTACTGACATTGTAAAAAGATCTAAACTCAGAAGCCCCAATTCTCTGAATCCTCATCCCTCATCCAAAAAAATTTCATTCCCAACTTCGGCTGAGTCAAGATATTGGTACTAACAACATACACACATACCCAGTGAGTATTTTTGACTGGTTCTTGATGACACATAACGATACAAACGCAGTTTCGGATAGCAGTCAACATTCAAATCTCTAGGTTGAAAATGATACAACAATAAGAAAACAAACTGCAACTGATCAGACTTCTGCAACAACGGATGAAAATTTCTCGAACTAGAGGCCTTCTAATATGACTAACCTTTTTTTGCATAATCTGACAGATGCACAAATTTCTATACTAGAAAAGGGTTTAAAATTCATTCCTACGAGAGATAATTTTGACAGATGTAAGCTCCAGACAGATTCTATCAAATGGGAATGGACACAGCATTAGATAATTACATCAACTTATTGAAAAGCGATATTCTGGCAAGTGTAGGGTCTAAAGGACAATCAAACATAATGCATGCAGAGAGAGAGGCTATGGATGAGCTTCTTATTAATGAGAACATTATTATACTGAACGATCTTGAAAAAGAGATAACAGGGAGTCCAGCTGATGAAGAATCAGAAGATCTTACAAATAGATCGACAAAACAAGTCAACAAATTATTGAATAAAAAGGACAAGTTAATTTCCGGAAATCTGAAACAAGATATGGTACAGAGATATCCAAAATCAGGTAAATTGAAAGGAAGCCTGAAGCTACGTAAGAAAAATCATCCCCCTCCACAACATTGTCAGTAGCAATGATATGCTAACTGAAAAGCCAGTTGAAATAGCAGAGTATGAACCCAGAGACTATGTGAAAACTACCCCAGCTATATCAAGGATATGACAGATTTTATAAATAAATTGTCTGAAATGAAAGGAAAAGTCCCAATGGAATCAATTCTCTTTGCTTTGATGTAGCCAAGCTGTACCTGAGTACTCCGAGGAAGGAAGGTATAGAGACAAGTGAAGAGACAATGAAGGTTAGGAGGGACCCTCTTGTGGATGTGGATTGTGTTATTCAGATGATTAAGATGGTGCTTGATAACAACAATTTTAGTTCAGGCACAAGACATTTCATACAAAAGGATAGCAAGGCAATAGGTTCGAACATGAATGTGATTACCCAAAATGCATAAAACCCAGAAAGTTCAGTTGAGGAAATGAGGGTATAGCAGTGGGTTCATTGATCAACAACTTGAGAAGATAGACCAGATCACCAAGAATTACTGAAAGGTTTGAGCAAAAGCAAAAGGAGTGAACAGGTCCCTTTAGTTACAATGTATTCGTCGGCACTCCTGGACAGTGGGAAGATAAATAAACAAGAGGCCCTAAGGGCCCTTAATCGCTCACCTGCCAAAGTGGTTCAAAGAAAGATTTGGCGTCACATTCAGTTAGACATGGTTCATCAACACTACAAATGAATGAAGTCATGAAAGGCAAATTTTATGGAAAAAACACTAAGGAATGGATTTGAACAAACCTGTACCTAACATGCCCCTCCACCCCCTACCCATAGAAAGCTCAAATATTAAGCCAGGGACTCAAATTGAACAAACTTGAATCTGATCCACCTTGAGATGTCATATATCAAATATGAAAGAATTCTAACTGCTGGTTCTGAAGAAGATGGTTATAAAAGAAATGTTCTCATATTGCACTAAGTTAAAATTCAGGCTCCCATAGGTAGCCCAAATTAATAAGCCAGGGGCTCGAGTTACACAAATTGGAATTTGACTTCCCTATAGATGTTGTAAACCAAATATGAAAGGATTCTGACTGGTGGATCTGAAGAAGATTTTTAAAGAAATTTCCTCATGTTGCATGGTGAAGTGCGACGCACAGACAGAAAGGGACGTAACAGCACAGAGCTGGAACTGACCCTGAAAAAAAAAACTGAAAGGCTGGGATAGCCAACAGCCTGAGCCGAAGAAAGAGGCCCCAAGGACCAAGGTCCTCTATCGGCTACTTCAATTGTTGCAGATAAAAGGAGAATGTAGCATTTCTCCAGTAGGCTGCCAGTATAACATCCGTCATCCGACAACATGACGGAGTTATTAAAAGAGGAAGACAATGCACGCATCTCGTGGCAGAAAAAACAATTGGTAATACAATCACCAGTAGCTAGACGAGCGGAAGCTGCACGAATAGCAAGACAAATCCATCAAGAAATGGATGCAGGAGAGATCTGGCATGTGAGAAAACGCATATTCATCCAGGATAAAGGTGCGAATGCCCCCCACCCCCAAGCAGAGCAGCGCTCAAGAAAGTGACCATCTTGGAGTAAACTGCAAAGTCCGAGGCCTTTTCAAGGAAAAGAGCTGAACAAGCTTGGAGAGGCAAGGATGACTGTCGAAATAATGCGGTATCACATATGAAAAAATGTCTCCGAAGCATGGACTTGTACCCATTGCTGGAGACCCCCAGAAACAAACATATACCAGAAACTCCGCACGCGATGTGATCGAAGGAGTGACAGAAGCAACAGAGTGATCGCACACCATCGACAGAAGAACCTTCCACTTAGACACAGAGGCTAAACCAGTGGAGTGAGTGCCACCTTGAAGAAGAAAAGCAACTCCACTGTGTGTCTCGAAAAACCACTACGGAGGAGACAGGACCCGATAAAAGACATGTGCGAAGGCACAATGAAGTCGGGTCAACGTGACACCTCCTCGGGGGACTTTGGCAAAGAAAGTCACGAGGTAGAGGGAGACATGCCGGACCGCCGCTAACAGAGAGCGGAGCAGATTGATCCACACCCACCGAGGAGACAGGTGTGATCGAAAGGATTCGACGACTGCAGGTTCATATCTGGACGAGAACCTGAGGCGGAATCGGAACTGGTAGGAAGGCGAAGCCGACAAGACCATCCCAAAGGAGGGCCAGAGCGTCCACGGCGAAAGCCAGAGCATCTGGACACGGGGACACGAAAATGTCCACCGGATGGTTCCAACGAGTTGCAAGAGATCGATGGAACCCGCCATGTGGAGCATCCACCTCGTGGAAATGACCCTGCCCCGACGGGACAGGGAGTCGGCTAGGACGTTCAGGCAACCGGGAATGTGAGAACAGCCACCCCGGCGTGGACATCCTGAGTGAGCAGTAGAAGATCCCGAGCCAATTTGTACATTGGAACAGAGTGCGTGCCACCCTGGTTCCGAATGTAAGCAACCGTCGAATGGTTGGACAACAGAAGGACCTGGCGATTCGACAGGTGAGGGATCCACTGCCTGAAACTCAGAAGAAGAGCAAGAAGCTCCTTCTGGTTGATGTGTAGAGCTGCATGATCCTGGTCCCACATACCGTGAATGGAAAGACCAAGAGGATCCAACGTCGAACCCCATCCGAGATGGCTGGCATCTGCCGTCAGAACGCGATCGGACGTGGGTAAGTCCAATGGAAACACCCTGCGAAAGACACTGGACATCCGCCCAGAGGAGAAGGTGAGGATAAAGATATTTCGGAAACTGAAGCACCAGATCCAGAAAATCTGCATTCGGCCTCCAACGACTGAGCAGAAAGTGTTGGAGAGGTCTGACACGCAGCCGACCTAGAGGAATGAGATCCGTCAACGAACAGCAGAGACCGATTAGCCGGAAAATACTCTGAGCCGTCGCGAATGTGGACTGGGACAGAGTCAGAGCAAAAGCTGAGAGAATCACAGCCTTGGCCTGGGGAACCGCCACCAAATTGAATTGGGGGAGGAAAGCCATCCCCAGATGATAAAACGACTGAGAAGGGACCAGGTCCGATTTCTCCTCGTTGACTCTGAAACCTAGCGATGTGAGCAAGCTCAACAGAGTGGCAACATCCGACTCCAGTAAGGTAGCATTGGAATGCCCCTGGAGGATATCGTCCAGATATGCCGAAGTAGTCATCCTGGACTGTGTGCGATGGAAAGCCATCACATGTGACATCAGTCTGGTGAAGGCCCAAGGAGCCAGGTTGAGGCCGAAAGGCATGGACTTGAACTGGTAAACTCGCCCCAGAAAAGCGAACCTGAGATACTTCCGTAACGCCCAATGAATCGGAACGTGAAAGTAAGCGTCTCGCAGGTCGATGCTGGAAGCGAAATCTCCCTGGTGAATTGAACAGAGGACCGACCTGAAAGTCTCCATGCTGAACTTGGGAGCAATGATAGACTGGTTCAGGAAACTCAGATCGATAACCGGTCGGAGTCGGCCGTCCTTCTTCGGCACCAAGAACAGACGGGAATAGAAACCCACTGACCTAATGTTCTTGATGACCTCAATCGCCCCCTTTGTCAGGAGATTGTCTATCTCCGTGGACAAAAGTTCCCGACGTAAAACATCTGAAGGAACTGTGGTTGGAAGAGGCACCCTGGACAGAGTGGGGTGCCTTCAGAAGGATATTCGCAGCCCGGACCGAACAACATCTAACACCCAAGGAGCGGATGTGATGGTGGCCCAACGCTCTGCGAACTCTGCTATCCTTCCCCAACCTGGGACGAGTCGAGGTGAGGACCTTCATTACGAACCCCGACGAGGCTCGCGAGAGGAGAAACCACCTCCTCTACTGAATGAAGAATCCTGGGACTTCCCTCAAGACTGCCGACGCTTACCCTTACCCCTTGAGTAAGAAGTAGAAGCGGTGGCAGAAGGATCAGCCCCTTTGCTTCGCAGAGGAAGCAGAGGGTACTTGTTAGGCTTGGAACGGCCCCTGCCTACCCTAGAAGGCTGATCAAGCTGAAGAAACAGCAGCTGATCTTTGAAATGACGTAGGACGTCATCCCGGACCGTCAACACAGAACCATGGAAAAGTTGCGGACCTGCCAAAGAAGCAGATCGAAGAGTAGCGTCCTGCTCCTCAGGAAGGGATCGGCCTGTGTCCAGCACAGAGTCCCTTCGAACTAATTCCAGATTAGCCATGTTACAGGCATGCGTGTGAGTAAGATGCATGAGCGCTTTGGACAGCACACGCAAAGGAGCCTGTACAGCGTCAAACTTATCTGGAGGCAGATAAGCAGCTAAAGCTGAGACGACGTGATTGGAGAGACAAAGCATACCAAGCATCTCCCTCGATAAGCCCAATGTGGACTCCAGAGTCGTCCTCGGAATGACAGCAGACTTGGACTTGGAAAGCCAGAGGGAATTGGAGTCCTGATCCAAAACTGTCAAAGTCTGGTAGACCGACGGATTGGCGGAATCGTAGGAACGATAACGCGCCGGAGGAAAAAAGGTGTCAACCCTGGTGAAGAACGGAGCCTTCATAGCCTTGGAACTTAGCTTAGAGTCCAAGGCTGAAAATGCTTCAACCAACTGTAGCGACTGGCACGGTCGAAGACGCCCAGAAGCGGGTTATTCCATAGGCTGTTGGCACTCGCCCGATGATCGCGGCCTGGCTGACACTGTCGACTGGTTAGATGGTTTGAGATCCGGAAGGAACCCAAACACGAAACCAAGAGCTGCCCCCAAGTCCGAAGACTGCTGGCTCTCGACATCAAGCATGTCTGACTCTTCCCCTGAGTCGGAAGACACATAGCCCATCATGGGCAAACCAGCAGGTTGGAACACCAGGGGGATCAGAAAGCGGCCTGTTTCCAATCCCGGGTGGCGGCGCCATAGAGGGCGCCTGGAAACCACTCGCTGCCTCGTTGGAAGCACCGGGAAGGCTCTTTGACAGAACCTGAGTGAGTGAGGAGAGGGCCTCCCTAAGCTCACTGCCCGTACTGGCCGGTTCGACAGGGGAATGAACCGGCAAAGTGGCTTCACCTCTGACCCTCTTAACCAGCGAAGGGTCACGATCCTCCAAAACACCCGACGTGGGACGACGGGCAGCAGCCAAAACGTCTGAAGACATACATGTATAGGGGTGCGACACACCCCGAGGATCAACATAGCGGGAACTCATGAGAGTCACCGTGGACCTCTGCGGGGCAGAAGGTCCAGGCTGCACAAAAGACGTTGGTCCCCCAAAACTGGTCGTGTGCCCAGAATGAGTGGAAGGAAACGCCACGGAGTTCATAGTGTCCCACTAAGAACATCCGAATCCAATGACAACTGTGGTGATCGACAGCGCAGAGACCACAGTAGAGGGTCCGGCCGGCAGCCACTTCCAACTTTGCTGAGTTGAAGTCAGGGAAGGCTGAGGCCGATACCCCCACGTCTACACTCCCAGACACCGCAGCAGACCACTGCAGGTAAAAAACTACTGTGCTCAACGGCTGAGAGGACACAGTAGGGCGTTCAGTCGGCAACCACTTCCGACTTCGCCGAGTTGAAGTCAGGAAAGGCTGAGGCTGATACCCCACAACCACACTACAGACATCCCTGCAGACCCTTGCAGGGATAAGCCGAGGCCGGCTAAAAACGGTGCCCAATGATGTTCTAGATGAAAGAGCAGTAGCAGCAGATATGACGGGAGCTGTTGGAACTGGCGGAAAAGCGGAGAGAGCCACCTAGCTCGGCCTCCAAAGGAGGAGCCACAACCCTAGTGACAGCCTCAGATGTCAGCTGGAGAGGGCACATAGTCCCAGAACCAGGCATATCTTCACCAGAAATCCAACAGCTCCCGCAGTATCTGCCACGGTAAAAAAGATTGCACATTCCCCCTGGAAGGGGAATAACTCTCACCAGCCGGTCGAGTTGGGAAGTCCCGAAACGACAGCGTTCCCCACCACCGTCAGAGCGGGAGGAGCTACACATCCCCCATGGAGAGGGAGCAATTCTCACCAGATGTGGTCGAGTCGGGAGGCCCGAAACGACAGTGTTCCCCACCCCACGTGGATGCGGGAGGAGCTGCACATCCCCCACGGAGGGGGTATAACTCACACCAGACGTGGTCGAGTCGGGAGGCTCCCGAAACAACAGCGTTCCACACCACCCACGTGTGCGGACGAAACAGACATGAGAACGCACCAAGGCGAGAGCAAAAAGGAACTGCTCTAAAGGAACCGAACTAGAAATAACAGAAGTGAGAACAGTAGAAGAAAAAGGTGAACTCAACAGAAACAGAAAGTAGAAGAATACCCTCAACTACAAGAGAAGGTGGCAGAAAAAAAAACGGTGGGTACATGACAGAACCCAGACGGTCAACAGGGACCGAAAAAGAAACAGAAATTCAGCCCTCAACAGAGTGAAGAAATCCTGTCCAGACAGTCCCTGATTGACACCTAACTCCAATAACAATTAAATTTTTATCAACTGAAAAATTCATTGTCGAATCGCGAAGACACAAAGTCGAAAACAAAACATTCGTGAAAAAGGGAATAGTAAATAAAATACAATGAGAATGTGGTTGAAAATATTAACGAGAATATATAAAACACAGTCCTGTTATTATACGATACGATCTTCAGATCCATAATTCCAGTCACAGGAAAACCATTATCAATGAGTTGAATTATCAAGGTTTCATAATGCATATGGCGGAGACACATCTTCTACATCTTCCACGTGTCTCGGATAAAAAAAGAATGACGAAATGACGCATTGCACACTGTTTTGTGGTAGTCATGGATTTGTACTATGGAAGAGCGTCCCATACTGGGTGTGCGTCGTTGGCGCTCGACCCAGTTTGGGCTTATTTTTTTCGTGGTGTTTTTACACCACTTTTCTTTCCCAAATCTTGGGAAAGATTAAAATTTTTATCCGAGTTAGGTTCTTCCACTGTAGTGCAAGCCTGTAGTAAACATTTGAGGTAGGTTGATAAGAAATCTGCTTGTGACATATTTGCGATATTTTTGGTGGATATGATTGAGGAATATATTGAAATGGTTCCCAGTGTTGACATTACCTCTCTTGACAGGCACACTTTTCGTGACAATCATGGAAAGCATGTACCCCCTGATTTTCATGATGTGTTTGTGTACTGTCCACATGTACATGACATGTGTAGGGTATTCAATCTTCATTTCAACACAAGCCCTTGTGATTTAATGATTGAATATGGCAAATGCAAATGTAAGAATACATTTGTCTGAAGCAGAAATGTGGCGGGCTGTAGGGATGGTGGAGCAAGGGGCTACCCATCGTCAGGTTGGTGAAGCCCTTGGCATTCTCCATAAGGTGATCACCAGAGCCTGGGCAAGATTTCAGTAGTATGGCACACCAGTAAGATGGCATGGTGGTGGCAGAGACAGGGCAACATCTGCAGCTGAAGACCGGTTTTTAATCATTCGGGCCCACAGAAACCGCTTTGCCACAGCAACCCAGCTTCGCAGTGACCTTCAGAATGCATCCGGGCAAGGTTGCACGAAGGTGGTCTCCGATCGAGAAGACCATGCATTCGCATTCTGCTGTCACAGAACCACTGCTTGGCACGACATGAATGGGCCATGGACCACGTTGGATGGACCAGAGAAGATTGGCGACCTGTTCTTTTTACAGATGAGTCAAGGTACTGCCTTGACCACACAGATAGGCATTCTAGGGTATGGAGGGTCAATCATGGTCTGGGGCAGCATCAGCAGGGATGGACATACAGAGCTCTGTGTCCTTGAACATGGTACATTGACTGCACAGTGGTATATTGATGAGATCCTGGATGTCCACATCAGATTGTATGCAGGTGCAGAGGGTGAAAGATTCATTCTGATGGAAGATAATGCCCATCCTCATGTTGCCCATGCTGTCGGGGAGT
This sequence comes from Pictodentalium vernedei, assembly GCA_031216915.1. Classification (NCBI taxonomy): domain Eukaryota; kingdom Metazoa; phylum Mollusca; class Scaphopoda; order Dentaliida; family Dentaliidae; genus Pictodentalium; species Pictodentalium vernedei. The sequence goes on from CM062297.1 coordinate 705,447,178, forward strand.
ACCAACAGAGGGAGGGGATTGAGCGTATGGACTGGCCAGCAAGATCCCCTGTCCTCAATCCAATCGAACATGTCTGGAATGAGTTGCAGCTTGCAATTTCAGCCCAGCCAGTCCAACCAAGAAGTGTCCAGGAGCTTGGTGCCATGCTGGTCCAAGAATGGAACAACATCCCACAAAGGACCACCAGGAACCTGATTGGGAGCATAAAAGGCACTGGCAAGCTGTAATTAACATTAATGGGTCTCATACTCGATATTGAAGCCATACCAGTTCACTCTGTCAACTTTTTGACAAATTTAAAAATTTCCTCTTTTACCAATAATATCCACTTTCCATGGTTATCGCATTCAAAAGCTAAAAAATAATGTCAAACACAAATAAAATCTTAATTTCTGTACTTAAATCATTAAAGATATAACTTAATAAAATATATATACACTTTTCATTACAATATTTCAACTAAAACGTAAAACAGGTAGTTGAATATACTTGGTGCTTAGCAAACTTTTAGTATATTTTTCCAGGCCTTCAAGTGACTCTTTTTCGGAAAATAGATCAGCCTGTCCACCTACAGATACTAAAGTCTTGGTCTGGACAGGGTGTGCATGAAGTTGACTAACCTGGTAACACATGTGCTACTGCACGTACTACTACTGTATCAATAACCATGACCCATCCCGCCCACCCCCTCCCCCTTGATGTAACATGCAGCATTTAACACACTGTAGAATTATAGCAATGTCCTTGTCCCAGCGCATTGTTGAGCCAGCCAGGGACCTTCAAAATTCAGGAGGCACGATCACAGTTTAATTCTCACCTTTTGAAATTAAACTGCATAAAAGGGAAATGATTCACATGAACAAAACAGAATACCTGAAAATCCATACCAGTTTTAGAAGACTTTCTGGGTAACAGATACTGATGTTTCGGCCAACTGAATTGACATGTTCACTCGAACAGTTTGTGGCCTGGATTCTAAGAACATCCCTTGCAGCAGTCGCAAGTAATGCAGAGAATTCCTTTAGTTTTACAGGTGCACAAAGGAAACTCCTCCTTCCCAAGCATTCGTATATGCATGTAAACGTCCATCTCTGCTTGGATCCTCAATGACAGAAACCCCCACCCCACCCCACCCCCAATGATCACGAAACCGGGTTTTCCATCAGAAGCATTGATGTCATAACACGTATCATGGCAACTAGAGGGTTGCTGATATTCAACGTTCTTCTGAAAAACGATGAGAATTTTCAGATCAAAGCAACAAGAGGGTATCGAATAATGAGGATTCCCCCAGTCCCTTCCATTGAACAATGATTTAATAATAGTAGTTGTGTGATCCCAAAACAGGGTTCCAAATTCAATTATTTGTAGTGTTGAGAGGAGTAATCAGTTAGCACTTTACCCAATGCACACAATACCAAAATTTCTTATTTTAATTCTTTCTTGTTCAAACTTCAACAACACCATATCATGTGACCCTTCATCAGAACAAGCTCAAACAGCTTATTTCAATGAGGGTGTCACATATGGTTTTATTTTTTAACTTGCTTAAACATACAGTACAGTCGCTGTGGATTGGCCACAATCCACACGTGGGCAGTGATGTCTTTGTATGCGCTTCTTAGGCAATATAAACCACCAGAAGCAAAATTTTAATTAATGAAGCACTTGGTTGTACCTGGTGCTTCATTAATTAAATATGTGATGATTATTTCTGTAATTAGTGTTTTGAATATAATATCACTGCGTCCGTGTGAATATTGCCCACCCGAAAAAAGTGACCAGTGCACGGCGGCTATACTGTATGGTTTCATTTTATCACTTGGCCAAACTGAAGGAATGTTAGGTGTAATTACAACAGATAAATTATACTTACCTATTATATAAGTCAGGAAAAGATTATCAATTATACAGCCTATGTAAGTGAAAAATGCCAAAGTACCCATGACAACCATGAAATACTGAAAAATAAAAAAAATAACTATTATTCCATTCCTCACAAAACTTTCTATCACCTTTCACTTTAGCCCCCTGCACTTTGAAATATCAAAATTTCACTATACAAGTTTCTCCCATAATGCAACTAGAAATTTTATTAATTTAGTCTCTTGTTTGTCAGAGCTCACTGTGCTCTGTCAAACATGACTGACTTGGTTAACCCTTTACCTAACAAATCGGCTGCAACAACCTGCATAATTTACAAACTAAGCAACTAAAATGAAAGTGTCAATGACACTGTAGCTTAACTTGATTGTGTGTAGTGTTTGATGAAAAGGATATTGTTCAATGTTTATGAAAGGATTAAGAAATAAGACAAGAATTGTGATAATTGAGATTATGTTAAGTCCTGTACCCTGCATGCTATGTTTCAACAGGAATAATTTGAGGTGTAAACTGTACTAAAGAATTGAGGCCTGGGTTGATGTGGTCCTTACAGTTAACGTATGTCAACCAAAGTTACCAGGTTACAGTAAAATCATTCCAAAACGAGTCACCTACCAAATTAACATGAACTTCCTTCCTAAATATGACTTGTAGACTTTGGGAAAGGAATCTAGGTCACATGCCCATTCGGTGGTCACAGATGACCGATCGCAATCAAAACGGACAGTCTCATCTAGATATCATAGTGAGTCATCATACCAATTTACAATGAAATCACTTCATAAATATGAACTGTAGACTGTGCTAAACAAATCTAGGTCACGTGCCTTTGCGGCCGTCGTGGTTGACCAAAATAAGACGTTCTCATCTAGATATTATACTATGTCATCCTACCAATTTACAATGAAATGCCTTCATAAATGCAACCTGTAGACTGTGCTAAAAGAGTTTCTAGGTAACATGCCCCTGCAGCTGTTATGGCTGACTGAAAATAAGATGTTCTCATCTAGACATTATACAGAGTCATCCGATCAAGTTATAATGAAATCCCCTCATAAATATAATCTGTGGACTGAGCAAAAGGTTTTAGGGTTTTGGGCCAGCGCAGTCATCATGGTTGGCTGAAAGCAACCAAAATGGGATGTTTTCATCCAGTCATGACGTTGAACCTGCACATGAAATTTAATGATAATTCGACAAGAACTAATGGGCCTAGCCTGTGCTAAAGAAAAACTGAAGAGACTCCGAGACTTCTGCATGCGTGATAGCAATAGCTTATCTTGACTTTGTCAAGTTGAGCTAAAAAAGTTATTTTTGAAAAAAATATTCAACAAAACCACATCATGTGATATTGTAACAAGCTCTTTGAGGTCATTCCACTGAGGGCTCACATGGTATGGTTTTGTTGAAATTTTTTTTTGAAAGATTTGAAAAAACAAATAATTAAAATAATAAAATTTAGTTAACGAGGGCATTGGGTAAAGGGTTAATTTCCTAATGGCATTGTGAGAAAAAATTGCTTCTTGAAATATATGTATTTTGACATCAATGTACAGAGGGTTAAGTTTCAAGATTCAGACGAAGTTTTCTTAGCAATTTACCTAACATAATGGCCATATCCTGGCTGCACAATTCATAATAAAACTGTCAATGACACTGCAGCTCTACCTGTCAAGAAGGGTCTGAACTGAATAGAAAGATCCAGTAAAGCTATATCACTCACTCAAATTTCTACAGAAAAGACATCACACCATTGCTACAAATGAAATCTGAAAACAAGAGGCCCCAAGGGGCCTGAGAGCGCTCACCGGACATTGACAACTATCAACCAAGGGTCCTGATTTTAACAAACTTGCATCTGTCCCATTAAGAAAACCATATACCAAATATCAAAACATTCTGACTGGTACATCTGAAAAAAAAAAGAAAGATTTTCAAAAAATATTCCTCATATTGAACTAAGTTATAATTTAGGCTCCCACAGGGAGCTGAAATATGAACCCAGGGAGTTGGCTTGAACAAACTTGAATCTCACCTCCTCAAGAATGCTGTATACCAAATATCAAAAGATTCTGACTACTGGATCTAAAGAAAAAATGTTTTTAAAGAATATTCCCACATATTGAACTAAGCTATAATATGGGCTCCCACAGGGAGCCCAAATATGAACCCAGGGCCTTGGCTTTAACAAATTTGAATCTCACCTCCCTAAGGATACTGTGTACCAAATATCAATAGATACTGACTGGTGGATGTGAGGAAGAAGATTTTTAAAGAATGTTCCTCATACTGAACTAAGTTATCATTCTGGCTCCCATAGGGCTTTAATCTGAATCTCGACTCCATAAGGATACTGTATACCAAATGTCAAAAGATTCTGACTTGTGGATGTGAAAAAGAAGATTTTAAAAAAAAAGAATGTTCCTCAAATTGAACTAAGTTATAATTCGGTCTCCCACAGGGAGCACAAATATGGACTCAGAGACTTGGCTTGAACAAACTTGAATCACACTTCCCTAAGGATGCTGTATCACAAATATCAAAACATTCCGACTGCTGGATCTGAACAAGAAGATTTTTAAAGAAAATTCCTCATATTGAACTAATTTTGAATTTGGGCTCCCACAGGGAGCCCAAATATGAACCCAGAGACTTGGCTTGAACCAACTTGAATCTCACCCCCTAATGATGCTTGCCCTTCCCATAACGACAACAAATATTGCCTCTCAAACTTCTCTTGAACAAACCTGAGTCAACACCTTAAAAGGCAGCTGTATACCAAATATCAAGTCTCTGCTTCAGCTGGTTCATGAGAAGATTTAAAAAAAAAATTGGGGCATTTTGGCCCAGCCCCCTCCTCAATATGAGCAGAAACCCAATTTGAAGAAAAACCCAAATTCCCCTTTATAACCAAAACTCATGGGAAATTTCATTAAAATGTGATCAGTGGTTTGGGAGAAAAAGACCCAAACACCACATTCACGACGGATGAAAAGTGATCAGAATAGCTCACCCTGACTTTCAGTCAGGTAAGCTAAAATCTGATGAGGGATGGGCCTGTTGGGTGTACTAATGGAACTGTTGACCATTTATATGTCAAAGCCAAGATGACTGGTGGCGGCTATCTTTTTCAACAGAATGCAGAACAATTTAATAACTCAGATCTGGACATTATACCATAGTCACATATGAAATTTGAAAAAGATCGGGTGAGAGGTGCGGCCCGTAGGGTCTGCAAATAGAATTATTGACAATTTATATACCAAATCCAAGATGGCCACTGCTGGCCATGTTTTTCAACGAAATTAAGAAAAATTTGCTTGCTCCCATCTAGACATCACACCAAACAAAGCTATTTATTACACACCTGTTCTATGAAATCCCCATCTATAGCAACACTAAACCATGCAAAAAAAAAAACTCTGTTCCGCACATATGTGCGGAACGGAAATCGTTGACAGACTATTTTTGAATAGAAGGGAAATTTTCTACAAATCGTGCCTGTGGCCTCTCGTTCTATCCTTCCATGCTGGCACTAGTGCTCTATCGATTAACCCATTCACACGCATGAGTCGTTCTGTGTATATATGAAATTCATAAAAGATCATGTGAGAGATGTGACCTGTAGGTTGTGCTAATGGAATTGTTGACAGTTTATATCCTAATACAAGATGGCTGCTGATGGGTATGTTTTTCAACAAAATTTGGAAATATTTGATATCTCCCATCTGGACATCACACCAAATCTACATATGAAATTTGAAAAAGATTGGGTGAGAGATGGGGCCTGTAGGGTGAGCTAATGGAATTGTTGACAATTTATATGCCAAATCTAAGATGGCCACTGGTGGCCATATTTTGTAACGAGATTCAGAAAAATTTGATAGGTCCCATCTAGACATTGTCCCAAAGCTACATATGAAATTTAAGACTCATCGGGTGAGAGCTGCGACCTGAAGGGTGTGCTAAAGGAATAGTTGGACTAAGGCTTCCACGTTTACACGTGTAAATGTGAATGTTTCGTTTATGGGCATTAAACGTTTACAGTTCTGGTAAACGTGTACACGGAATGAAGTTTTAATAGAGTAATTTCAAAATTGCAGATTAATGCAGATAGTAAAAAAAACTTTTAAAAAATTTCCAACTTTGCAATGCAATATTTTGGTAATGCTTAAGAAAAACTGTGTACTGGTTCCGACTGGCGCCGCCGCCACAGTAACCGAAACTTAATCATCTTCAAATCATGTGATATCATATGTGACACAGTCACGTGAGCCACATGGCACGTGCTTATCTTTGGTGTTTCCTTCGAAACATGTGTGGGATGTTTTAGTTTATTCGGATTTACATGTATATTCCCAAAGTGATACACAATTGTTCTCGATGATTTCGTTCACCTGACATGTATTATTAATTTATCATTCACACATGGGATGATCTTAGGATCGATTTATGGAGTTTGACAGACAGACTGGCACTTGCTGTGTTTGAACATTTGGATTCCCCTGCATGGTTTGTAGACTTTGTTTATTTTTGCGACATTGCATTCCACTCTCAAGTCCAGTATTGTCACTACTGTGTGCCATGGCAACTCGCTCCAACATTACTGTTTGAAAAAACACAAGGAATTTCACCCCGAACCCACCAGAATGAGCTCAGAGACCCCCATAAATTTCAAAATTTACCTGGAGGAGCGACTTTGCCTTTGGCATCTGCATGCTGTGATCGTTTGTCTACGTCGTTTTTGGACGAACTGTAAATCGGCTGTCTCAATAACATAAATTGTATGCCCTGTATGCAAAGATATGATAAACTTACTGTGTATTATTACACACTTCTATCAAATATTGACGACTTGCACTGTTAGTATGTGTAAACGTTTCCGTTTCGTTTACAGACAGTCGTTTAAACGTTTACAATTTTGTCTAAACGTGGAAGCCTTAAGTTGGACAATTTATATCCAAATCCAAGATGGCTGCTGGCAGCTATGTTTTTCAACAAAAATCAGAAAAATTCAATAGCTTCCATCTAGACATCACACCAAAGCTACATATGAAATTTGAAGAAGATTGGGTGAGAGATGCGGCCTGTAGGGTGTACTAATAGAATTGTTGACAATTTATATGCAAAACCTAAGATGGATTTGGGAAAGAAAAGTGGTGCAAAAGCACCAAGAAAAAATAAGCCAAAACTGCGTTGAGTGATACCGGCGCACACCCAGTAGGGGACGCTCTTCTCCTGGTACAGATCCACAGCTTCCGGTACCCGTGCGCAGTCAGTAACTAATGAATCATTCTTCTGAATCCGCAACATTGGAGTTATGTGATCAGCGGGGAAGAAGGATTCTTACCCGAATAAGATGGGAGGGCCTCCATATAAACAATTGTGGTAGGTATAATAAGAAAGGAAATTTACTATAAAATTTAGATTTCTTAACAACCTACCCTACAATTGTTTACTACAGGCTGAAAAGATAATAGGAGGGAATCACATAACCAACCCCCACGTAACCCGACTGCACTGGAACCATGGACAGAAGAAGAGTTCCCATGGCCTATCAAACCATAGCATCATAAACATTAGTAACAGACAATGAGAGATGAGGTGTATGGCACTGCGTGATGCACAGACAGAAAGGACAGTAAAACAGCACAGGGCTGGAACTGACCTTGAAGCCTAATGGTTAGGGTAGACAACAGCCTGAGCAGAAGAAAGAGGGCCCAAAGAAAAAAGGTCCTCAGACTGCTCCTGCAACTAATTCAGATAGAAGGTGGAGAAAGTAGAAGCCTTTCTCCAGTAGGCTGCCTGCATAACATCTGACAACTTGACAGAGTTAGCATAAGCCCAGGAGGCAGACAAGGCATGCACCTCGTGGGCAGAAATATGATTGGTAATACAATCATCAGTTGCTAGATGAGCATAAGCAGTGCGAATAGCAAGACAAATACATCGAGAAATGGATTGAGAAGAGATCTTCTGTCGACAAGGAATAAGAGACAGAAAGAATTGTTTCTGCCTTTCCCAATGAACTGTGTCTGGTTGAGATAAATGCGAAGTGAACGAGCCGGACAGAGCAAAGGGCGATTACCCTTAGCCGAAGGAAGAGCCCTGATACAGATAGGAGGTGGAGTTGTTCCTGGTATCGGAGTCTTGGCCTAAAAGGAGCAATCAGTGGCAAAAGTAACACTGTTGGCGGAGTTCCTGAAAAAGGCCAGATCAACAGAGAGGGCGTGGAGCTCACTAACCCATCTGGCTGAGGCAAAAGCCATCAGAAAAGCTGTCTTGTATGTGAGAAAATGCATATCCACCTGGGATAAACGTTCAAACCGCACCACCACCCCCCCCCCCCCCCTCCCCTCCCAAGCAAAGCAGCACCCAAGAAAGATTCCATCTTGGGGTAAGCAGTAAAATCCTAAGCCTTTTCAAAGAAAAGTGCCGAATAAGCCTGGAGAGGTATGGATTAGTGCCGATACAACGCTTTCCCACATACAAAAAAGTCTCCGAAAGCATGGACCTGCATCCTTTGATGATAACAGGCTGGCGACTCTGAGAATCAAACAGATATACCAGAAACTCCGCAATCCGTGTTATCGAATGAATGGCATAATCAACAGAGTGATCAGCACACCATCGACAGAAGACCTTTCACTTAGCCGCATTGACTAATCCAGTGGAGTGGCGCCTTGCAGAAGAAATGCACTTCACTGTTCATCTCAAAAAACCTCTACGGAGGAGACAGGACCTGACAAAAGATATGCGTGAAGGCACAATGAAGTCGGGTCGACGTGAAACCTCCTTGGGTGACCTTGGCAAAGAAGGTCGCGATGTAGAGGGAGACGTGTCGGAACTGCCGCCAACAGAGAGCGGAGCCGATTGATCCACACCCATTGAGGCGACAGGGGAGCGATCAGAATGATTCGACAACTGCAGGTTCTGATCTTGGCCAGAACCTGAGGCAGAATCGGAACCGTGGGAAGGCGTAGCCGACTAGACCATTCCAATCGAGTGACAGAGCGTCGACGGCGAAAGCCAGAGGATCGGGACACGGAGACACGAAAGTGTCCACCTGATGGTTGCAACGGGTCGCAAAGAGACCAATGTGGGGACGACCCTAGAGATCGCAAAGTGACTGGAACACGCCCAGTGAGCATCCACTCGGAGGAAATGACCCTGCCCCATCGGGACAGGGAGTCGGCTAGGACGTTCAGATGACCGGGAATGTGACAAACAATCACTCCGGTGTTGACATCCTGAGCTAGCATTAGAAGATCCTGAGCCAATTCGTACATGGGAACCGAGTGTTTGCTGTCCTGGTTCCGAATGTAAGCGACCAGTCGAATTGATGGACAACAGAAGGACCTGACGATTCGAAAGGGGGGATCCACTGCCAGAAACTCAGAAGAAGAGCAAGAAGCTCCTTCTGGTTGATGTGAAGAGCTGCTTGATCCTAGTCCCATACACCGTGAAGAGAAAGACCTAGAGGATCCAACGTCGCACCCCATCTGTGATTGTGGGCATCTGCCGTCAGAACACGAACGGACATGGGCAAGTCAAACGGAACTCCCTGCATAATCCACTGAACATCCGTCCAGGAAAGAAGGTGACGATGAAGAGAGTCTGGTAACTGAAGCACCAGATCCAGAGGATCGACATTCGGCCTCCAACGACCGAGCAGAAAGTGTTGGAGAGGTCTGACATGCAGCCAAACAAGAGGAAAGAGATCCATCACCGAACAGCAGAGACCGAGCAGCCGGAAAATACTCTGAACTGTCGCGGACATGGAATCCCCAGATGACAAAACGACTGAGAAGGGAACAGGTCCGACTTCTCCTCGTTGACTCTGAACCCTAGCGACGTGCGACAGATATGCTGAAGTAGTCACCCTGGACAGTGTGCGATGGAAGGCTATCACATGCAACACCAGTCGGGTGATGGCCCAAGGAGCCAGGTTGAGGCTGAAAGGCATGGTTTTGAACTGGTAAACTCGCCCCAGAAAAGCAAACGTGAGATACTTTCGTGAAGTCCGATGAATCAGAACGTGAAAGTAAATGTCTTGCAGGTCGATGCTGGAAGCAAAATCTCCCTGGTGAATGGAGTGGCGAACTGACCTGAAAGTCAGAGTTGGCTGACCTTCTTCGGCACCAAGAACAGGCAGGAATAAAATCCCACTGAATGAATGTTCTTGATGACCTCGATCGCCCCCTTTGACAGGAGATTGTCCATCTCCGTGATCAAAAGCTCCCGACGTGAAATGTCTGAAACAACATGTGTTGGAAGAGGCACTCCGACAGAGTGGGGTGCCTCCGGAAGGATATTCGCTGCCCGGACCAAACAAAATCTAACACCCAAGGATCAGATGTGATTGTGGCCCAATGGTCTGCGAACCCTGATATCCTTCCTCCAACCTGGGACAAATCGAGGTGAGGATCTTCATCTCGAGCCCCGGCGAAGCCCGCGAGAGGAGAAACCACTTCCTCTATTAGATGAATGATCCTGAGTCCTCCCTCTGGTCTGCCAACACTTACCCTTAACACAGTGAGTAAGAAGTAGAAGCGGCGGCATGAGGATTAGCCCTTGGCTTTGCAGAGGAAGCAGAAGGGCACTTGTTAGGCTTAGAACAGCCCCTGCCTCCAACAGAAGGCTGATCAAGCTGGCAAAGCAGCAGCCGATCTTTGGAATGATGCAGGACATCATCCCGGACTGTCGCCATGGAACCATGGGAAAGTCGCGGACCCGCCAAAGAAGCGGATTGAAGAGCAGCGCGCTGCCCCGCAGGAAGGAAATGGCTTGTGTCCAACACAGCGTCCCGGCAAACTAATTCCAATATAGCTGTGTTACAGGCATGCGTGTGAGTAAGATGCATGAGCGCCTTGGAAATCACATGCAAAGGAGCCTGTATGGCGTCAAACCTATCTGGAGGCAGATAAGCAGCCAAAGCAGAGACGACACGATCTGAGAGAGAAAGCATGCCCAGCATCTCTCTCGATAATCCCAACAGGGATTTCAAAGTCGTCATAGGAATAACGGCTGACTTGGGCTTGGAAAGCCCGAGGGAGGTGGGGCCCTGATCCAAGATCGTCAAAGTTTGGCAGACCGACAGATTGGCGGATTCGTAGCAATGATAACGCACTGGAGGCAAAAAGGTGTCAGCCCTGGTGAAGAACGATGTCTTCATAGGCTTGATACTCAGCTTAGAGTCCAAAGCTGCAAATGCTTCAACCACCTGTACCGACTGGCACGGTCGAAGGCGCCCAGAAGTGGGTTGCTGCTCATTCCGGAGGCCCATGACCAATGATCGCAGCCTGGCTGACACCGTCAGTTGGTCTGACAGTTTGAGATCCGGAAGGAAACCAAACACAAAGTCAAGAGCTGCCCCCAAGTCAGAAGACTGTGGGCCCTCAATGTCTGGTATGTCTGACCCATCCTCTGAGTCGGAAGACACATAGCCCATCACGGGCAAACCAGCCGATGCCTCCCATGGTGTAGGCACACCAGGGGGGATCAGAAAGCAGCCTGCTTCCAATCCCGGGAGGCGGCACCACGGGGGTGCCTGGAAACCACTAGTAGCCTCGCTGGTGGCAACGGGAAGGCTCTTGGAAAGAACCTGAGTGAGCAAGGAGAGGGCCTCTCTAAGCTCACGGCCCGTGGCAGCCGGTTCAACGTGGGAACGAACCGGCAAAGTGGCTTCACTCCTAACCCTCTGAACCAGCGCAGTGTCAATGATCCTCCAGAACACCTGATGTGGGGTGACAGGCGGCAGCCGAAACATCTGCAGGCAGATGCTGATAGGGGTATACCAGACCACGAGGATCAAAAGTGCGGGAACTCAGGAGAGTCACCGCGAACCTCTGAGGGACAGAAGGTCCAGGCTGCACAAAAAGCGTCGGTCCCGCAATACTGGCCATCAGACCAGAGTGCGTGGATGAAAACGCAACAGAGTACATGATGACCCCACAAGGAACATCCAAATCCAAAGAGAAGGCTGCTGGGCTCGACGGCTGAGAGACCACAGCAGAGGGTTTGGCCAGCAGCCCCTTCCGACTTTGCCGAGTTGAAGTCAGGGAAGGCTGAGGCCGATATCCCACGTCTACACTACCAGACATCTCTGCAGACCCCTGCAGGGATAAGCCGAGGCTGGCTGAAACATTGACCGATGACAATGCAGACAGAACAGCAGTAGCTGCAGATACGACGGGAGCTGTTGAAACTGGTGGAAAAGTGGAGAAAGCAACCGAGCTCGGCTCCAAAGGAGGAGTAACAACCCTAGTGACAGCCTCAGATGTCGACTGAGAGGAACCACAGTCCCGGAACCAGGCATCTCTTCAGCAGACAACTCAACAGCTCCTGCAGTATCCACCACAGGAAAAGACTGCACATCCCCCATGGAGGGGGTATAACTCTCACCAGATGTTGTTGTGTCGGGAGGCTCCCGAACGACAGCGTTCCCCTTCCCCGTGGGTGTGGGAGGAACGGCCACAAGAACGCACCACATGCTTGGGAAAAAGGCATTGCCCTCAAGGAACAGTCCTGAGCATAACAGAGGTGAGAGCAGTAGAAGAAAAGGTGAACTCAACAGATGCAGAAAGTAGAAGAACACCCCCACCTATGAGAGAAAGGTGGCAGAAAATAAAGGACCAATGGGAACACAACTAAACTCAGACGGCCGACAGGGACACAAAAAACAGACATTCTGCCCCAACAGAGGGGAGAAATCCTGTCCATACAACCGCTCACTGACACCTAACTCCAATAATAATAATATCCAAAAGGATAACATAAATTTATCAACCAAAAAATTATATGTCCGAACTGCACAGTGCACGAAAGTCACGCGCAAACAGGGAGAATATACAAAATACAATGAAAATGTGGTTGAATTCAATAACGAGAATATAAAACACACTCCTGTTATTATACGATACTCAGATAAATAATTCTAGTCACATGTAACCATTATCAACGAGTTGAATTATAACTGTTTCGTAATACAAATGGCCGCATTTCATTCCAGGACGGCAGAAGAAAAAAGGATGATTCATTAGTTACTGACTGCACACTGATACCGGAAGCAGTGGATCTGTACTAGAAGAGCGTCCCCTACTGGGTGTGGGCCGGTAGCACTCGACCCAGTTTTGGCTTATTTTTTCTTGGTGCTTTTGCACCACTTTTCTTTCCCAAATCCCCTGGAAAAGATCAAAATAGAGAGAACATTTTCAGAGTAAGAGACTTCCACAGTAGTGCAAGCCTGTAGTAAACAATTGTAGGGTAGGTTGATAAGAAATTGTGTCTTTAATGAATACTCAAACTAAATTGTTTCACTTATTGTCCCATTGAAGTTATTTTTTCATACAGTCAACTAATCATGACATGAGTATGAAATTAAATTCAAACAATATTTCAAATTTGTATGTTGTCAACTTTACAGAACTTGCTTATACGTCGACAGTTATGACATCATGTTATGAGGGTCGAAAGGGGCTTGCCCCAAAACGTCTTACCATGCCTTCCGCATACAAAGCCATTAATCAACTACATCCCATTTTGATCAACACAACAAAACTCTGCGACTTCACTGGATAAAATAATCAGATAAAATGTATCCGATTTTGGAAAACCATTGTTTTTGCAGCTCAGAAGACATTTTGTGAGACAACCACATGCCCATGGACAAAATACCCATGGCCAAAATGTCCATGGACAAAATGCCAATCAGACAAAATGCCCAACCAGAAAACATAAAATACACAAAATCCCCATGACAATTTTTTGTCATCATAATTGTCCTTTTTATTGACTTTTTCTTAAAACCAACTGTTGTTTTTTCACAGTATTTGTTGGTTTGTCAATCTCTACTGTCAGTTCTTTTGTTTTTATGCAGTATTCATGTTGTAACTTTCTTTTTAAATGTTCTTGTAAATTACAACAAACAATTATTTATGTATGAACAGTTTCTTGCTAAACTCAGGCTCCCTTTGCTGGTAAATAAATAATAGGCAATGAAATGATGAAAGTGAAGAGGTGAACAATTTTAAATTTCAAAACTACTTCCTATAGACTGTGGATTTGAAATTTAAAATTGCTAACCTCTTTATTTTAGCAGTTGATTGCCAATAAATTCTTTATATAAAATGTTTTGTTTGTGATTAGAGAGTTTGAACATTAATAATTTAATACTGGCACATCTAGAATTGACAGATTGACTGCCATAAATTCTTTTCAAAACCTTTTTCATCTCAGGTAATAGTTTTCTCAATGATTTCCCTAAACCACCATATAATTATAAATGTGATTAGACAATCATGTTATGAAATCAGTTACAGGAAAACTTAGACATAAATCTTTTTTGAAAAGAGATTGTGTAAATACAACTGTTTTCTAGCAACAGATTGAAAGGTATGAGCCAGTAGAGTCCAGTAAATTGTAAGAAAACTATAAATTAAATCATTCTTTTTTTGCAACTGATTGGAAGGTATGAGCCAGTGCCGTCCCGTAAAATGTAAGAAAACAATTATTTATAAAGTAAATAAAATTGTATTGCGAAAATTGATTGGAAGCTGAAGGTATGAGCCAGTACCCTCCAGTAAATTGTAAGAAAACATTTATAAATTAAATAAAATTCTTTTCTTGCTGCAAGTACCCTCAAGTAAATTGTAGGAAAACAATTACTTTTGAACACAATCTTGCTAAACTAAGGCAAAAGCATAACAAGACAAGGCCTACACCCAGTGCATAATACACAGATTAGGCTTTTTTCAAATTGTACATAATGACTCTTTTCATCCAACAAATGGCCTGGATTGTCAAATTGTACATAACGACGGTTTTCATCCAACAAACGGCCTACATTGCCAAGCGCTAAATGCTACAAAATGCATTTTGGAGTGAGGAAAAAAACATTGCCTAATTGATGAGGGGTGGGCGCAGAGGGGTGTTGTTGGAGTCAATTTTTTTTTTAAATGCATTTGGGGAAAAATTGCCTAAATGATAAGTGGGGGGATGGGGGGGGGGGGGGGGGGGGGGATAGATAATGGTGGTCATCAAATTTGAGGTAGACATTGTTCCCAAAGGGATATATACCACAAATGAAAGTGTCAATGACACTGTAGCTTAACTTGTGTGTTGTGTTTGATGAAAAGGATAATGTTCAATGTTTATGAAAGGATTAAGACAAGAATTGTGATAATTGGGAATATGTTCATTTCTGTTCCCTGTATGCTATGTTTTTGATAAAAATAATATGAGGTGTACACTGTACTAAAGAGCTGAGGGGTGGGTTAATATGACCTCACAGTTAATGCATGTGGCCCTCACAGTTAACGTATATCAACAAAAGTTACCAAGTTACAGTGAAATTATTCCAAAACGAGTCATCCTATCAAGTTACATTGAAATCCCTTCATAAATATGGCCTGTAGACTGTGCTAAAGGTTTTTGGGCTTCGGGCCCTTCAGCCGTCAGTTTCCCAATTGCGTCCAAAGGGGACGTTCTCATCTAGACATTATATGAAGTCAACCTACTAAGTTACAATGAAATCCATTCATAAATATGACCTGTAGACTGTGCTAAAGGTTTTGGGGCTTTGGGCTCTGGCAGCCATCATGGTTAAATGATCGCAACCAAAAGGGGACATTCTCATCTGGGCATCATCTGGAGTGATCCTACGAAGTTACAATGAAATCCCTTCAAAAATATGACCTGTAGACCGTGCTCAAGGTTTTTGGGCTTTGGGCCTCTGAAGCCGTCACAGCTGACTAATCACGACCAAAAGGGGATGTCATCATCTAGGCATTATATGGAGTCAAACTTATGGGTTACAATGAAATCCTTCCATAAATATGACCAATAGACTATTCTAAAGGTTTTGGGGTTTGGGGCTCGGGCAGCCATCAAGGCTGAATGATCACGACCAAAAGGGGACGTTCTCATCTAGACATTATTTGGAGTCATCCTACCAGGGTACAATGAAATCCCTTCATAAATATCACCTGTAGACTGTGCTAAAGGTTTTCGGGCTTCAGGCCCCTGCAGCCGTCACAGTTGCCTAATGGTGTCCAAAAGTGGCTGTTTTCATCGAGACATTATATGAAGTCAACCTACCAAGTTACAATGAAATCCCTTCATAAATATGACCTGAAGACTGTGCTAAAGGTTTTCGGGCTTTAGGCTCAGGCAGCCATCATGGTTGAATGAACGCAACTAAAAGGGGACATTCTCATCTGGACATCATGTGGAGTGATCCTACAAAGTTACAACGAAATCCCTACATAAATATGACCTGTAGACTGTGCTCAAGATTTTCAGCCTTTGGGCACCTGTAGCCATCACAGTTTACCAACCACGACCAAAAGGGGATGTCATCATCTAGGCATTATATGGAGTCAACCTAACAAGTTACAATGAAATCCTTCCATAAATACGACCTACAGACATGCTAAAGGTTTTTGGGCTCAGGCAGCCATCAAGGCTGAATGATCACGACCAAAAGGGGACGTTCTCATTTAGACATTATTTGGAGTCATCCTACCAAGCTACATTTCATAATTATGACTGTTCTAAAGGTTTTCAGGCTTCAGGCCCCTGTAGCTGTCACAGTTGCCCAATCGTGTCCAAAAGGGGACATTCTCACCTAGACATTATATGAAGTCAAACCTACCAAGTTACAATGAAATCCCTTCATAAATATGACCTGTAGACTGTGCTAAAGGTATTCGGGCTTTGGGCTCGGGCAGCCATAATGGTTGAATGATCACAACCAAAAGGGGACATTCTCATCTGGGCATCATCTGGAGTGATCCTACGAAGTTACAATGAAATCCATTCATAAATATGACCTGTAGACTGTGCTCAAGATTTTCGGGCTTCAGGCACCTGTAGCCATCACAGTTGACCAATCACGACCAAAAGGGGATGTCATCATCTAGGCATTATATGGAGTCAACCTAACAAGTTGCACTGAAATCCTTCCATAAATACGACCTATAGACTATGCTAAAGGTCTTTGGACTCGGGCAGCCATAAAGGCTGAATGATCGCGACCAAAAGGGGACGTTCTCATCTAGACATTATTTGGAGTCATCCTACCAAGCTACAATGAAATCCCTTCATAATTATGACCTGTAGACAGTTCTAAAGGTTTTCGGGCTTTGGGCCCCTGTAGCCGTCACAGTTGCCCAATCGTGTCCAAAAGAGGACGTTCTCATCTAGACATTATATGAAGTCAACCTACCAAGTTACAATGAAGTCCCTTCATAAATATGACCTGTTGACTGTGCTAAAGGTTTTCGGGCTTCAGGCTTGGGCAGCCATCATGGCTGAATGATCGTAACCAAAGGGAACAATCTCATCTGGGCATCATCTGGAGTGATCCTACGAAGTTACAATGAAATCTCTTCATAAATATGACCTGCAGACTGTGCTCAAGGTTTTCGGGCTTCAGTTGTAGCCATCACAGTTGACCAATCACGACCAAAAGGGGATGTCATCATCTAGACATTATATGGAGTCAACCTAACAGGTTACAATGAAATCCTTCTAAAAATATGACCTTTTGCCTATGCTAAAGGTTTTTGGGCTTGGGCACCCATCAAGGCTGAATGATCACTACCAAAATGGGACGTTCTCATCTAGACATTATTTGAAGTCATCCTACCATGTTAAAATGAAATCCCTTCATAAATCTGACCTGTAGACTGTGCTAAAGGTTTTCGGGCTTCGGGCCCCTTTAGCCGTCACAGTTGCCCAATCATGTCCAAAAGGGGACGTTCTCATCTAGACATTATATGAAGTCAACCTACCAAGTTACAATGAAATCCCTTCATTAATATGACCTGTAGACTGTGCTGAAGGTTTTTGGGCTTCTGGCTCGGGCAGCCATCATGGTTGAATGAACGCAACCAAAGGGGACAATCTCATCTGGGCATCATCTGGAGTGATCCTATGAAGTTACAATTAAATCCCTTCATGAATATGACCTGTAGACTGTGCTCAAGGTTTTCAGGCTTTGGGCATCTGTAGCCATCAGTTAACCAATCACGACCAAAAGGGGATGTCATCATCTAGGCATTATATGGAGTCAACCGAACAGGTTACAATGAAATCCTTCCATAAAATATGACCTTTTGCCTATGCTAAAGGTTTTTGGACTCGGGCACCCATCAAGGCTGAATGATCGCGAACAAAATGGGACGTTCTCATCTAGATATTATTGGGAGTCATCCTACCAAGTTACAATTAAATCCCTTCATAGATATGACCTGTAGACTGTGCTAAAGGTTTTCGGGCTTCGGGCCCCTGTAGCCGTCACAGCTGCCCAATCACGCCCAAAAGGGGACTTTCTCATCTAGACATTACATGAAGTCAACCTACCAAGTTACAATGAAATCCCTCAATAAATATGACCTGTAGACTGCGCTAAAGGTTTTCGGGTTTTGGGCTCGGGCAGTCATCACGGTTGGCAGATCATGCCCAAATGGGGAAATTCTCATCTAGACATCACAAGGAGTCATCCTACCAAGTTACAATGAAATCCCTCCATATTAAACATGACCTGCAGACTGTGCTAAAAGTTTTTGGGTTTCGGGCTTGGGCAGCCATCACGGTTGATAGATCTTGCCCATCTAGGCATTATACAGAGGCATCCTACCAAGTTTCAATCTCTTCATATTAAATATGTTCCCTGTATGCTATGTTTTCAATAAAAATAATATGAGGTGTAGACTGTACTAAAGAATTGAGGGGTGGGTTAATGTGGCCCTCATAGTTAATGTATGTGGCCTTCACAGTTAATATATGTCAACGAAAGTTACCAAGTTACAGTGAAATTATTCCAAAACGAGTCATCCTATCAAGTTACAATAAAATCCCTTCATAAATACGACGTGTAGACTGTGCTAATGGTTTTCGGGTTTTGGGCTCGGGTAGCCATACCGGTTGCCCGATCGCGACCAAAAGGGGACGTTCTCATCTAGACATGACCCCAAACCTGCATATGAAATTTTGTGATGATCAGACAAGAACTGCGGGGTGTACCCCGTGCTAAAGGAAAATGTGAACAGACTCACAGACTAACAGACTTCCGAATGCATAATGGCAATAGCTTATCATGACTATGTAAGTTAAGCTAAAAAGTTAAAAAATTTATAGTAATTTATATATTTTTTATACTTACCAATGACCCAGACATAGCTGGTGCTAACTCTTAAAATATAGGGCCAAACACAAATTTTGCCCCCCAATCCCCAAAATTTGCATCTAAAACTAAAGAAAACATGTCCTGAAAGGCCCTCCACACTTCGCCCCTACTGCGCATACGCAGTGTCAAGGACGTTCCGAAATTGGCGCCATTTATCATTCTAATAACCAGTGCCTGGTAAGCGCTATGTACTCAGCGGGGAGGCAAGAGTTCCCAACTCCTGGGAGGGCCATCCCCGTCTGGGTCATTGGTAAGTATAAAAAATATATAAATTACTATAAATTTTTTAACATTTCTATACTGTACCAATGACCCAGACATAGCTGAATAGTAAAAAGGCTGGAGGGCCAAGGACATAGAGCAAAATGGAATACGCTCAATAAAATAAAATAGAGTCATCCCCTGTAGGGAAAAGAAGTAATAGGCCTTACATGTATCTTTCTTATTTATGATAAATTAGAAAGATACAACACCTTCCAAAAATTGAGC
This sequence comes from Pictodentalium vernedei, assembly GCA_031216915.1. Lineage (NCBI taxonomy): Eukaryota > Metazoa > Mollusca > Scaphopoda > Dentaliida > Dentaliidae > Pictodentalium > Pictodentalium vernedei. Next base: position 705,466,742 of record CM062297.1, read on the forward strand.
TTCATACATCCATGTACTCTATTAATATCCAATAATCCTTATACTAATAATTTTTAAAGTAAGCCAATAATAAAGTAAGTCTAGAGAATAGAGACTCTTATACTCCTAAAAGTGTCTGAGAATTGCATAATCATGTCCGTTGACATATGCAATATTCAAAAGCTATACTTTAAAAACTAAGACTTGAATGAATTTTATAAACTTAAACTTCTCACTAAACAACCATCCCAATAACAGCTCAGAATTACTAACTCCGGAGGAGGTATCCCCTTGTTTTCATAGTAAAAACAGGTGACCCAAGGGAACACCCTCCCCCCCCCCCCTTTTTCTTGCCCTGGGTCAAATAGCCCAGAGCGAAGAGGGCAGCCGAACGGAGACACTGCCGAAACAGACAGCCTACCTAGCTATAGTAGCAACTGTTAAGTGAATGACATTCTGAGCAGTAGATAATAGACCTAACAATAGAGGCCTCCAGAAATGGACTCGATATTTCTGAGATAAAATTCATGAATGTGGATGGCTGAGCGCAATGAGCAGCCTTCAAAAATCTATAATAGCAACACTATTAATGTAAGCCCAAGAAGTAGAACTCTTACTTCATGAGCCGAAATCTTAAGCACAACTGCTAAGCCAATGATATACCATAAGCAGCACGCTAGTTAATAGAATCCATTAACAATAAAATGGAGCGTAACGTCCTTCTACTAGACATCAAAGACAGAAGAAGCTTACGCCCTTGTAATAAACAGATATCTGTTTATAAATACATAAACTGTACCCGGAAAGAGTAAAGGCCTATGCCCATACGAAGACGGAAGGACCTTAAAATAATAGGTTCCGGATAATAGGAGCCTAACTCTTATGCAACAATCCAACCTAAATAGTAACGGAAGTATTGATTCCGAAACTATGAAAGTGAAAATCATCCATCGATAGTGCATGAAACTCACTGACTCTACAGTAAAAGAGAAACCAACAGAATTACTGTCTAAAAGGTCAGAATTTGAAAACTACTGTTTCCAGAGGCTCAAATGATTACTTAGCTAAATAAGAACCGAAGTTAAAATCCGTATAGGAATTTAATCTAAAGATTCTAAGTCTATTTATCAAAAAGTTACTAACTGACTTAGATAAAGAGACAAAAGACTCAATTGTAAACTATCGTAGAGTGCATAGGTATGAGGTAACATAAACCTATAACCTAAATAATAACAGGCTGCAGTAGATCTTGTGAAACAAGTATACTAAAAAATAGCAATGAGTAGTATGGAGGGATCAACAATATGAACATAATGATCCCTACACCACGACGGAAGAGCCTCCACTTTAGTCGCATAGAATAGCGAAGAAGAGGATCTCCTATAGTAAGAAATCGCGTCCAAAGCTCGTCCAGTACAGTGCTTACAATGCAATACGGACCACACAACGGAATACATGAAGGTTGCGACCTTGCTGGTTGTGATAAAGATGACACGATTTACCCAGTGAAAAAAGATCCTCACATAGAGGAAGATTTCACGTTAAGATCCACAGTAGACAAGAGAGTAAATTACTCATGATCTCTGTGAAGATAGAGATGCTATCAACAGAAATGTATTGTGGTTGTTTATCTTAGCAATACCTGCTAAAACAACAGCGCCGGAGGATACGCGTATCCTATCATTCCGTCCTATAGATCAATAGAGCGTTAACAGTATTAGCTCAGAGATCTGGACAAGCCAACACATACGTCTGCAATTGATTAGCAAGCTGTGTTATAAATAAAACATCATTGGGCGCTCCCATAGATAGCAAATCTGATTGAATACTTGTTTGTTGAGAGTCCATTCTGACAGCAACAAGCGACCCGTAAGAGAACGGGAGTCCGATAAAACAATCAGACGACCCAGAATACGACGGACCAAAACTGAACTTGGTGTACTATAACCAACAGACGGATTCTTTCCATTAAATTGAATAACGGAAACGAAAGAGTGCCTCCCTGGTTCCGGAGATACGCCACTACTGTCGAATTAAAGGACAGGAATTTGGGCATGCGTTTCTGAATAATGTTCATGCAATGACATAAAGCAAGCCTAAAAAACATTATTCCGCGGAAGTTAAACTGATAGCTAAAAGACTGCGGAACCCAAAGACCCTAGCACTTCGAATCCGTAGGGATCAGTATATATCCCAATCTGTTTGACTGGCAACCGTCATAACAGCCACACTCGGGTCCGGCAACTGCGGCGGCACTCTCTGAGTCAACCACCGAATGTTTGCCCCAGTCTGAATCTCTTGTAACACTAGATAGACAAGAGAATGTATAAATCGAGCAATTCATGGATTGCCGGAAAGTTGCCGTCGAAGAGAAGCTCCTCCGAGAACGAAGCGACTCTGAGAGAGTTCTTAACCTTACTATCCACGCGTGGATGTAGCTAGGGCTGCGTCACGTCTAACCAACTCCAATCAGCCACTGAAGGGCGGAGTTATACGTGAACAACTACTGCCCTCAAAAGAAATTACATTGAGAATAATATCCCGTAAATCTTTTCTTGAAGACGTAATGATAACGCCTCAGTAAGGCGGATTACGTATAATAAAGCGTCTAAGTTAAGTCTACTATACATAATGTCGTTCCCAACATTGAAATTGGAAAAGACATAAACGGCGAAAAAGAATATATGCAGTCTTTAATCACACCGTCTAGACGCATATGAACTCTCGGTATGCCCAGCTCTGCCAAAATAAACTATTTGTAAAAATGATAAAATGGCAGAAATGAGCCATGCGGACAAGAAACTAAACTATCATGCTTAGTAGCAGGCTTGTATATATATATAAATATATAGCGTCGAAAAATGAAACACATGTTGTAATGACAATATTGGACTGCGTCGGTAAGTCAGGGACAATGTCCCTGTACCGATCGAAAAATCCGAGTCCAATGACGCTATAAGTCTCTTATCCAAGATCGCAGCAATGAAGTCCGAAAAATAATCACTGGAAGAAATGCCAGAAGATATGAAAGGCATCTTCCGATACTACTAAAGGGAAAACTCGAAATCTTTCGAATCCCTTTCGCCATCCTGTCGGACCCTATAAAGCGTTCGGTCGTCCGTAGCTGATGCAACCGCGGACCGCACCGACCCAGCGCCGTCGGATAATTCCTGATTCGACCGAGAAACTGTCAATTGCTGGGATGCTGCGAAACAACTGTGCTAACTCAGATAGCACGTCCGTCACTGAGGCCTGAGGAGAAGCGGTCTTACAATGCATTGCCGCAGGAAGCTCCGAGATCGTTACCCCGTGCATACTTCCAATATGCGAGCGAACGGAGTGTATAGGCCTCGTGTCCCTTGGCTACCGGATGGCGCGACCTATTCGCCGTGGAATCACTGAATGCCGAAACTAATCGGATACTCGAGGTCACGTAGCCAATGTGCGGTCGTGTGCCCTGTTGTGAGGATGAGGAAGCATTAAAGACAGTCTCTCGGACTGTCAATATAACGGAGCGTCCCGAGCAACGGACATATGCTCCGAATGTAAAATATCTGAACCACAACATGCGGTCCCCTATGTTGTTGGCTTCCTCCGATCTGTCCTCAATCTGCCGTCACTGGGTGAGTACTAAAGTAATTAAAGTGCTCGCATCACCCAAATCTCCTTCCTAGACCGCAACGGACGAACCCGGCAGCCGAACCATTCGATGAATGTACGCTACACCGGGTGAGCTAGCGAATGTCACTCCGTAAGCGATAGACATATTCCATGAGCACTTATTGCCGCTAACTCTTCATTAACTATGACGACAGAGGCACACTTTTGAAAGACATCTCCATAACTCTTCGAACAAGAAACCAGAAATGCTTGGATAGCAAGCATAAAATAATAATATATATAGCGTCGTTCAATAATTCGAAAGTTTGTGTGACATTATTGGACTATGTCGGAACTGAGGGACGATGTCCCTGAACCGAACCAAAAATTTCTAAGTCCACCGATGCTATCAGTTTCTTATCCGGCATCGCAGCATATGTTGTTCCGAAAGGGAAAGCTTGAAATCCTCCGAATCCCTTTCGGTATCCCGTCGGACCGGGTGAAACTTTCGGACGTCCGTACCCGCTTCCGCGGAGCGTCCCGACCCAGCATCGTCGGATAAAATATATACGACAGATTCAGTTGATGCTGGGATGCTGCGATAAACTGTGCTATTAAGGAAAGCACGTCCGTTCCCGAGGCCTGTGCAGTAGCGGACTTACGATGCATTGCCGCTGGAAGCTCCGTGTACGTTGACTCCCGCACACTTCCTATGCGAACGTCCGGAGTCTGCAGGCCTCGAGTCCCCGGCTACCGACCCAGCGCTGTCGGATAATTCTCGATCCGACACCGTTTCTGTCGGCTGCTGGGATGCTGCGATAAGCTGTGCTATGTGCACAAGAATGTCCGGCGTCGAGACCTGCGGAGGCGCAGTCTATCGCTGCTTCGCCGAGGGCAGCTCCGCATCAGATGGCTCCCGCATACTTTTCCTATGCGAACGTCTGGAGTCCATCGGTCTCGAATCCCTGGCTGCCGGATGGTGTGACCTGGTCGCCGAAGAATCCTTGATCGGCGAAGCTGGTAATATATCGGTGGTCACGCAGCCAAGGTGCGGTCGTGTGCGCTGACGAGAAGAGGAAGCCTTAGCAGTCTCAGCGGACTGCCTATACAACGGAGCGTCCCGAGCGACGGACGTATGCTCCGCTAGTGACACATTTGTACCACAACATCTGGGGCCAGATGTTGTTGAACGAGAGAGGGGCCTCTCTCGCTTGCCGTCCGGATGGACCGGAACGAGCTATGAACCGGACTAAAAGGCTTCCTCCGTTCTCCCTCCGATCCGCCGTCACTGGGTGTGCATTAAGTTAATTTTATAGTGCTCGCATCACCCCAAAATTCCTTCTAGACCGCAACGGACGAACCCGGCTGCCGAACCATTCGGTGAATGGACGCTACACCGGGCGAGCTAGCGGACGTCAAAGGCCGTCGAACCTACTAGGGTCCTCTTAGGCAATTGGCGTATTACATGAGCACTTTACCGCTAGCCCTTCATTAATTGTGACGACGGAGGCACACTGTTGGAAGACATCACAGATACATCACCCTAATCTTGATCGTCTGAAATAGAAATTGATAAAGTAGAGTGACCCTGCGGGGAAAGGACCGGAGTGTCCAAATCCCCAACAACATACCGTGACATACGCTTCCCATATTGTCATCGAAATCATACGATACAGAACAGGAGTTAATGCGAGTACACTGACCACATATAGAATGATAATAAGGTCAGAGGAAGACTTCCTCTTAAAACAATTGATCAATATCCTTTCAATGTGAAAAGAAAACAAGTCCTGGTACTCGCACTAACCCCTGGCAATCAAAATACATAATAATAATATGATCCATTAATATAGAAAAAATAATTGAAATCAAAATATTTTGAAAAAATATTTTTTCAGAACAGCCCAAGTTTCTGAAAAGTAACGTTGAGCCCCAATGGATCCCAAGCCTAAGTGTGGACAAAAATTTTAAAAATATTTTAAACAATTTATTCAACACTTACGAACAATAATAATGTATCTAGTTATGATTAAAATAACATAAAGATATTATTATTTAGAAATCCCCCCCTCACACAGAGGGCTGTTGTAAATGTAAACAATGAGTGTAAAAACACTAAAATAAGACTCCAGGCACCCAGGCCCGAAATCAGTTACCAAAAATACACTATCTGATGCAAAACAGAGACTTCCAGGGAAGAAACTGCAAAACATCAGATGGTAGATGCAGAACACAACGCCTAACCACCCGTAGGTGAAGACGTAAACATGGGGAAAGAACAGAATTCATTCTGTTATTCAGCTAAAACTCCCAAGAAATTTTAGTAATAATAATTACAGAAACTATGCCAAAAGCATGGGAGAATAGCAAGGGGGAACTTAAAGGACAGGGAGAGAGGAAAACACTTGAAAAAACAGTGTAACTAAATAATCAGAATGACAACAAAATGGCTGCTGCCTTGAAAATAGGTAACTTAACATAATTTCATTAAAAAATTTTAAGTTACAGCCCTGATAATATTCTGTCACACATTCTTTTCCTCTCCTCCTTTTCTATCCTCCTTAGAATCACCATTTCACTAATATTTATGTGTCTGGCATCATTTAAACTGAGATTTAAAAGCACAAAGATCAGTCAGATGTTAACTGATGAAGGGCCAAACTTAGAATGATAAATGGCGCCAATTTCGGAACGTCCTTGACACTGCGCATGCGCAGTAGGGGCGAAGTGTGGAGGGCCTTTCAGGACATGTTTTCTTTAGTTTTAGATGCAAATTTTGGGGATTGGGGGGCAAAATTTGTGTTTGGCCCTATATTTTAAGAGTTAGCACCAGCTATGTCTGGGTCATTGGTACAGTATAAAAATATTGATATTTGGTTACTAATGTTTAAGTTATTACACAAACAAGCATAACATGATATTTATTAAAAACGAGCAATAACTCCCATAACTTTCATCAGATATGGTTGGTCATCGAACTTGTCATAGACACTGTTGCTGTAGAGACATAAACCAAAAAGAATTGAAATTCGTTAACTACTGTTCATGTTATGCTATAAACAAAGTTCTGAAAAAATGTTGATTGAAATATGGAAATTTCCAAGTCAAAAAGCCCCATAACTCTTGTAATGAAAGTGTCAATGACACTGTAGCTCAACTTGTCAAGACAAAGACATGTACATGTATAGTATGTGACACAGCAATGACAAACATCTAGGTAATGACCTGATAACAAAGGTACATATAAAGTATTGTAATGGTCTGTACATAAATACTGAGCGTTGCCTGTAACAAATGTATAGGTAAAGTATTGTAAAGGTGGGTGACAGTCAGATGCTAAACTAGAAAAGAAATCTTAGTCCCAGAGTGGGTCTGACTGAACCCCAAAATATTTCTCATAGCACAGTGATAACAAAGGCACCCCAAAACACACTCATTCCTGTCCCAAAGTGAAAACAAAGGTACCCAAGAAGTTTCGTGAAGATCAGTTCACAAATATGAGCTGTGTAGAAGTTGTGACAAAAAACTGATTGGACATAATTTCGGTACAAAATGGCCACTGGCAGCCATCTTGAATTTTGGACTGCGCCCAGAAACACTCGTTCTCGTCCCAAGGTGATAACAAAGGTACCCAAGAAGTTTTGTGAAGATCGGTTCATAAATACAGCCTCTAGCCCGAGCCGTATTGACATGTGCACTTACAGAGTATAAGTAGCACTGAATAAATCAAAGTTCATCTAATTTGCATAATTTCTGCACGAGAAAAAAACCTGTACTATATGTGATGTATTCCATGTTACTAAACATTCATACAAAAATTTATTCAAATCAGAACTTTCATACAGAAGTTCTGTACAAAAGACTGATTGCACTAATTTTGGTACAAAATAGCTGCTGGTGGCCATCTTGAATTTCGGACCACACCCAAAAACACTCGTTCTCATCCCACGGTAATAACAAAGGCACCCAAAAAGTTTCGTAAAGATCGGTTCATAAATACGGCATCTAGCCTGAGCCGTATAGAAGTTGTGTACAAAAAACTGATTAGACCTAATTTCGATACAAAATGGCCATTGGCAGCCATCTTGAATTTTGGACCGCACCCAGAAACACTCGTTCCTGTCCCAAGGTGATAACAAAGGTACCCAAGACGTTTCGTGAAGATCGGTTCATAAATACAGACTCTAGCCCGAGCCGTATTGACATGTGTACTTACTGTGTGTAAGCAGCACTGAAAAAATCAAAGTTCATCTAATTTGCATAATTTCTGCACGAGAAAAAAACCCGTATTATGTGTGATGTATCCCATGGTACTAAACATTCACACAAAAAATTATTCAAATCAGCGCTTTCATATGGAAGTTCCGTGCAAAAATCTGATTGCACCAAATTTCGTACCAAATGGCTGCCATCGGCCATCTTGAATTTCGGACCGGACCCAAAAACACTCGTTCTCGTCCCACGGTGATAACAAAGGTACCCAAGAAGTTTTGTAAAGATCGGTTCATAAATACGGCCTCTAGCCCGAGCCGTATTGGCATTTGCACTTACAGTGCTGAAAGTAACACCAAAAAACATCAAAGTTAGTCTAATTTGCATAATTTACGCACGAGAAAAAAACCCGTATTATATGTGATGTATCCCATGGTACTAAACATTCATACAAAAAATTATTCAAATCAGAGCTTTCATATGGAAGTTCTGTACAAAAAACAGATTTCTGCATCGTCAGTACAAAATGGCAGCTGGCAGCCATCTTGAATTTCGGACCGCACCCAAAAACACTCGTTCTCGTCCCACAGTCATAACAAAGGTACCCAAGAAGTTCCGTAAAGACCGGTTCATAAATACGGCCTCTAGCCCGAGCCATAGCAGCTTGGCACTTACAGCTCTGAAAGTAACACTAAATAAATCAAAGTCAGTCTAATTTGCATAATTTACGCACGAGAAAAAAACCTGTATTATATGTGATGTATCCCATGGTACTAAACATTTATACAAAACTTTATTCAAATCAGAACTTTCATACAGAAGTTCTGTACAAAAAACTGATTTTTGCATCATCGGTACAAAATGGCCGCTGGCAGCCATCTCGAATTTCAGACCACACCTAAAAACACTCGTTCCCGTCCCAGGGTCATAACAAAGGTACACAAGAAGTTTCGTAAAGATCGGTTCATAAATACAACCTCTAGCCCGAGCCATAGCCAATTGTTGACGTACGGACAGACGGACAGACGGACGGACAGACGGACGGACGGACGGACGGACGGACAAACAGACAGACGACGGGTCATGACAATAGCTCAAATTTGACTTCGACAAAGTTGAGCTAAAAATCATTCATCCCATGCCCCAATTCGAACTTAACCTTCATTTTGATATAACTGAGGCAGAAAGCAAGTTTGGTCCTGATCTGTGAATCCAAACTCAAGTTATCATCACAAACCAAAATGTTGATGGTAAAGTCAAAAAGGCACATGACTCAGGTAAAAATAATTGGACGGAACCCATAATCAAACTTGGCCTGTATTACTATTTGGGTAATACATGTACCAACTTTGGTTGAGATCAAATAATCCAAACTGGAGTTAGTGGTCGGAAACCAATAATTGTTTATGGACGGACGGACGGACGGACGGACAGACGGATGGACGGACGGACGGACGGACTGACAGACGGATGGATGGATGGACGGACGGACGGACGGATGGACAGACCATTTACATAATACAACCTTTTTTTACAAACGGGGTATCTACCAGCAGCATGCAAGGAGTTAAACAATATTTGATTTCATTATCAAATTCCCAATTCAGGGTTAATTCGGGATTAAACTAGAAGAGACTATGCCTTGTCAATTTTTTTTTATCTGCTCTGAAAGCTCAGAATTTAATACTTACTACTTTTGGCTTATCCGTCTTCAGATTAACAAGGGCTTCAACAAAGTTAGAAAAATGTGTTCTGGCATTATTCAATCTCACACAGATTTGTTCATACTGTTTTTCTTGAACAACAGTCCTGAAATAGAAGAAACTGTTAAAATCCCCAAAATCTATACTGAAGGATAAAATTATTCCAGAGGTCTTTTTCACCAGAAAACACCATTTCTGATTGAGATTAGCACTGAAATGTATATAATTTCCAAAATACTATACGCATACCAAAAAAAAAAAATCCCATTAACCCTTTACTTACTTAATGTAATAGATACTGCAGTTTATTCCCAACAAGATGAAATCCAACAAGATGAATATCGAAATGGTCATCCCAACAAGACAAATTTAATTAAAATGACTTTATAACCCAATTATTTTGAGATACCGCGCAAAAATATTTACGAAAAGTTTAGTTTGAAGTGGAAATTCATTTTTCAAGGAAAAAAACCCCATGTATGAGATATTTTAGTAATTACAGGAGGCCCCATGGGGATTGAGGAGCTCACCTGACAATAGTTGTTTAAAGAAGGATTTAATTAGCAGCTACAGCTAGTTAACACTACAGATGAATGAAGTTATTTTATTTATAAATTTGTTGTCCATGCCAGATGATTTTTTTCTAGTACTGAGATGCTACCACAGAAATTTAAATTTTATAGTTAATTTCCTTTCTTATTATACCTACTGCAATTGTTTACTTCAGGCTTGCACTACAGTGGAAGACCCTAACTTGGATAAAATACTCTCTATTTTAATCTTTCCCAAGAAATTTGGGAAAGAAAGGTGGTGTAAAAACACCACGAAAAAATAAGCTAAAACTGGGTCGAGGGCCATCGGCGCACACCCAGTAGGGCATGCTCTTCTCTTAGTACAATTCCACGACTTCCGTTAACCAGTGCGCAAACAGTCATCAAACCATTCTTTTGAGTCCGCCAACATAGGAGTTATGTGATCAGCGGGGAGGAAGGATTCTTACCCGAATAAGAAGACAGGAGGGCCACCATGAAAACAATTGCGGTAGGTATAATAAGAAAGGAAATTTACTATAAAATTTAAATTTCTTATCAACCTACCTTACAATTGTTTACTACAGGCTGAACAGACAATAGGATGGAGGGAATCACATAACCAACCCACACATAACCCAACTGCACTGGAACCGTGGACAGAGGAAGAGGTCCCTAGGCCTAAACCATAGCATCACAAACATTAGTAAAAGACAATGAGAGATGAGGTGTATGGTGATGTGCGGTGCACAGACAGAAAGGGCAGTAACAGCACAGAGCTGGAACTGACCTTGTAAGCAGCCGAATGGCTGGGATAGACAACAGTCTGAGCTGAAGAAAGAGGGCCCGTAGAACAAAGGTCCTCTGCCTGCACCTGCAACTGTCGCAGATAAGTGGAGAAAGTAGTATTTCTCCAGTAGGCTGTCAGCATAACATCCGGCAACATGACAGAGTTAGTATAAGTCCCAAGAAGTAGACAATGCACGCACTTCGTGGCAGAAAAACGATTGGTAATACAATCGCCAGTCGCTAGACAAGCGGAAGCTGCACGAATAGCAAGACAAATCCATCGAGAAATGGATTCAGGAGAGATCGTCTGTCGACCAGGAATAAGGGACAGAAAATTGATCCTACCCTTCCAAATGAACAGAGCAAAGGGTGTTTACCCTCAACAGAAGGAAGAGTCCCGATACAGATAGGAGGCAGAGTAGTTTCCGGTATCTTATTCTTGGCCAGAAAGGAGCAATCACTGGTAAACATAACATTGGTGGGAGAGCTCCAGAAAAAGGCCGGGTCAACCGAGAGGGCGTGAAGCTCACTAACCCATATGGCCGAGGCAAAAGCCATCAGAAAAGCTGTCTTGTATATGAGAAAACGCATATCCACCTGGGATAAAGGCTCGAACGGCGCCCCCTAAGCAAAACAGCAGCCAAGAAAGATATCATCTTGGGGTAAGCTGCAAAGTCCTAGGCCTTTTCAAGGAAAAGTGCCGAACAAGCTTGGAGAGGCATGGAGTAGTACCGATACGATGCTATCCCACATACAAAAAGGTCTCCGAAGCATGGACCTGTACCCATTGATGGAAACAGACTAGAGACCTCCCAGAATCAAACATATACCAGAAACTCCGCAATCTGTGTTATCAAAGGAATGACAGAAGCAACAGAGTGATCAGCACACCATCGACAGAAGACCTTAAACTAAGCCGCAGAGGCTAAACTAGTGGAGTGCCTCCTTGAAGAAGAAAAGCAACTCCACTGCACGTCTCGAAAAAACCATTACGGAGGAGACAGGACCTGACAATGCACTAAGGCACAATGAAGTCGGGTCGACGTGAAACCTCCTCGGGAGATCTTGGCAAAGAAGGTCGCGATGTAGAGGGAGACGTGCCGGAACCGCCGCTAACGGAGATAGAAGCAGAGTGATCCACACCCACTGAGGCGACAGGGGTGCGATCGAAATGATTCGACAACTGCAGGTTCGTATCTGGGCTAGAACCTGAGGCAGAATCGGAACCGGCAGGAAGGCATAGCTGGCAAAACCGTTCCAAAGGAGGGACAGAGCGTCCACGGCGAAAGTCAGGGCATCTGGATACGGGGACACGAAAGAGTCCACCTGATGGTTCCAACGAGTCGCAAAGAGATCGATGTGGGGGAAGATCCCAGAGATCGCAAAGATAGTGGAACACCGTAATGTGGAGCATCCACTCGGTGGAAAAGAACCTGCCCCATCAGGACAGGGAGTCGGCAAGGACGTTCAGACGACCAGGAAAGTGACGAACCACCACCCCATCATTGACATCCTGAGCGAGCAGTAGAAGATTTATTATTTATTTATTGGTGTTTAAGGTCACATATTTATGCACAATGGCTAATCATGACCGCAACAGTTTTATGGGTGGAGGAAGCCGGAGTACCCGGAGAGAACCACCGAGCAACGACGAGCAGCTGCCAGCTCCCCAACATCGTAACTCCGCACTGCAGCACAGGCAGGGTTAGATTGGTTGAAGACATGCGCACCATCGACGTGCAGTACGCCGTAGTACACGGCGTCATCGTGCCCCCACGCGGGCAATGGAGATGAAGTGTCTTGCCCAAGGACACAACGCGGTTGCCGCAGGTGGGATTCGAACCGAGGACCTCTCGGCTTGCAGCCTGCACCTCTACCAACTGAGCCACCGCGCTCCCCCCGAGCAGTAGAAGATCCAGAACCAATTCGTACATGTGAACATAGTGCATGCCGCCCTGGTTCCAAATGTAAACAACCAGTCGAATTGTCGGACAATAGAAGGGCCTGACAATTCGAAAGGCGGAGGATCCACTGCCAGAAGAAGAGCAAGAAGCTCCTTCTGGTTGACATGAAGAGCTGCTAGATCCTGGTCCCATGACCCGTGAAGGAAAAGACTTAGAGGATCCAATGTCACACCCCATCCGAGATCGCTGGCGACTGCCATCAGAACACGATTGGATGGAGGGATGGAGGGAAGTCCAACGGAACTCCCTGCATAATCCACTGAACATCTGTCAGGGGAGACGGTGACAAGGAAGAGACTCCAGGTAACTGAAGCACCAGATCCAGAGGATCGACATTCGGCCTCCATCGACTGAGCAAAAAGTGTTGGAGAGGTCAGACATGCAGACGACCCAGAGGAATGAGATCCGTCACTGAACCGCAGAGACCGGGCACCGGGGAAGACTCCGAGCTGTTGCGGACGTGGACTGGGCCAGTCAGGGCAAAAGGCTGAGAAAGGCACAGCCCTTGCCTGGGAACCGCCACCGTATCAGCTGAGTACGGAAGCCCATCCCAGATGACAAAATGGCGGCGAAGGGACCAGGTCTGACTTCCTCCCGGTGACTCTGAACCCTAGTGACGTGAGCAGGCTCAACAGTATGACGACATCCGATTCCAGAAAGGCAGCATTGGAACGCCAAAGGGCATGGGCTTGAACTGGAAAACATCCTGGGGAATGGAGCGGCGGACCGACCTGAAAGCCTCCATGCTGAACTGAGGAGCAATAAGAGACTGGGTCAGGAGACTCAAATCGATAACCTATCTGAGTCAGCCGTCCTTCTTTGGCACCAAGAACAGGCGGGAATAAAATCCCACTAAAAGAATGTTCTTGATAACCTCAATCGCCCCCTTTGACAGGAGATTGCCTATCTCTGTGATCAAAAGTTCCCAACGTTTAACATTGAAAGGGACTATGTTTGAAGAGGCACTCTCGACTGAGTGGAATGCCTCAACCTGGGACAAATTCGAGGTGACTACTGCCGACGCCTACTCTTAACCTGTGAGTGAGAAGTGGCGGCAGGAGGATCAGCCCTTAGCTTCGCAGAGGAAGCAGAAGGGTACTTGTTAGGCTTTCGATGGCCCCTGTCTCCAACAGAAGGCTGATCAAGCTGACGAAGCAGCAGCTGATCTATGGAATGACATAGGGAGTCATTCCAGACCGTCGCCACAGAACCATGGAATATTAGCGGACCTGCCGATAGAGGCAGATCGAAGAGCAGCGCACTGCCCCTCAAGAAGGGAACGACATGTGTCCAGCACAGCGTCCCTGCGAACTAATTCCAAGTGAGCCGTGTTACAGGCATGTGTGTGAGAAGATGCATGAGCGCCTTGGACAGCACACACAAAAAACCCGTTCATCGTCAAACTTATCTGGGAGCAGATAAGCAGCAAAGCAGATACGCCGTGATCGAAGAGAGAAAGCATTCCAGCATCTCTCCCAATAAGCCCAACATGGACTCCAGAGACTCCATATGAAAAATGGCCGGCTTGGGAGTTGGAGTCCCAATCCAAGACTGTCAAAGTCTGGCAGACTGACGGATTGGCGGAATCGTAGGAACAATAACGCACTGGAGGCAAAAAAGTGTCAACCCTGATGAAGAAGACGTCTTCATAGCCTTGGAACTCAGCTTAGAGTCCAAAGCTGTAAAAGCTTCAACCACCTGTACCGACAGGCACAGTCGAAGGAGCCCAGAAGCAGGTTACTCCACAGGCTGTAGGTGCGCGACCGATGATCGCGGCCGGGCTGACACTGTCGGCTGGTTTGACGGTTTGAGATCTGGAAGGAACCCAAACACAAAGTAAAGAGCTGCCCTCCAGTCAGAAGACTGTTGGCTCTCGGCGTCAGGTATGTCAGACTCATCCCATGAGTCGGAAGACACATAGCCCATCATGGACAAACCAGCCGATGCCTCCCATGGTGTAGGCACACCAGGGGGATCAGAAAGCGGCCTGTTTCCAATCCCAGGAGGCGGCGCCACAGGGGGTGCCCGGAAACCACTTGTAGCCTCGATGGAAGCAACGGAAAAGGCTCTTGGACAGAACCTAAGTGATCAAGGAGAGGGCCTCCCTAAGCTCACTGACTGTGTCGGAACGGTTCGACGTGGGAACGAACCAACAAAGTGGCTTCACTCCTGACCCATTTACCAGCGAAGGGTCACGATCCTCAAATACACCCGACACGGGGCGACGGGCTGCAGCCAAAACATCTGAAGGCAGATGTGAATTGGGGTATGATATACCCTGAGGATCTACAGAGCGGAAACTCAGGAGAGTCGCCGCGGACCTCTGCGGGACAGAAGGTCCAGGCTGCACAAAAAGCGTTGGTCCCACAAAACTGGCCATCGGACCAGAGTGTGTGGACGGAAATGCCACAGAGCTCATGGAGATCCTACCATGAACAACCGAATCCAATGAGAAAAACTGAGGTACTCGACGGCTGAGAGACCACAGTAGAGGGTTCGGCTGGTAGCCCCTTCCAACTTCGCCAAGTTGAAGTCAGGGAAGGCTGAGGCCAATACCCCCATGTCTACACTACCTGACATCTCTGCAGACCCCTGCAGGGATAAAACTGCTGTGCTCAACAGTGGAGAGGACACAGCAGGGGGTTCGGGCGGCAGCCACTTCAGACTTCGCCGAGTTGAAGTCAGGGAAGGCTGAGGCCGATACCCCACATCCACACTACAGAAATCACTGCAGGGATAAGCCGAGGCCGGCTAAAACGGTGGCCGATGGCATTGTAGACGGAACAGCAGTAGCAGCAGATACGACGGGAGCTGTTGAAACTGGCGGAAAAGGGGAGAGAGCAGCCTAGCTCGGCCTCCAAAGGAGGAGTCACAACCCTAGTGACAGCCTCAGATGTCGACTGGAGAGGGCGCATAGTCCCGGAACCAGGCATCTCTTCACCAGACATCCAACAGCTTCCGCAGTATCCACTACAGTAAAAAATTGCACATCCCCCATGGAGGGGATATAACTCTCACCAGATGTGGTCGTGTCGGGAGGCCCCGAAATGACAGCACTCCCCCCCACCCCCGTGCAGGTGCAGGAGGAGCTGCACATCCCCCACGGAGGGGGTATAACTCTCACCAGACGTGGTCGTGTTGGGAGGCCCCAAAACGACAGCATTCCCCCCTCCCCGCAGGTGTGGGAGGAACAGCCACGAGAACGCACCAAAAGCGAGGGCAAAAGGCATTGCCCTAAAGGAACCGAACTGGACATAACAGAGGTGAGAGCAGTAGAAGAAAATGGTGAACTCAACAGATACAGAAAGTAGAACACCCCCAACTACGAAAGAAAGGTGGCAGAAAAAAGAACCAGTGGGTACACAACAGAACCCAGACGGCCAACAGGGACCTAAAAAACAGAAATTCAGCCCTCAACAGAGTGAAGAAATCCTGTCCATACAGTCCCTCATTGACTCCAATAATAATATAAAAATTTATCAACCAACAAATTTTATCTCCGAACTGCGTTGAAACAATGTCGAAAATCAAGCGCGAAATCGGAATATATAAATAAAATTCAATGAAAATGTGGTTGAAAATATTAAAGAGAATATATAAAACACAGTCCTGTTATTATACGATCTTCAGATCCATAATTCCAGTCACAGGAAAACCATTATCGACAAGTTGAATTATCACTGTTTTGTAATGCAAAATGGCAACACGTCCTCCATCTTTCGCGGACAAAAGAAGAATGGTTTCATGACTGTTTGCACACTGGTTAACGGAAGTCGTGGAATTGTACTAACAGAAGCGCATCCCCTACTGGGTGTGTGCCAATGGCGCTCGACCCAGTTTTGGCTTATTTTTTTGTGGTGTTTTTACACCACTTTTCTATCCCAAATCTCTTGGGAAAGATTAAAATAGAGAGTATTTAATCTGAGTTAGGGTCTTCCTCTGTAGTGCAAGCCTGTAGTGAACAACTGTAAGGTAGGTTGATAAGAAATAATGCCCCGATTTCCAGTAATGTAAAACTTCGGATTGGGAGTCCAAATATCAACCAAGCAACTCAACTTGAACAAACTTGAGTCTGAGCCCTTCCCTTCCACCACCTGGATGCTGTATACCAAATGTGAAAGCATTCTGACCGGGGGATCGGAAGGAGAAGATTTTTAAAGAAATTTCCTCATATTGCACTAAGTTGAAATTTGGGCTACCATAGGGGGCTCAAATATTAACTCAGGGACCCAATTTGAACAAACTTGAATCTCACCCCCCTAGCTAGAGATGTTGTATATCAAACACAAAAGCATTCTGAAAGGTGGATCTGGAGATGATTTAAGAAATTCACTCATACTGAACAAAGTTAAAATTCAGGCTCCGAAAAAAAGCACAAATATTAACTCCGGGACTTGATTGAACAAACTTGAATCTGACGCCGCTAGAGATGTTGTATACTTCATATCAAAACATTCTAAGAGATGGTTCTGGAGAACAAGACTTTTAAAGAAATTCCCTCATACTGCACCAGGTTAAAATAGGGAGCCAAAATAGGAACCCAGGGACCCGATTTGAACAACCTTGAATCTGGCCAACCTGGAGATGTTGTAAACCAAATATGAAAGGATTCTAACTGGAGTAACTGAAGAATATTTTTAAAGAAATCCCCTCATATTGCAGTATGTTAAAATTTGGGCTCACATAGGAAGCCCAAATATGAAACCAGGGACTTGATTTTAACAAATTAGAATGTGCCCCCCCCCCCCCCCCTCGATGTTGTATACCAAACATGAAAGCATTCCGACTGGTGGATCTGAAGAAGATG